>PVKE010000177.1:0-188885 GCA_004027555.1 Craseonycteris thonglongyai
CTGAGAATTCTCTAAAACTGAGGAAAAGTGTCAATCCATGGATTTAAAAAGCTCAACAAATTCTGAGGATAAATGTAAAGAAAGCCACAGCAGATTTAATTGATCTGGGGTAAGACCTGAACATCAGTATTTATAAAAGCTTCCAGGTAAATATTAAGAATCACTGATCTAGAGAATGCCTTATTGTAAAAATCATGTATGGTTTGAAAAATTTTTTTTTACATTTTCAAGGGATCATAAGAAGAAGCAAGTTCAAGTCTCTTCTCCAAATGTTCCCTAGTGAAGAATCAAGAAGCACATTCGTATTTCAATTATCTTCTCTATAACTCACTTCTACAGTTTTTAAATGTTGTCATTAACATCTGCTTTCTCCATAATCCAATGAGTATCATGGAAAGAAAAATGAAATGGTAGAGACTTAATCTGGCCAAGAAACTTTCTGATTGGAGAAACATTAGTCAGGAGGTAGTTGCAGGAAGAAATACAAAACTGGCTTAACTCTAACACTCTAGATGCCTCGAGAGACAAGCTACTGGAACATCAAAAGAAGGTAGGCTTCTTATCCTTGGTGAAGATACTCAAAAGTCAAACTAACTATGGCTCATTCGTTAATTTGGTGGAATAGCCAAAGCAAAGTAGAATCTGAGACTGAGGCAGATGAATACTAGAAAGCAGACAGCAAACCCCCACGGGACTTGGGACACCAGGTCTGCCCACCGGTGACCCTTCCCAGAAAAAGAATTCAGAGCTGAGAGGAAAAGAACTGTTCTTATCAATCAGAAGACTAAACCACGACTGATAACACCTCATGGCTGATGAGAAAAGGATACGTTTTGATGAACTGAAGTCTTCATCTGTTCTCATCTGTTTTCAGAAGATGTTCATATCTGATCACATTTCACTATACCCAGAGCAAAGACAGAAGTGTTTATATATATATATATAAAACATATATATATGCACACACACACATATACACACGTGTATATGTGTGTACACACCACACATGTGCTTACATGTGCCTGTATGTTGTACATGTACATCTATGTATGCACCTTTGTGTGTGGGTGTATGCATGTCTGTGTATGTCTATGTGTGTGTATGTAAGTGTGTGCATGCATATGCATGTGTGTGTAAGTATCTGCACGCATATGCATGTGTGTATGTGTATGTGTGTATGTACGTGTGTGCGCATATGCATGTGTGTATGCATACATGTGTATGTGAGTGTGTACGCACATATGCATGCGTGCATGCGTATGTGTGCATATTAACTGAGTCTATTATGCTAATAACTCTTTTTAGAATGATAGAGTAAAGGCTCTAGGAACAGCACGGTGCCCCATGATTGCCACTGTTGAGAAGCAGAATGGGGGGGCCTCTGGCACCCTGATGGGCTGGTGGCCCAAAATGACCCCCCTGTTGAAAAACAACTAAGATCCTGGGTAATAAAAGAAATGTAATCTCCTTAAAGGCGTCAATGAGCTGGCAGACATTTGAGCACTACTCAGGCCAGGGACGCGGGGACCCACAGAGAGGGGAGCGGAACCCTGCATCTGGCTCCAGCCCGGAGGGCACGCGCCCGCCGGCGAGAGCTCCGCTTCCATTCCCGGCTGTGTTTTCTGAAAGTGAAGTCGTGCTGGTGTTATTTCAAAAGTGAAATGCACAGTATGCCAGAAACTGCATTCTTTGCAACCAGGTAAAATTGCACCGTGAAATTCTGAGTATTAACTTTAAAATGTGAGAAGGAGTACAGAGTTTTTCCAAATACCATACTTTTGGGGGTCAGACAAACAAAAATATGAAAAACCCTGGGTAAGGCCCATCATGAGGGCGGGGCTGATGAGGAAGACTCTTTTTTCCCCTTAAAAACTGGTATTTCCAGTTAAAATGCCTGGAAAATTGACCTCATTGGATATTTTTAAGCTTCTCAGAAATATGTCAACAAGAGAAGGATATTGTCAGACTTTAATATGATGCCCCAAAATGCCAACACTTTTTTCCTGAGATCGTTTGACTCTCACAGATGTGTTTCTCTTCTTGAAGCATCTGTCCACACCCGCCTAGGCTGAGTGTCCTGCATTAGAATGCCTTCTCTCTCTTGGCTCAAGATTTTCATCTAAGAGCAGGTCCCTTCTTTCTGCAGAACATTCTCGAAGATTCGTAGCTGCGTCTGCTGGTTGGCCAGCTCTCTGTTTCTGCCTTCTTCCTCTAGATCCTGTTTTTGCCGGTGTTGCATTTGAGAGACAAAATGGACATCTGGAGCAGGAGGCAGAGACGTGAGCTGGAGTTCAGTCCACAGGTCCAAGGAGAACAGTGTCTATCTGGCAGTTGTCAGTATGGAGTTGACATTTAAAGCCATGAGACACAATGACATTGCCAAAGGCCCAGATAGAGAACACAAGAGGTCCAAGGAAGTAGGGGACTTAGATAAGGTGACCAGATTTTAACATTGGTAAAGCAGGACACCATTGACCGGTGGGGAGGGGGTTCTTGATTAAAAATTGGGTCTATCTCCCGCCGTTGCCTAGCTTGTCATGCATTCTTTCCAAAAATCGGGACTTTTTTAAAATGCCACGGGACGTGGGACAAATTGTTAAAAATCGGGACTGTCCCGCCAAAAGCAGGACATCTGGTCACCTTGGACTTAGAGCACCCCAACATAAAGACATTGGGGAGAGGAAGAAGCAGCAGCAGCAAAGACTCCTGGGCGTGAGCAGCCTGTACTCTGAGGAAACCAAGAGAGGACACCATGCAAGTGACAAAAGTATTTCAAGGCGTGACCTGCCGTGTTACAAGCTGTGTGGAGCTCAACAGGGATGAAAACGGCTCCACAGTCACTGCAGAGTAGTTAGTACACACGCCTGAAGCCGATCATCAAACACAATACTCAACCCAGGCTCTTTCATTCTTGGTGCTGAACTTCTGTGTCCCTGTTCTCACTCTTGAGGATTCAGTGAAGGCCCACTCTCCCCCATAAAAGTTTGGTTCGATTTTGTAGCGACCCAAACAACCAGAGTGATCAGTAAAAAATAAAGGGACAGGTTGCTGAACGCCACAGAAATCCAGGTGTGATTCAAAGACTCGGAAGCAAGAAGATGGAAAAGGAAGGAAGTTCTAGACCATTCACTGAAACACTACCCTCTCTTTCCTGTTTAGCAACCAGTGGACTGTGAACTTACTCTCCTTTGGGGAGACATTCACACTGCAGGGTAGCAGCAGTACTTTTCAAAGTGACAACAGTCTCATTCAGAAAGACATTTTTTAGAAATGCCCAGGGCATTGACCCACCTCCCTCGTCTCAGGATTAAGTTTGTCCTCTCCCCAGAAAGTTCTTTTCCCGGACCAGCCCTGGGAGCGTGGCCATGCCACCTCGACAGAACGCTTCCATTACCTCTGGGTGACCTTTCTCAAAGACTAGGAAATGGAGTGTCTCAACGCTTAGGTCAGGCAGTGGGTGAGTTTGCTGGTGCCCCCAAAAGACAGCTGATGGATTGCATTTGAACCCTATTTCCCTAATCCTTCAGGTGGAATTAGAGGCTCTCCCTGTGGGTAATCCTGAGTGATTCATGAGGCCTTCCTCTGCACTCACACCTCGTATAAATACCAATGGACAGCTCGCATGCACTGGCTTCGCCATGGACCTTTGCTTCAATGTTCCCCAGGACGCCCCGGAGGGCAGCTGTGGGGGTAGCCCCCTGGCAAAGGCTAGCAAACAAAGAGGCACCAACCACCAGCTCAGATAGCCACCAGATTTAAAGCAACACGGCAGCCCTTCGAACATTCCGCTCAGTTTTGCTGTCGATGGCAAATGACAAGAGATGAAAATCTTGTCGTTTATGTCAAACACCCTAATTTTACTTTTTCGAAGTGAGTACATGCAATATCTAGTCTCACAGAGCCGAAAATAAAATATACCAAAAACACAATATCCTTCTCTCTCTAAAAACAATGTTTTTTAAGAGAACGAGAAGACAAGCAAAAAACGCATTTGGTAAAGATGTTACCCGAAATATACAAAGATTTCTTAAAAGTCAACAATGAGACAACAAACGACATAATTTAAAATGGTCACAGTCAGGGAGGCCTGCAAGGGGTCACGTTTCCCATTCAGTGTGAAGGTGGAATATAGTTGTTCTCAGATGAGAGAGGGCTGGGGGTGTCCCAGAACACGTGTCTCCCGCATGCTCTTTCTCAGGAAGCTACTAGTCCAGGGGTGGCGAACCTTTTGGCAATTGAGTGCCAAAGTTTATGAAATAAGAGTATACTCGCTCGACTCATGTGCCAACCCATCGAGTGAGATAGAGGTATCGATTATTTTTATGTCTATAAGAGCATAAACAATAATATTTTAAATGGTATTCACAGCTCCGCGTGCCAAAATAATTGCTCCATGTGCCACTATGGGCACGCGTGCGAGAGGTTCGTCACCCCCGTACTAGACAATTGTTCCCCCAAAACGGGAAAATAAAGCAAGAAAAAGCCAGGTCGGGGAAACAGGAGAGCCAACACGGGAAACAGACAAGAGTCTCCCCAGGGTGATGGGAAGGAAGTTCGTTCACCCCACCAAACACGACACAGAGTGTACGCAGAGAGCCTGCTCAAGCCCACCTCCTGACCCTAAATCCCCTATGACGAAGGTCATCCAGTCGTCATTGAGCTCTGCCCTGATTAGCAAGGTGACAACGTTACCATAACCTACCCCCAACCGGGCATTCTGGGCAGCATGGGAAGTTCCTTGGACCCAGAAGAAGGGTTCCAAGGACAGGGACAGGCAAGTCAAAGACAGCGCCATGAAAAACGTGAAATATTCACTATGATATTTTCCCCCGTTCCCCGTTGAGTTGTAACTCATGACTTCAAGTTTCCAAAGTCACCTTCATCCATCATGAGCATGATCACCAGCAGAAAAGGGGAGCTGGACTGGCAAAGGGAGTTTTGACTTCCGTGTGCCGTTTTCTGGCTTCATTGTAATCTTACACTCCTTTCATTCCCCCACGTATGTGTCTCAAACAAGGCAAGGAGCAAGGGAATTGAGTTAGCCACCATCCCTGGTCTCAGATAGTGCACTAGCCATCGGGAAAAGACAGGGCAAAGTGCACCCACGCTCCCAACTTCGAAAACACAGAATCAACCAAAATACCGAAGTTGATGTTCTTCTGGCGAGCGTGTAGCCGTGACCTTGCTAGGTAATGCGGAGGCGTGGCCGACGGCTTTGGCCGCCTCCAACTTTATATATATATTTTGTTTGTTTTGTTTTGTTTTTGTTTTTGTTTTTGACAGAGAGAGGGAGAGAAACAGAGAGTGAGGGAGGGCCCAGAGCCGTCTCCATAGTTGCACGTTATTAGTTTTCTACATAGTTTCGTCCCACACAGGTGAGTACGAGGCTGCACAGGGTGGGAACTGGGCAGGGGTCTCCCACATGGGAAGCTTGCCATTGTGAAAACAAAACTGGGGGCCTCCTGCGTGGGAAGCACACCCCAGTTCAGCATATGGGTCCACACGGGCCGGGGTCAGGATTCGATCCTCAGTCCCCAGGGCTGCAAAGTGAGCGCTTAACCCACTGAGCCATCCCGGCTTCCCCACCTCCAACTTGTTGATCATTTGAACTTTTGAGTTTATTTTGGCAAAGCACCAACTCTCACCATCCTCAGAGGATGCGTTACAAAACCCTCAAGAATTTCACGGTCAACCGCCGCACCTCATCATTATCTTTCCAGCAGGGGAAGTGGGATCCTGGGATGGGCAGTGATTCCCAGGGAAACCCAAGAGCACAGACAATAAAGCGGCATTTCCAAACTCCACCACGGCCGCAGGGACAGTGTGCTTTCCCTTCCTGTACTTCAGGGGCTACACGTGAACCCTGCCTAGAAGCAGAGCCGAACTCCGGCATAACGGCACCCTGGCAGTTAGGATTTCAGCCTGACGCAGAATGTCCCCCTTCTTCCTGCAGTGGCTGCCCTTCGGGGCTGGGAGAGCTCTAATTCCCGGCAGAATGACAGCGCTGGCCGGGTCCGCTCTAATTCAAGTCACCTCCGTGCAGTCATACCTACTAAACACGGTGTTCTTAGGAAGGACAAGGCTACCAGGACACTGGGGACAGGTCGGCGTCTGCCAGCATCCTCTGCTCTGGGTCACATGCCCACTGTGGTCTGGCCTGACCAGAAACTGTATTAAAGGCTGTGAGGTAGCTCCCAGAAGCTCCCAGAGGGCCCGAGAACCACGCTCCACAGCTATCCAGCCAAGAACACAGTCCCCAAACAGTCTCTGCAGAGTGCCCGGGACCAACATGCCTGGCGCAGTCCTCAGAGGTCACTTTGTCACCAGCAGTTCATAGAGAAACGTGGAGCGAGGGAACATTATGACATATAAAGACAGCCTTTTTCCACTGTCCCTCATGGATTCACCTCTATTGTATCTTGTTTTCTGAGTTCAAAACAAGCAAGTGTTTATTGCAGAGCATGTGCAAGAAGGTACCAAACAATACTGTCACCTTCTGTAATTTTATCACACATAGAAAATGTACCCATCTGGGTGTCTGTCTCTACAGTCTATAGTCTGTGAAAGACAGGAACACCTATTCAGATCACTTTCTGCGTAACTATTTTATAATCTGGAACTTTTTAATGAAATGGCTTAAATTTTATAATTATGAAAGTATCATAGGCTTATTCGGAAAAAACAAAACAGTAAAAACTTCAAAGAAAAAATAAAACTGTCTGTAATTCCACCACCTAATGAAAGCTGATGTTCAGCATTTTGTCCTAGTACCTGGATTATCCTGCCTCTTTATATAAATAAATTAGTTAGATTAGATTAGAGAGAGAGATGACAATGGATGGATGGATGGATGGATAGATAGATGAATGGATGGATTGATGGATGATTAGACAGACTAGATAAACAGATATAGATGGATAGATGATAGAGATAGATAGATAGATAGATAGATAGATAGATAGATAGAGATAGATGATAGAGATTTTTTTAATATGAGAATACTTCATGCATTATTTTATAATCTTCTCTAACAATATAATAAAATGGGCATTCCTCATGTTGTTAAATATTCTTTTACAACACGATTTTTAAGGAGTGCACACAATTTCATCATACAATTGTTCCATCATTTACTTCACAATTCCTCTATTGTTCTATTTAGGTAGTTTGCAAATCTTTGCTGTTATAAACAACTCTGTAGGGAACATTCTTTTCAGTTACCCTTTGCTCCAACTCCAAGATTTTTTAGGATGAACTCATGAAGATGGAGTTGTTCAGAGTATCACTCTACTCTTGTTGCTCATTGAAAAACTCTTAGGTTCGATGCATGCCATCTGTTAAAATACCACACATCTGATTTATTTTTGAGATAATCTCTACTTTCTAAATAAGCCCATTGGTTCCCTCTTTTCCAGAATTCCAAGATGACATTAAATATGCAAAACTGAGATCAGTAGTGGGGGGTAGACCTGAGTTTCGCATTACGAAAGGTCGTTGATCTGGGGCTGAGACACCTTCAGGACCCACTGAGCACTTGAACCTGACCACCAAGCACTTGAACCTGACCACCATGACAGCCTTTGCTCGCCTGGGGTCTTCCCCCATGCCCTACTCCCTCATTCACTCACTTCATTCATTCTTTAAACCAATGTCAATCTGCCCCTAGCCTTTTTCTCCCCGGTGTGATTTAATCTTCTATGATCTCTACTCTTAAATGTGTATGCATTGCAGAGAAAAGAGGCTGTGTATATGTGCCTATGTGCACGAGCATTTCATTTGAATTTCAGACAAACAGTGAGTAATTAAAAAAACAAAAGTATAAGTAGGTCCTAAGTATGTCATGGGACCTACTTATACTAAATAAGTATTCCTGGCTTACCTGAAATTCATCTTGCATGGGGTATCTGGATTTTTGCACATAGGCACACGCGATTGTTGGGTGAACACGGCATGCCTTCCTTGTCAAATGGGTGATCTAATTTACTAACATTTGACTACATGGCAACATTTATTACTAACACGGCAAGTCTAAAATACTGTGCATACATACACCAGCCACAAGTTATGGAGTATTCCTAGATAACACATTCCACAAATACTAACAAGATTATCACACTAAGGATGCCAAATTGTTTGTATGGCTACATAGAATTTCTTTCATGCATATATAACAATCAACTAAATATAACATTGGACCATTTTTGACTAGTAATTCATAAATGTCATTTTAAATACTCAATAAGGTGATACTAAAATTCAGTTGTCATAAGTCCTGCCCCTATGCATCCAAGCCACAAAGGTGTTCTCCTCATGTCTACAGCCACGAAAGGGACAGGGATCTCCATTGCCTCAAAAGAGGATGTCAAGACCCAAACAGATCTGCCTAGACTAAGGTTGGGGCAATGGACATAAGAAACCACTCAAGCTCAAATCAACCGCTATATTAAGACTGATGAGGGAAGACCACAGGCTTCTTCAGATTGGTGTGAAAAGGCAAGTCAAATAGGTGGAAAACTAATTTTAATTCTCAAGGAAGGATTCTGGCATGGTTCACAGGGAGACCACACACTTCCATTACACACTCTCACCACCCAGCCACCTTCAACGCAAAATTGAAAGGTGTGTCAAAAAAACAGTCATCAAGGTCATACTTCAATGCAATGTTTTTAAAATAGACATTAAAACCAAAATGTTATGCTATTTATCATCAAAATCACGTTTGTGATGAAAAAATAATAAAAAATGTTAAATAAAGACAGAATTGTTCCTTTTTAACGTTAATTTTTTTTAAATATTGCATTCAAGTCTTCCTTTATCTCAATTGCTAGGTTTGCACCTGTCCCAGCCCCAGGACACTGAGTCTCAGGTTCAAGTTAAAATCTAGTCTGTCCCAAGCAGAGAGGGAGAGGGTGGGAAAAGCAGCCCCGGGGGTTCTTGGTCCCCACACCAGAGGGGACTCTGAGGCTGCCCAAATTTAACAAATAAAAACCCAAGATGCCCCATGCCGTGTGAATTTCAGGTTAAGCCAGGACTCCTTTTATTAGTATAAAATGCGTATCTCCCAGGAGATATTTGGGACATACCTATATATTTTTTTAAGAGTTGCTCATTGTTTGTCTGACATTGAAATTAAACTGGGCATTCTGTATTTTGTCTGGCCACCCCCTTCCACTCCACACCCACCCCTCCCCCAGGAAGCCTACCCTAATGAGAGAATGGTCACTCTGAAGGCCCATGACAAGAACAAAAAGAACAAAAATAACAAAGGCACTGAAAGCCAGCCCAACTCTGGAAAGAATGTTACTGCACATTTGCTGACAGAGACCAAGGGAGATTTCCAACATAAACAAGGAAATTCAATCTCTCACTTGCCAAAGTTTCCCCCTCCCCCCAACCACGCTCATTTGTTAACTGCTCATGTAGAGACGAAGGTCCAAATGCATTTCATTGAGCGCCTCTTTTCTTATACTCTGCAAATCAAAGTGCTCTCTGCTGATAAGGGAAGCAGAAGGTACCCCGTAAAGGGTGGCTGGGCCCAAACCCCACACACGCGAAGCCGCTTTATGAAATGGTCAGGTCAGCCCAATTAGCTGCTTCTTCCCAAGCACATGGGCTGTTTGGTCAACCAACACCATGAGCGACTTCAGACAAAAGCTGTGCGTTTTGCCACCGTTGCAAAGCTATGGGTCACTTCAGACCCAAAACCACCATGGGTTTCCCATGTTGGTCCTTCAGCCTGTGCTCTGAATCCCAGGTAGGAGGAGGCATGGGGAGCATAAGTCCCCAAAGGGCAGCTGCTTTCTCACAGGTCCCTCGGCTGCTGGAGAGGAGCCCAATGAGGGTTGCTCTCTGCTCAACACTGGAAAGCACGCAATGTCAGCCCCCTGAGTAGCATAAAGGCAGGGATGGATTGCATTTAGAAATCACAACTTGCCAATCAAGACTCCTCTCTGGGGAAGCTGGGCTGGCTCAGAGGGTTGTGTGCTCAACTTGCAGCCCCAGGGCTCGAGGATCGAATCCCAGCCCCTGCCTGTGCAGACCCATATGCTGAACTGGGGTGTGTCCCAGCGAGCTTCCTATGCAGTAGTACCCTGGCCCAGTTCCTGCACTGTGCAGCCCGGCGCCTGTCTGTGGAATGAAAACTATGTAGAAAAACTGATGACATGCAACTGTGGAGACTGCTCTGGGTTCTCCCCCTTCTCTCTGCCTCTCTCTGTCTCCCTCTCTCTCTGTCAAAAACAATAAAAATAAATCTTTAAGACTCGTCTCTCTGTTCACCGAATCTGGGTTACTGCCACACGTGCTGTTGGGGACAATTGCAGCCCTTGTGAACTTGATTTTGTACTTCCCAAAGAGATGTATCTTGCTGATGTACATTTAAGCCTAAGGTCAATCAGGGAAGGTGTTCTCTCTCTCTCTCTCTCTCTCATTCTTGCTCTCATATTGTTTATTGTTCTTGTCATTGTTTTCTATGTATTTTTTCTTTGTTACAAAATTGAATTTTACTTTTACATAGAATTTTGTATCGTGTTCACATATCCATCCATTTACATTGAGAAAAATACATAGCTCTCCAGCCCTGTAGCATAGAAAGAGAAAACTAAGAGACTATCCCCTTGTCTCCTAGAGATTTTGAACAATCAACTCTCAGCCAAACTGTCCTTAAAATAAGTAAAACAATTTCACTTCCTTTTGAGACTAGAATCAAGGTGCCAGGTTCTGGTATGTGAACTTGGGCATATCAGTTCACAGCCTGAGGCTTTGCATCTTCACCTGTAAATGTGAATTGCAAATACTTCTGGCTCTAAGATGCTAAGCTGAAAAGACTCTTGTAGTTACCTTTTAAGGGTTTAAGAGATTTATCTAATATGAGTAAAACAAAAAGAATATTTACCTACGATTCTAAAAACTCTTACATAGCATTCTTTAAATAAATCCTGGGGTTGCCATGTTCAGCATGGTGACTGCAGTTAACTATAGTTAATACTGTATTGTACATTTTGAGAGTTGCTGAGAGTCATCTTAAAAGTTCACATCAAAAGGAAAATAAATTTGTAATTGAGTAAGGTAACAAATGGCTTATTGTGGTGATCATTTCACTATATATACATATATCAAATCATTATGTTGCACACATTAAACTCACACAATGCTGTATGTCAATTATATCTCAACACAACTGGAGGAAAAAGGAAAAAAATGAAACCTGTGTTCATGAACACAATTTGATGTTGATATTAGGAGACTGTGAATTATTTCAATAATGATATCTTTGCTCAAAACACTGCCAGTAAAAGTCTAGTCTCAAGCAATTTCAAAATCTCCACGCTACACCACTCTCAAAAAAAATCATTTTCTGGCTTTATTGAGGCCATTAGAGAATAAGCAAGATCTCTTCTTTTCTTTCTTTCTTTTTTTTTTTTTTTTTTAATGAAAGCCATGGCTTATGATTGGCCTTTTTTACAGTCAATGGTGCTTCTAAAAATCAGACCTATCAAAATACAACATTTCCTACCTTTGTGTGAGTTCAAAGGAATAAATATGACATAGGCTATGAAGGCAATGATCAGAAGATTCAAACAACTGTGTTAGCCAATGGTTTTGTTAAAATAAGAATATATCCTGCTTACGCAACCACTGAAAACAACACCTCCCTCATTCATGTGCCAACGTTCCAGAATTTGCCCCCCTCTCCCCCCCAAAAAAATCCTAAACCATGGTTTTCAATTATTAACAAGTGGAAACATTCAGCTATCTGCATGGTTTCCTGAAACCCCAATAAAAATAAGAGTGATGAGATTTATTTTAAGGAACAAATCCACGAGGATAAAATAGCGGGAGAGGAGACAAAATTTTGGAAGCTGGGACAGAAGAGAAAGAAAGGGGTGAGTGGGCTTAGCAGTTACAAGTAAGCTGAATCCTAGCAGTAGCGTCGTGTTGCAAAACTCGGCAGCCTCGATCCTAAACCACAGCAGAGAAATCCAAGAAACCGCCTTTACCCACCCCCACTCCAAGTCCCCAGAGGCCCAATGTTACCATTAGGTAGCCCTGGCCGTGGGAGTGAAGAAAAGACTCTAAACAAGAAAGGCACTGTGAAGTCACTCAAGAAAGAAAGAGACTCATAGTCTCTACGGTGAGGTACCTGCCTTTTCCCCGTAGAGATCTGCAGGTTTGTTCTGGGCAGAAGGTAAATCAGGGCATCTAGGCTGGGATACCCAAAGCACAGTGAAATGAAGGAATGCCACAAGAAAACATGGATTAAAATTAAAGTTTATGTTCTTCAAATTGAGGTCCTGAGCCTTCTCACTCATCCAGTACACTGACATTCCAAGTTTTCCATACACACTGGAGACTGGAACAGCATCCTATAGGTCAGGGGTCCCCAACCCGCAGGCCCCAGACCAGGCAGCATAGCAGGAGGTGAGCGGCAAGCGAGCCAGCAAAGCTGCATCTGTACTTACAGCCGCTCCCATTGCTCACGCGACCACCTGAGCTCTGCCTCCTGTCAGATCAGCAGCGGCATTAGATTCTCATAGGAGCATGAACCCTATTGTGACCTGCACATGGGAGCTGATCTAGGCTGTGCGCGCCTTACGAGAATCTAATGCCTGAGAGGAGGTGGAGCTGAGACGGTGATGTTAGTGCTGGGGAGCAGCCACAAATACAGATGCACATGAGCAGAGAGATTTGACTGCACAGAGACCCTAGTGAATCAACTGCTTGCAAACTCATATCAAAACCCAAGCTCAGGCCTTCACTGATTCTGCATTATGATGAGCTGTATAATTATTCAATTATATATTACAATGTAACAATAGTAGAAATTAGGTGCACAATAAGTGTGATATGCTTGAATCATCCCCCAACCATCCCTTTCTCCGCCCCTCCTGTCTGGAAAACTAGTTTTCCCTGAAACCAGTCCCCGGTGCCAGAAAGGTTGGGGACTGTAAATTGACAAGCCTATAAAAAATTAACCTTAAAAATGGAGGTGGGGGTTCCCCCAAACAAATGGCCCAGTCAGATGGCCCTACAGAGCTGTCTATAGTCAACACCCTCTCCTCATGAACATTGAGAATCCAATTCGCCTTTTTCAGCTTTCCGCCCTTAATATACCAGCAGACAGTCAAGGAAAAAGAGTTCAACTGAAAAAGCAGAGGCCAAAACAGAGAATGGCAACAAGGAAGAAAGACTTAGTCTGCAGAAGAATAAAAGCTTCAAAAAACCCTCCCCAATATGGTAAAGAGGAGTATTCTTTTTAAAAAAGAAAAAGTAGGGAGAAGCAAGAAAGAGCTCTTGAAAGTTAGAAGTATGATGTCATACGATATGTCAATTATACCACAATAAAAAACATAAGAAATAAAAATCTAAAAAAAAAGAAAAAAGTGTTATAAGTTCTGGTCAGAGAATGGTCCGTAACATAGTGCATAGAAAATACAATGAAAGAAAAATTAGAGACCAGTCTGTCATTTCAAAAAGAAAGAAAAGAATAAATGGAGGTTAAGGGTGAAAAGATCAGATAAGTTATTCAAGAAAAGTTCCCAGGTTTTAGAAACATGGGCTTCCAGGTAAAAGAGCCTGAATACCCAGCAGAGTCAATGGAGTAAATACACAAGTAAATAAATAAACCCGCCCCAAGGCACATCTTTGTGAAGTGCCAGTCACTGGAGACAAAGAAAAGGCCCTAAAAAATTGAGGAGAAGGAAAAAAGTGCTCATACAAAGGATAGAGAATCAAAGTGGGCTCAGAGATCTTAATGTCAACATTGATAAGTAGAAGACAATGAGGTAGCACCTTGAAAATGCTTAGGAAAGATGATTTACAATTGAGTATTTGACAATGACCCTATTAAGTGTACAGATTGTCTAAGGACATTTTCAGACAGGCATAGCGTCAACCACTCATGGCCCAGGCTCACTGCCTGAGGAAGCTACTGGTGGAGGCTCTACAACCAACAAAACCAGGAAAGAAGGGAAGACATGAAGAAAGAGGAACCAGGAAACGGGTTCCAAACCCACAAAGGAGCAAAGGGATGTGGTGAAAGGAGATTTCAAAGCTAGAGTGTGGTTACCAGATGGTGGATCCGAAGGAGCGAATGTTCTAAGAAGTGTTTGAAGAGCATCCTTGAGAAATCTGAATATACGGACAGGAGAGTAAACCAAGTGACAGGAAGCTTGGGAATTAGTGATGATCGAAAACAAAAATACTAGGTATGTGAAAGCAAGACAACTACCGGTACTAACTCCAGGGAAAGTCAAAATGTTGTGTAAGAAAGCAAAGTAATCATAGTATAAGCCATGTCCCAGCTATGATTAGCATTCAGATAGAATAATGTAAGTACATTTGTCACACAATTGCATTGGGTGAAAGGGGAAGGTGGTCAGTAAACATTGAAAGAGGTCTTAGAAAGTAGGTGACCTATGAGTTTGGTCAAAGGAAAAGGAAGTTCATCTTCAAGAGTGGAAAGAACAATAGAAAATGCTGGGGAAGCCGGGACGGCTCAGAGGGTTGAGTGCTCACTTTGCAGCCCCAGAGACCAAGGATCAAATCCCAGCTCCGGCCCGTGTGGACCCATATGCTGAACTGGGGTGTGCTTCCCATGCAAGAGTTCCCCAGTTCAGTTCTTGCCCCCACCCCATTTGGCCCATGACTAGAGGGGCCGTGCCTCCCATGCAGGAGGCCCCCAGCTCCATTCCCACCCCGCGCAGCCCCCACCCACCTGTGTGGAACAAAATCACGTCAAAAAAATTGATATACGACTATGGAGACTGCTCTGGTCCCTCCTCTTTTTCTCTGTCTCTCTGTCAAAAACAATAAAATAAAAATCTAAAAAAGAAAAATTAAACCCATCACGAGTGCTTCACCCTCAAGACCAAAGTCCCCCAATCACCTCACCTGCTAATACCATCACATGGTGGGGTTTGGCCTTCAACACATGAATTTGCGGGGGACGCAAACATTTAGAGATTAGCAGGGAGTATTGGGCAAGGGACCATCTTTGTCATTCTAAGTCTTGTAATATGACTCTTTAAATGATGTGTATATATAACTGATAAAAAAAATAAAGTCTAAAATATTAAAACTCAGCTATGTTACCTGTACATCATTTAGAAACCCAAGGCAGGATGCGTAGGGTGGGGAAAGAGTAACAAAAAAAAACCACTGGTAGTCACAGGGAAAATACCACGAAATATTTGGTGGCAGCTCTTAGGAACATTAGCTGGAATTCCTCACATCCACAATTGAATAAAAAAGCAAGTTTCGGATCATCTGTCTTTAAAACCAATGTGGCCTCTTTCCAGACATATTGGTTGCCCATGTGCAGTGCATTAAAAGTAATAATAAAGCTAATCAGGGGAGCCTCCCACAAATATTTTTGCTGCTTAGACCAGACCACAACATTTTTCCTACACCTACTAAAATGTCAGTGATGATGTGTCAATGGCGGGAAGCTGTAATGACGTGACCAAGTCTACTACTCCAGCAGGGCTTGTGTCTCATTAAAATCTGGACGAACCAAGAGCCATAGAGGCAAAAGAAATGGCCTCCTCTGGAACGTCAGGCTATCATTCCAGTCAGATGTGTTAAGGGAGTTGTGCGATAAATTCAGCGTGGGCATTTATTGAGCATTTACTGTGTGCATTTGTGTAGATCAAGGCTTTCCATGCTCATCTCAACCTTAGGAAGTGGACACAATTTTTCTCATGCTAGAGATAAGCGAATGAAAGTACAGGGAGGTGAGATAACTGGCCCAAGATGGCATAGCTGGTAAGTGAAGGACGTGAAGAGACCACCCTGCCAGGAGCCCATATAGGAAACCAGCTCTACCCCGATCGTCCCAGTGGGGAAAGATACCTCCACCTATCTTCACCAGAGCTGACCTGTGTGAACGAATCTCTGCACCAGGGACCAGCTCCTTAACCCCGCTTACTGAATCCTTAACACACACCAGGGCTCTGCTGAGCATCTCAGAAACCCGATCTCCTTCGATCTTCCGGCGATCAATAGAAGCAGGCACGACCACTGCCCTGTCCAGATGCGCCAAATGAGGTTCCCAGAGGATAAGGAACACCCCTAGGTTCATGCAGAGTCGGGACACACACCCAACTGTCTCATCCTGAAGCCTCTGCTTCTCCCAAACAGAAATGATTGGCAGAAAAAAAGAAATGATGGTTCCAGGTTTAGACCCCAACAGGAAGGAATGCGGAAGTTCTCTGAGGATAACGCAGGTGGTACCTCTAATCCTAACAGCCTTCAGCCAGGTTTCCTTTCCTCTAGCCTGCTGTTGTTTTGGCCACTGCAGTTGTTGCTATGGTTCAGGGTTGATTCTTGGGAAGCCGGGATGGCTCAGTGGGTTAAGCGCTCACTTTGCAGCCCTGGGGACCGAGGATCGAATCCTGTCCCTGGCCCATGTGGATCCATATGCTGAACTGGGGAGTGCCCCCAGTTCAGTTCTCACCAGGGTGAGACCCCAGCCTAGTTCCTGCCCTGTGCAGCCCCATGCCCACCTGTGGAATGAAACTATGTGGAAAAACCAATGATGTGCAACTATGGAGGCTGTTCTGGGCCCTCCCCCTTCTCTCTGTCTCTGTCTCTGTATCTCTCTCTCTCAAAAACAATTTAAAAAAATTTTTAAAATACGATGAACTCAAGGACCACCTCCTCAGCCACCCATTGTGACAACTTTTCTGAAACGGATGAATAGAGAGGCTGAGACTTGGTCCCCAGACCCGGGGCCAACCCCCATCTCAGCCTCACCATCCGTGTTCACTGGGGCCCCTCACAGTTGGCACCATGTTTCCCTGACTCCAGATCACCATCTGGAAGGTTCCCCAGGCCTCGGATGGCACGTCGCGTAGAGGCCATTGCTGCACGCTCCCGACTACTCCTGGAACCCAACACCGAGCCCCGCACGGGAGAAATCATGAAAAATAACCCTAGAACATTCGACCCATCACTTAACTCTGACAGAACACAAGAGAAAGTCAAGCAGAGTGGGGGCGGGGGGAGGAGGCGTTTTTCCAGAACTCTCTTGCCCATCCCTTGATTGCAACACCCACGTGCTTCTCCCTCAAAGCGTTGCACAACCCCACCCCTGAAACTGACCTAGTTTGTGTCTGTTTCTTTAAGAAAGTGTCTCTCGTGCCAAAGAACAGGGACAGGGGATGTGTGAGTCCAAATGGGGACGAACTCTCTCTCTGCCCCTCAGTCACAGGCTCCTGGCACATTCACTTCAGCGAACGCTGGCACAGCTCCGCAAGGCCCTGAGAGGCCCGGGAAGACGCGGGGCTGGCCCCACGCAGCTGGCTGCGAAATCCAGGAGGGACTTGCCTCCTGTCAGCCACCAGCCTCAAGCGTCCTCACCGGCCCTGCAAATGCACGAGCCTCCATGCGGCCGTCAGCCCAGTCGGAGCCCATAGCACGGGCACACGCCTGGTGAGGAGAGAGAGACACACAAGCCCGTGGGGAGAGTCGGCAGCGTGGCTGGGAGTCTGGAGACACACAGATGAGCTTCCGGGCTCCCAAACGCCCCTTCCCCCCGGCCCGCGCCCCCCACCCTGTCTGAAGTGGGCCGGCTCTTGGCTCTCCCTCACCCCGGCCCCTTCCCCTTCCCCAAGGGCTCTGTCCCCCACCCAGCGGCCTGAAGGACCCGGTGGGCACACCTCTCTGCCAGAGAGCTTCACCAGCCCTGTGCCCTCTGGACACACCCAGACATCCCTCCCACACCTGCTCACCCACGGTGACCTGCTTTCCCACCCACCCCGGTTCCAAAGGCTCAGCGTGTCCTCGGTGTCCCTGCAGCAGCTTGCCCACTCGGGAGGCCCCCATGCCCAGCCCAGCTCGCCCCTTTCCTCAGGGCAGCCCACCCTGTGTCCCCACCTAACCCGAGACGGAGGGTCACCCGGGCGCAGCGCCTGGCCGGGCCCCGGCTCCCACCCCGGGAGGATGGGGCCTGAACACATTTCCAAGACCCACGTCCAGCCGGGCCCTGTGCCTCCAACATCCCCCGAGCACGTTCCGCGGCGAGACGGGAGCCCAGAAGACCCCACCCTTCCTCGCGTACCCGTCGTTATTCACCGTCTTCACGGTGTCCAGCGCGTCCCAACCGAGCACGCCATGCAAGGCCGCTGTCAGAGGGCGGGGATGCACGAAGCGTTCTCACTGCCCTCAGATGCTGGGGACCTGCCACCTGCCTCTTCCTCGTCCGCCTGCCCGGGAGCCCCGCCCGGGCCCCTCTGCTTCTTGGAACAAGCCCCCCACTCCTGGTCTCTGCATCGGAATGCCGGAACCACTCGTACGACCCCATAGGAACGTCCTTAGGACCTTCCCAGGGGGGAAGGAGAGTGGCTTTGGGTTGCGGCAGGGCCGTGAGTGGAGGTTCCTCAGTGACGAGAGGCATCTGTGCTTGTCGGCAGCATCTGCGAACAGCTAACGCCGGATCACCTGCTACGTGGGGCTTCTAACCAGCGCCTGCCCCAGAGGAGCCCCGGCCCGCACACCCCATGGGACAGCAACGAAAAGGAGACTGGCAAGAGACACGATGTGTCTCCCACAGGGGAGCAGGTGGCAGCGTGACTGTCCGCCGTGTGAGAGTAGACAGACTGGCTCCTCAAGAGCAAATCTGTGTGTCGCAGCCGTGTGGTGGGGCACGTGTTAGCTTTTTTACACACTAGGTCAGCTGTGGCAGATTTCTGCATCTTCGTCCCTGATGTACCTGCCGACAAGCCCAGGTGTCCCCAGGTAGAAGCCCTCTGTGACTTCGGAAATCCTTTTAAACCCTGGCCTGCGGAAAGACCAGGCTGAGGAGGGCCGGGTGAGGGGCTGGATATGAGAGGATGGTGGTGCTAACAACAAGGACGTAGACAGAGAACGGAAGTGCGGAGCTCAGAGCCACACCGGGGCCCATCTGCCGACAAGCTACTCAATTCACTTATTGTTACCAGTGAAACACCGGGCCAGAGTGTCTGAGAAAGAGGAAGTCCCCAGTACTAAAGGGACAGACACTAAGCTGCGGGCAATACCGAGAATGCAAGTTGTTCGCTGACAGCACGTGGATTCTCTTCCCCGGTTCTGCTCCGTCCCACGCTTCCACTCTTCCTCCTGTGTTTGCTGTCTTTCTCTCGCCTCCTCCTGGTTCGTGCTTCCCTCTCCTTCCCCTGGTCGGGGTCCATCCGCAGGGGACAAGGGCAGGCCCCTTCTCATTTGATTGACACCCTTGTGCTTGGGCGAGACGCGCTCATGGAGGAGAAGTGGGCTTCGGTTCTGAGAATCCAGCAGAGCCAAGGACGGGGAGAGGTTTCACCACCTCCCCCTGAGCTTCAAATGCTTCCCCCAGCCTCTGCTCACATGCTTCAGGCCTCGTTTTCCACTCTCCACCCTCTCGCTGATGACGCTTCATGTCTTGGTTTCGCTCTCAGAGGGGCAAGGAAGCCAGGAAGGTGGGGCCACGGAACAAGAAGAGATCCCGCCTTCAAACTGCACAGGTGCACTCATCCCGCGGGGGCCACGAGCGCGGGCTGGCTGAGGGGGGAGGGGGAATGTCACTTTGCCACAGGGACGCAGCTGGGGCTTTGTGATTCAGGGCCATGGCAACTGCCAAGGTCAGAGAGCAGCCCTGATCTTCGTGGTCGTTTTGTGATCTGGGGCCCCTGGTAGACGCTCAGAACAGGAACTAGCCTCCAAGGAGACACATGAGTAGGACAGGCACGGATAGGGTCTTAGCATGACGTCTATTGATAGGGAGTGAAGCACCCATGGAAGCGTCCTAACTATAGGCACGAAGAGAAATAATTAAGCCTCAAACAGGAAGCTGCTGAGCTCTCAGATGGCATCGTCTGAGAACGAGGCAGAGAAAAGTAAGTCAGCAAGTCGCGGGCCTGAGAAAAGCAGAGCAGAGCCCACCGGCGGGGTTTCAAAGGTCTGTCCTTGTCTGCAGATGTGTTCAGAACAGTGGCGGCAAAACTGCCGAGCGCGAACACCCTCTCCGTCCCTTAGAGAGTGGCATTCTTTAGAAGCTGTACCCAGCCTGCGTCCCTCCCACCGGGTGAGGCAGATGAGGTAGTCGACCCCCATAATCATAAATAATCTTCCACCTAAAAAGCAGGCCAACACCAGGGTTTGTTGGTGTTTGTTTGTTTGTTTTTAAGGTTTATTTTATTGTTTGAGAGGTGTGTGAGAGAGAGAGAGAGAGAGAGAGAGAGAGAGAGAGAGAAGCAGGAGGGCCTAGAGCCGTCTCCATAGTTGCCCATCATGAGTTGTGACATGGTTTCATTACACACAGGTGGACGTGGGGCCACGCAGGGTGGAAACTGAACTGGGGGCCTCTCCACTAAGCCATCCTGGTGGTTACCAGCTGCACCACAGTTCAGCATATGGGTTTGCACAGGCCGGGGCTGAGATTTGATCCCTGGACCTTGATCGAGATGGCAAGGCAAGTGCTCAACTGCTGAGCTCTCCCAGCCTCCCCCGAACACCACAGTTTTATCAGGAAATTTCGGAGTCATAGTTCAGTTGCTCTCCATGCCATTGAAAAAGCTGCCTAAGAATCCCTCGCTGGTCATTCTCTATGTAACCACAGTGTGTCTTAGTCTCAGACTAGAAGCTCCTAGAAATAAGAGGTTGTGGTCTCATGCAACTTAAGTCCCCTTGCTTTTCATGGGGGACTGAACCTCATCACTTAGACCCACGTACATGACCTTCACCGATGAAGGGACAAGTCATTCTGATGGGGAGCCCCCGGGAGCTAGGAACGTCTCGTATTCTAGCTTCCGTTACATGATCACCTTCCCTGTGGTCCAGCTCGTGGCACCTGTGGCTTGTCACCAGGAGCCCACGTCCAAGTTCTCCCCCTACCACATCCTCACAGCAGAGTAGCCAAGAAAGCACGCGGCAGCCACGCACTGGAAGGAGCCTGCTTTCCTGACACAGAGGAGACCATAGGGGATGGACAGAGCAGTGAGGCCAGCCAGGTGCCATACGATGCACGTGCCTAAGCAGAACAAAGGAGCCCACGTGGAGCAGGACACAGGGAGGTTTGGTCTGTGTGAGAAGAAAACACCCCCATCTACCAAGCACGGAGCTCAGGGACGCCCCTGCTGCCCTGCACGGGGGTTGTCATGAGGGCCACATGAGACCACTTCTTAAAGAGAGCTTCAAACAATGATGCACCCATGTACACGTGCGACGTGGATAAGAAAGCGACCAAAACACACAGTCCAATGTTTTGCTCCAGCTGAATTGCTGACATCCTAGAGTCCCCGCTGTGTCCAGCCTGCATGAAAATACGTTTCTTAGGACTTTCCTGGCATGAGCAGAGCCCTAGACATCAGAACTTGGCAATAGATGGTTTCTCTTGCACTGAGGGAAGAGTACTATCTTGAATCTTCCTTTTCCCAATATGCACTCCTGTCTCTCTGTCTCTCTCTTTCTCTCTCTCTTTCTCTCTCTCTCTTTCTCTCTCACGCAGGTCACTGCTCAGCTTCCTCTTTAGAGTGACCTTGACATTTTCATTTGCAAATACCAGGCAGCATGGTGGCCGATGCTGTCCTCGACCCTCCATGCTTCATTTAATCACTTGTCAACCTGCTTTCAAAAGTGCTTCCATTGTAGGCAATTTTGCCGTTTTGAATGGCATTTTACAAACCAGTTCATACCCAATTATGTGGTTATTTTAAAAGAGCAGGTTATAAAATTATACGTCATGACAATCCCATTTAACACACACACACACACCCAAGATTGAAAATATACATACATCAAACTATTGAGTAGTTATCTGCAGGTAGTGAGAACAAATTTTAATTTATTTTTCTTTGGGCTTATCTATATTCACCATGGTTTCTAAAATCAGCATACCTTTCTTTTGGGAAAAGGAAGGAAAGTTACTTGAAAATGCTCTTTCTTGCCTTCTGCACAAAGGAACGTATTGTACTAAATAAATCAAGGACAAAGTGGCCTCCTCTAGGCGAAGTTATCTTCTTTGTGGCTGTGATAGAGGAAGAAAAAAAATCATCGATTGCAGTGGCTGCAACCTTTTTCCGCAGTAAGAAAGTTTACATCAAACCCAACACCTGTGCGTAACTATCCACGTGACTGAATAAAAACCGTCAGCAAAGTGGCCACACGTCGATCGCATGGAATGTGTTCCCTGGTTCATAGCCTGCACTCCTCCAGCGCCTTAACGCTCATTGCATAAGGTGACCAGACGTCCTGCTTTTGGCGGGACAGTCCCGATTTTTAACAATTTGTCCCACGTCCCGTGGCGTTTTTAAAAAGTCTCGATTTTTGGAAAGAATGCACGACAAGCTAGGGAACGGCGGGAGATAGACCCAATTTTTAATCAAGAACCCCCTCCCCCCCGGTCAATGGTGTCCCACTTTACCAATGTTAAAATCTGCTCACCTTATCATTGCATCACCCCGAACTCAGCCACGTGGGGCACGACCCAATCTGTGGCAAACTCCTTGTTTCCCAAAATTAGAAGCCGGACCATCAAGTTCAAGATTGCCTTCCAGAATGAAAAGCAAGCCATCCTAAAGAACGTCCTTCGGTGTCACCCTCTGTCACCCAAAGCCTCTCCAGGAATGAGGGACGCTTCAGTTCTCTGCTCCCCATTTCCAATGCCCAAAGCAGCCAGTGCCAAGAAGAACCATCTCATAGTGGACTCCCCGGAGGAAGCTCATGGCACCAATTTCTTGATTTGAGAGACGGTAACATGGGAGGCAGCGCTAGCTCTTGGGCATGAGTACGAACTCCCCTGATCTTGGAAAGTGGCATCGGTTTCCATGGTGCAAGAGAGAGGAAACTGGACCCAGATTCACTTAGGATCTACGTGGAGGCATCTCACCGCTTCCTAGCCGTGCCCTCTTCTCACCTTTTAATTAAGGACACAGGTGGATGCAATTATACTAATAATCACCTTATTCAAGCTTATAGACTCTAAGACGCCCCCCACGTTACGAGGGCCTAGGATATCCTCGCTGGTTAGGAGACCAATAACACGTTCCAGAAGGGAGTCTGCCTGCTGGGATGGCGTCCCGGACACACTGGTGCGCACAGTAGGACAGGCGTGAAGGAGAGAAGTCAGGATTAGTCAGGCAACAGGCCAAGATTTGGGCCCTTGGACGACTTTGTTTTCCTATCAAATCAGGACGCTCAGTCACCCACTGGCATGGCCTGCAAATCCCATGTTCTCGCGGCCCCATCTGCAGCACCGTGTAAATGAGTTTCTAACAAATGTGACCGAAGGGCGTGGTCAGAATGCTTTCTAGAACGAATCTGCCACTGAGACGGTGGTTGGGGGCCTCACCGTCCCTGGACTGTGGTTTCTGGAGTTTCCATTCGTGGTCTGGGCTACGCTGATCTGATTAAGCCTCGCATCTGCTACGGGTTTGAGGTGGAGAAAAAAAGGGAACTGGGAAGGTTCTCACCTCATCAATTCTGACCACATCCTTTCTCTCCAATTACCCCCAAGAGAAGGCCAAAGAAAAAGGGGGCAGGAGTAGATTCAAAGAAGGGAAGAGACAGAAGGGAAGAAGGAAGGAAAGAGAGGAAGGAATCTGGAGCAAGACTTCGGAGTGAGTGGCTGATTCTCAGAAACATGCTCAGAGCGTAATTCTCCACAGAACCAGAGTTTGGCTTCATCTTAATTTTTTGCTTCCCACCCTTCCTCTCGTCCCCGCTCTACCTACTGAGTAACAAAGAAATGGAAACGGCAGTTACCTATGAATGCTGACTCATGAAAAAAATGTACGTTCAGAATGTTCAGAGTGGGGTCTTCATTACCAATACCATGATGAAAACTCAGTATGCTTCCCGGGCACAGTCGCCCAGCGTACGTGCTACAATGGTGGCGTATTTGAAAATAAAAGCTTTCAAGTACTAGGGAGGATCCTCCAAAACACTGAAACTAGAACTACCAGATGACTCAGCCATTCTACTTCAAAAGGTACACACTCCCAGTTACAAGATAAAGAAGTACCAGGGGATGTGCTATGCCATGTAAGAACTCTACTTAACACTGCCCGAGGTATGAGAAATAGGAAGATTGTTAGGAGAGTCCATCCTAAGAGTTCTCATGGCTAGAATACTTGTTTCTTTTTCTTGTATCCATAGGAGATGGATTTCAGCTGAACCGATGGCAGTAACCCTGTTGCAATACATGTAAATCCAGCCATCATGCAGTAGGCCTTCAACTTGTACAGGGATGCATGTCAAGTAGTTCTTCATAAAAACTAGGAGGTGGGGGGAGTTCTCAAATAACGGTTTCCTTCTCGCTTCCTAAATGAAGGCACACTACCATTCTCGCACGTAGCGTCTCCTTACCGTGGATTTTCTTGTGCCCGGCATGTCTCTGGGGTCTGGGATCCAGGGGAAATGGCAGGTGGAGAGGAAGAAGCAATGCAAGTCCAAGAGGGGAGGAGGAGGAAACAGAACGCCATTCACTCCCACGGCACTCAAGGGTTTCAAAGTATTTACCACATCCCTGGGCAACAGGCTCACGTTAGACCCACTACCGGGCACAGGTTCTCAGAATTGCCACTATTATCCCATCCACGACTTCCTGTTTTTTTGTTTTGTTTTTTGTTCTTTTTTTTTTTTATTTCAGGAAATACCTGACAGGGAACTTGGCATCACTTGCCGAGGGCCGCCAAGTCCCCGAATGGAAGGCACACTTAGGCGTCCTCACAGCTTCATTCTAGCCCTGCCTCCCGAGCACCGGGCTGCGCTGGGCTTTCTGATGCCCCTGGTGGTCCGAGCAGCCCTACAAACTACCAGCTCAACAGTGCAAGTCCCAGTCGGCCAGTTTCTCTCATCATCCATACAATGACGAGCTTGACTTACTGGAGACTGTCAGATGGATCCACTTTTTCTTTTTTTTCACCTGATGAAACTAAATCACTTTTTTGGCACAACAGAGACAAAGTCAGAATGCATCATGGGTCCCAGAAGCGGTAGGACCGTTTTCAAAATGGCAGGCAATCAGACAAGCACTGTCTCCAGATGGAATTGTAAAGGGACCCGGGCTTTGCTGCCAGTGGATTATGAGGCTGGAAAACATCAACAGCGCCCCTACTTGGTTGTAGCAGAACATCCGGGGAAGTGGTGTCTGTCGGTAACGGCGCAGAGGTAGTGACTAGGTGTTCGTCTCATTCACATTGCTCATTTGCTTCTACTGCTGGCCTCTTTTTGTTTTGTTTTGTTTTGTTTTTTTAGACTGATTTTATTGTTGGAGAGAAGGTGAGAGGGAGAGACAGAGAGAGAGAGAAGGGGGAGGGCCCAGAGCCGTCTGCATAGTTGTCCATCGTTAGTTGTGACATGGTTTCATTCCACACAGGTGGACGTGGGGCCGCACAGGGCAGGAACCGAACTGAGGGCCTCCCACATGGGAGGTGAGAACCTTCACCCCCATCCCAACAGTTACTAGTTGTGCCACAGTTCAGCCTATGGGTTGACATGGGCCGGGGCCAGGACTCGATCCTCTGACCTCACGATTGCAAGGCAAGCGCTCAACTTGCTGAGCCATCCCAGCCTCCCTATTGCACGCTTCTCACGTGGTAGAAACACAACAGGAGGACGTATGTATTCGAAAACAGTAAAGACATATGGTCTGTGCTAATCGGGGCTTTCACAATACAATAGGAGAGATGAAACAAAGGCTACAGAGAGGTCTTCTAAGTGGGATTGATCCCCCACAATGAGTGCTGGGGAGATGGCAAGAGAGGCTGGTGTTGGGTCAGGAAGCCCGGGGTCGAAGGAGAGCTGGTGACTGAGGATACGAGGGTCCTTCTGAGAGAGCCCAGGCCCAATGCAACGTGAGCAGACACAGGAAATGCACCCACCTAGAGAACCACCCCAGATAGAGAGCTAAGTGCCAACTGCAACTTCTCTTAAGTGTCAGGAGCTGGGGGTAGGGGGCGGGAAGGCTCACACGAAATCTTGGGGAGAAGCAAATGGGAGAGCCGGGTGGGAACTACGTTCTGTTTCTTCTTTCACGTGTAAAGCAATAGGCTCAGAGCCTTACTAGGAATCTCATCTGAGCTTTGCAACAGCCCTACAAACGGGGCGTCTTTACCCCCAGTTACAGATCTCTTCCGTGAGTTCTTTGTATAGTGGCATGTATTACTATTATTCAGTGTATGGGGGTGACATTGGTTAGTAAAGTGACATAGGTTCCAGGTGGACACGTCTACATTCCATCATCTGTGTGTTGCCTCGTGAGCTCACCACCCAGAACAGCTTTTTGTTTCTTTTTCCATCACCACATACTTGGTTCCCCCTTCCCCTCCCCCACACCCTTTCCACCCTCCGGCTCCTCTAGCAGCCACTAAACTATTGTCTGTGTCCACAAGCTATTTTTTTGTCTTTCCTGTTCTGTTTTGATGGCTCATTTAGTCTGTTCTTTAGATTCCACCTAAAAGTGAGATCATACAGTATTTGTCTTTCTCGGTCTGACTTATTTCGCTTAGCATGACAAGGTCTAGTTCCAGCCACGTTGTTGTTGCGAAAGGTATGATTGTACTCTTCTCAATGGCCATTTGCATTGAGCTTCACCACCTGGTGAGGGGACCTTCCCATATACGAGGTCATCTTAATCATCACCTCCCCGCTTAATACAAAAGACATGGGCCCCTGGGAGCCTAAGCCAGGGGCAGGCGTGATTTTTCCACAGCTGCCACTCGCTTCCCTCCCAGCCTGAGTCCCCTTGGTATCTGCATTACTAGATCATCAATCCGGTTATCTGAAATCCAGAGGACCGAACCCCAAATCTGTGACTGCCGCCTCCAACAGCACATGCAAGAGTTGGAAAATTCAGCTCCTCCCCACATTCCAGGAGGACCACAAGGTCAATCCCACCCCCACAGACCTTTTGGGGTGCATTTCTGTCCAGTCCCCGTGGCCCCAGGGAAGCCACACAGCCCTGAAAGCCGACCCAATAAATGAGGGAGCGCTTTGCAGATTAGCCCGGAAAACACCCACATCGTCATTGCCCAAGTCTCAACAAAACTTACCCTCCCCCCCAAAAAAGCGAGTCTCGCTTGGCAGCTGGATGAACACCACACCTTACGCTGCACATACCTGGCTTCATCATTCTTGCATAAGGGAGTTTCAGGACGGCCAATAAAACATTTCAAGATAAAGCTCTTTCGACTTCCAGCACGGTTTGGAAAAGTCCCCAGGCAACGCAGGCCTCGGATTTGTCCCCAGAAACATCCTTTAGCAGCCGCCACGGCAAACAAGCTGGGTTGATACACTGCTGAGGATTGGCAGCAGAAACCCCAGAACACAGTTACCCCCTGAACAGCTCAGCCGCGGCGTGGGGACTCACCCACTGAATTCCACCCCAACACCCTGCCGTGATGCGAGACGACTCATGGAAGAGCAGGACCCACTGCCACCCAGCCCTGCCTCTGAGTTCAGTCGCCTTCTGATTAGTGATCACTCTGTCACAGGGTTCTCCCAAACCCCAAGGGAGCCTCTAGCCATTTACTCCCTCCTGACATGCAACTAACTCGCTCAAGCCTCAACAGTATCCGCATCCAAACCCACACTATAAACAGCGCCACTGAAAAATAAACACCACCTACGGCAATAGGCCAAATACTACAAAAAAAAAATTCCAGAGAAATCTAATGGGGGGAAGGCAAAACAAATCGACGTTTCTGAGTCTCTCTACGTGGCTTTGCTCAAACAGATGAGTCACCTAGCAAGTCAAAAGTGCCTAGAAATTGCACCCAGCCTACCCCTGGCTCTGCTCCGAGCCCGCTGCATACTTGTACAATCATTTCATCTCCGTGGGTTCCCCTTCCCTCGTGTGTCAGATGGGGGTGGTAATAGCTGTGTCTTACTTATTCTACGTGATGCATGGGAGACTAGCAAGATCCTGTCCATGGAAGTATCTGTTCTGCCCCGAGACAGGGAATTAGGTAAAATTCCCGTGTGCTTGCTTCCCACCGGTTAACGCTCATCAAACCTGAATGGGCCCCTGACCCATACAAAGAGCTGGACACAGCACAAGGGGACAAGACAGCCAACGTGTGTGTTAGAGTGACAATGGAAAACTTCTGTCTGATCAGGAGCTAGTGAGGGAGGAGAAACGTGTGTATATCCAAGGAGACAAGCCAATTGGAAATTTTCTGAGACTTGGGCAATGTGAACTGGATGTTTATTCTATTAATAGAAGCTCCTAAAATAAAGAGTTGAGGGAAAGCCAGCAAACTGCCCCCACTTCTACACCATTTGTCCCGGGGGGTTGTGCAGAACTCGCCATTATACATCTTGCACGTCATATACATGCTTTAAAAAAATTTTTTTTTAGTTTATTTAATATAGACTTTACATACCTGTGTGCCGTTTGCTCTTTTTCTTTACATTGCTCTGTTTCCACTTTATGTTTTCTAATATTTTCAGGCAAAGACCAGGCCCAAGCAAAATCATTGTTTAATAAAAAAAAAAAGAAAAAAGCTCATTGATTAATTTACTCAACCCTCATCTATTGAGCTCCTACAGTGTACCCAAAAGAAGCGAGCAGATTGAGTTTGATGACCACATAAGTGCTTCATGATTTGATCCTGATAATGAGCTTGCTAGTTCTCCTATTCCTGCTACAGGACAAGATATTTCCCCGCTCATCTGTTAAAAGGAAAACACAGCACTCTCTCCACTCCAGTGCATTTGAGGCAGCCAAAACGCAACTCAGATACTCTGGTGCTGAACTCCCAAACTATAGAAATATATTTCCATGAAGAGTGGGACAGACACAGCCAGAATTGCACCTCAGTATTTATATGTGTTCATCCTTCTCCACTTTTAGGGTAATTTGAATCACACAAGGTATTCAAGGGGGGCAGGGGGGACTCTTCTTTTTTTTTGCAAAGTGCAGATAGTGGTATCAATTTTCTTCTCGAGATTTCTCGGCTAGAGGAGCCTGGAAAATCTCAACCCCTACACGTCCACCAGTTACCCCATAAATACCTTGTGGATTGATTACCCGATGATTCATGACTCCAGAGCAGGTCCCGGGGCACGTTCCTAGCCGCTGAGTGAGAGCTCAGGGTCAAGGTTTCGTTCTGCTGAGATGCCTGCCCCTGGTTCACACAAGCATGCCCCCGGGCTGCCGCAGCTGTTTCCCCCACAGTCTCTGTCCATCCAAAAGACCCAACCGCCCTTAACACACTCCGAGATTTCCTTGTGTGCTCACACTGACCAACGAACTCAGAAGAGGTTACAAGCCAGGAATGCTTGTCCGCCCAGAGTCCTGTGGTCACAGGAGTGGGGACCGTTACTGTCTCTGAAGACAAATGTCTATGAGAGGTCACGAGAGTAGAGTTGGAAAGCAATTATTTCCACCCCTCTCCGCCCCCACCCACCCCTCAAATGACAAGATTTATTTACCAAACACTTCATGTGGTGTCGCTGATGAGCCCGTTCAATCCTGAGCGTTTTGCAAATGTTAACTCTTGGATCCTTATGGCAGCTCTATCATTGTCCTTGTTTTTCAAGCAGAGAAGAGAGAAACCCACAGAGTCGTGGGATGAGTTGTCCAAAGTCATCCAGCTTAAAAGCAGCCGACGGGGGATTCATACCCAGACGGCATACTTCTAGAACAAGCTGTCTGGTCCACATGATGCAAGCCACATGGGTCACTTCAAATGTGCCAAGTGGGAAAGCTGGGGTGGCTCAGTGGGTTAAGTGCTCACTTTGCAGCCCCGGGGACCAAGGATTGAATCCCGGCCCTGGCCCGTGCAGACCCATATGCTGAACTGGGGTGAGCTTCCCATGCAGGAGGCCCCAGTCTGGTTCCCACCCTGTGCAGCCCCGCCCACCTGTGTGGAATGAAACCATGTCAAAAACTGATGATGCACAACTATGGAGACTGCTCTGGGCCTTCCCACCTCTTTCTATCTCTGTCCATGTCAAAAACAATAAAAGAAATCTTTTTTTTTAATGTGCCAAGAACCACATTTAAAAAGAGAAACAGGTGAAATTATTTTTAATTGCATATTTTATTTGACCCAACGGATCTACCAAATACCACCATTTCCACATGTAATCAACGTCAACATCATTAACCAGCTATTTTACTCTCTTGTCATCGTTGTGCTAAGGCCCACACCTGGCATGTTATGTTATGCTCACAGCACAGTGCAATTTGTTTTTTGTTTGTTTGCTTGTTTGTTTGACCTGAACTGGGGACCTCACCACATTCGGGAAGCACACCCCAGTTCAGCATGTGGGTCCGCCTGGGCAGGAACCGGGATTCGATCCTCGGTCCTCGGGGCTTCAAAGAGAGCGCTTAACCCACGGAGCCATCCCGGCTTCCCCTGCACAGTGCAATTTGGACGGGCCACTTTTCAAGTGCTGGGTAGGCACACACAGACACTGACCACCTCGTAAGATGGCACAGCCGAGAGCCTCCGCTGTCTCTCCAATGATGCCTGTTGGGAGAACGTAGGACGTCCATCCAGATGGGTGTCACAATGCTGACCTCATGCCCCATTCAGGAGCCGAAAAGGGGATGGGCTTCCCCACCTAAACCAGGAGCCGGGAGTTCTTGCCAGGGGTTGAGGTGCAGCCCTGGACGGCAAAGGAGCTATGTCACCCCTCGGAGCCACTCATTTCCTGAGGTCTCCACGTTTTCACCCGCACAAGATGATTACGGGGATTCCTTTCAGTTCCAAAATTAGCTTCACGCTAAAGATCGGATGCCTTCCAGACAGGCCCATGTGGAACCAAGTCCTGACTCCTTCATTTAGAACAGGGGTGTCCAACCTTCTGGCTTCCCTGGAGCACATGAGAAGAAGAAGAATTGTCTTTGGCCACGTGTAACATGCACTCACACTAACGATAGCTGATGAGCTAAAAAAAAAAAAAAAGGTTGGCGAAAACAAAACTGTCATCATGGTTTAAGAATTTTTGTTGGGCCTCATTCAAACCCATCCCGGGCTGCAGGTTGGACACGCCTGATTTAGGAGCTGGTGAACTTGGGCCGATCCCTCTTCTGGGGGTTGTCAGGTTTTGATGAGCTGATGCATGAAGATCACTTAGCCCAGAGAAATGGGGAGCATGCAACAAAGGGACCCAATTATTGATCCTATTACTAAATTATCACCTAGATTAGTTGAGTTTTCCCCTCCTGTACCTATAAGTTAAAGAAATTGAGGCAATGAGCTGAAACTTTAAAAATAAAATAAGTTTGTCTGAAATAGTAAAATCTTTAGAAAATTGAAGCTGGGAGGTACAGTTGATTCCTAGTTTCTTTCTTTTTATGTGTGTAGAACCAGCCCTATTCTAAGAAAGAATAATAAATAGAAACTTTTAGCAAGACGCTTAGACCAAAATCCCAAATCCTAAACTCTAATATTTTCAGTCACATAAAGGCACAAACTCTTATACATGGGTCTTCTTTAATTCCATGGAAAATCTCATAACCTCTCTCTTGTTTAATGTAGGAGACTTTGCACGTTAGGCAAATAAACATTTGTGTCTGGTTCTGTGTCCACATCATGCAATTTTTTTTTAAATTACTAGATGAGGGATGTCTGGGGAAAAAAACAGCCATAATGCCTCCATTTTTCACATTACAGAGCTGGATACTTTCCAGACAGACCTCATAGAGCATTCCTTGATGAATCTTGTGAAAAATCATGTCTCAATACCCAAACTCCTTATTTGAAACATTACAGCTATTTGGTTTGCCGCTTTGCACAGTTCCAGATATCACACACTTGCATCCCACACCGCCATTTGATTCAATCGCTGAAACAACTAAATTGGGGCAATGACGGAATCACAATGGAGTCCCTTCCTTCTGGGTAATGAATCTGAATTCACTGAATTCACTTCCCATATTCACTCTGCTGGTCAGAAGAGATGGAGGTAGAACCCTGAGATTTACTTGGGAGGAAAACTCTCTTTTACCCACTTAAATGCAGATTAGGCGTCACCTACAGAAAAACAAGAACACCGTGAGGTTTTGTCTTCTTCTCCAGTAGAACAGCGCTCTATTGTGGATCTGGGTTTCAGAGTAGAAAAGCGCCGAGGAGTCCAAACACAACGCGATTCCCAAAGACTTTCTTTGGAAGTCACGGTTCCACTTTGATCCAAGTTCTTTCTCTCCCTGGCAGGAACTTCGAAGGCAAAGCCGTTAGCTGTCCCACGACTTGGTTTGAAAGATTTGGGGTTGAACGTGATGCTATAGAAAATACATGGTTTCTGGACTTGTGACCCAGCTGGTCTCGGGCACAGGGACACATGAGCAAGTGATGCTTAAACAACCTTCTTAGGGAAGGCTGGTAATTACTGCAAAGCATTGCGAAGGGAAGCAATCTGCCTGAGAACAGTGCAGGCTGACCTGGAGAACAGAAAGCAGGGAAGGAAGTGCAGGACATTCTGCAATGGGGAGCCGTTCACTGCATCTTGAAAAATAAAGTAAAACCCTAGGTAGCATGCACATACTGTCAAAACACATTGTTTTCATTAACACACAATATCGGGCCTTCTATGTGCATATTTAATAACATTCAGAGGCTCCCTAAGAGCATTTGACTCTAGAGACCCCTTTAGCATTTAGGAATCTCAGTCGGTGACCACAAAATAATTACCACAAGCAGGGACAAGCGGTGGGGCACGGGCTCAAGGGAGTGTTTCCATCGATGGCATGGTCCCAAGGGACTCCAAGAAAGCCCAGCAGTGTGACCATTAGGCGGCAGTGGATTGGAAGGGTTTCCTTCCACGACGTGGCTGATAGAAAGCAGGCACCTTTGGAAAAGCCCAGCAAGGGGACCGCGGGACAATCATTTCAGCCAAACAGAGAGGAGCCAATTCAAACAACGCCGATCCCAAACGCGAAACAGGATTCCACTTTTGCTTTTTAGAGTTTGCAATGGACCTCTTCCTGGGTCCTTTCTAGATCATTTTTCTCTTCCTGCATTTTCTATGGCTCCTGATTCGTGGTGACAACGAAACTTGGCTCTGTAGGACGTCCAGAGCCAGACGTTGCCCAGCCCAGCGGGACACCTTCAGGCAGCGTGTTCAGGGCCAAGACCCTCTACACAGGCCACAGCGTTGCTACGGCGTTCACCAGAACACAGCTTAGAAGAACTCCTGAATGTTTCTCTGCACACAAGGACTATACTTCCAAACCCTTCATTCATTACGTGCACAAACGTTGGGTCGACACCATGTCAGTCCCGGCTGTCTGTGGCTGAAAGCCATTCTTTGCCCTCAGAGAGTTCACCGTTCAATGGGGAAGGCCAAAAAATAATGGCTGTGGTTGACCAAAGCCTTGACACACTGAAACACGGGGTGCGGGTGGAGCCCACAGACAGGGTCTCCATCCAGATCTGAGCGGGGGTTGCAGGGACAGGTTGATGGAAGGCTTCCTGGAGGAGGTGACCACTGTATCAGGCAGAGGGGTCAGCAAAGCCACAGGAAGGTGAGAGCATAGAAAGCTGACCCACGGCCCCCGGGCTGAGGGGTGAGAGGTAGGGCCGGAGACGCTGAGCCAGGCTGGGTGGTCGCCTGTGTGCGGCCGGCTTTGAAGGTAGGAGGCGATCACGGACGAGGGAGGAGAAGCCAGCGCAAGCTGAACCGGGAGGAGCGAGGTCAGATTTTCACTGGCCGTGATTTAGAGATAATCAAAGTGCACTGAGATGAGAGACAAGGAGACCGGTCAGGACACTTTTGGAAAAATCCAGTTTAAAAAAAGAAAAATCATGAGGGTTTGAGCTGTCATCAGGACAGTCCTTCAGGGGACATTAACAGGAGTTAATGACCAGTAAGAGGTGGACGAGGAAGAATCTCACTGCCAGGTTGGTTCCAGGTACCATTTGCCAAAATAAGGACCTACAGTGTCTTCCGCCGGCCTGTGGCTCCTTCTGACCTCTGGTCACCCCATGGCTCGTAACCTGAACAAGCCACTGGGAAATCCTGCAACACCCCCAAGTCCCCACCCACTCCTTTCCGACAGTTGCTTCCACGCCTTTCTCTATCAGTCAATGTATTAGGGTGACATGGGTAAGTAAGAATTACACAGGGTCCAGGTGTACAACTCTACAGGACTTCGTCTGTGTGTTACAATACGTGCTCACCACCCTGAGTCAGCTCTCTTTCCATCACCTCCTGCAAAAAGTGGGGATCAGGAAGAAGTTCTAACTGGGAGAGGCATAAACATGGAACATAAATCCATCAACCCAGCAAACTTCATCGAGATCATTACGGGGAGGCCGGGACAGCTCAGCCGGTGGAGCGCTTGCCTTGTTATTGCAAGGTCCTGGGATCAAATCCGGCCCCAGCCGATGAGGGCCCATATGGGTGATGCGGTGCAACTGGTAACCACCAAATGGCAGCGAACGTTCTTCCCTCCCATGCGGGAGGCACCCCAGTTTGGTTTCTGCCCCCACGCGGCCCCACGCCCACCTGTGTGGAATGAAACCTTGTCACAACTAATGATCTATAACTATGGAGACGCCTCTGGGCCCTCCCCCTTTTCTCTGTCTCTCTTACCTCTCAAACAATAAAATAACATAATTTTTTAAAAAGGTACCTTAACTGAAACACATATGAAACCCCAAATTCCTGTCTTCCCATGAGGCCAGAGGCAGGGTGCGTATCATTGGGGGAACACAGGTCCTGCAATGGCACAGGGCCGGCGCTATCTGCAGTATGAGTTTGGTTATGTCCCCACCCATCCATTGTTTGTGTGCTAAGGAATCCGGGCTTCATCTGTTCTGGCTCGGAATTGCCCATCGGAAATGACCACCGCACCCCACACTACAGGGAACGGTTTGGGAGAAAGAAAAGTTTCCTGACACCATCACACACCGTCCCCTCCTTCTCGGTGGGACGGGGATTCGAGTGCATCTCAGCGGCAGCAGCATTTGGGCGGCTTAAGGGGGGTTTGCAGCGCTCGCAGGTCTAAGCTTGAAAGGCAACCAATGAACACAGCGGCCCAACGATGTTGGTTGTCTCGAACGTTTCCCTAAAGGACTTTTCGTCTATAAATGAACTCTCGTCGGGAAGCTTTGAGAAGGACAGGGCATTGAAGAGTCTCAAGTGTGGTCTTCTGCCACATTTTTTTCCTTCTTCATCACTAGTTTCAAGCACGGCCATTTCCCACTCACAAGTTCCCTTCCTGCCCACATACAATACTGACTTCAGGTGCCTTCATCCTTAGGCTAAGTCTGTTTACAGCCAAGACGACCACTTAATTCCATGTCTTTGGAAGTCAACGCAGTCCGTAAGATGAGTAAACAAACAAGCCGAAGCCTTCAAGGGGCTAAATGACTTCCTTTTCCGTCTATTTTTTAAGCAGTGTTGAAGTCGTTTTGTTTTTCTTGTGCATGGGAAAGAAATGGGTGAGCAAATGTTTGGGGATTTCAAAGTGTGTATTTGTTCTTGGCTTTGGGGCCCAATAAGTTGTTTTCATAACCCAAAGGCTCAGGGAAGACTCAAGTTGGTTTGTTTGCGTCCCAAGACGGGCACTACTTCACTTAGTGATTTAGCGATGATTTGCCACCCAGGACCCCGTTCACTGCCCCGTGTGGCTGAGTGTCTACACGGCCCAGGTTAGGAAGAGAATTCAGTGGTCTGACCAAGCTGGGCACTCGGGGCAGGAAGCCGCACAGCTGAATGGAAGACTGGCTCCTTCTCCAGGGGTCCGCTCTTCCAGGCCCAAGCGACCCCAGTCTTCCTCCTCCCTCCCTCTTTTTCTCACTGTGGAGTCACCTGACTCAGGACTAAAGAAGGAGATTCTAAAATTCAGCCCAGCCCTTCCTCAGCGGAGCCCTGAGATCGGCAGGTAGAAGATAGAGGACAGTAGACATCTCTGACTAGACAGCTCATCCTTCCAGGTTCGTTCATGAGGGTGCCCCCAACTACAGAAGCGGAGACCCTCAGTCGAGACAGGCACTAGGCCACCATTCTTTCCAAATCTAACCTCATCAACCAAGCCTTAGGCCTGCTCTTCCAGGGTCCCCCATTTCTACAGAGACTGCACTTCCAGAAGTGTCTCTGGGGACATAGTGACTTTATCTCTCATGTTTCTATCTGTCCGAAAAGAAAAACAAAAAAAAAGAAGAAGAAGAACATTGGAGAGTTTGTTCCGGCTCTAAGTTAAAACAAACAGGCCGGTCACCTTGTTCCCAATCGGGGTGGGCCAGAGCTTTGATGAGGCCCACGGTGCATTCCTTGATGAAGAAGATTCAAGAAGAAAAGGAGAAATCGGGGTCAAGGTTCACCTGTTGTGCTCAGAACCATCCGGGGCCCTTTCATGAACACGGCGTCCTCCTCCTCCACCCCCTACCCTTCATTCCAAAGAGCGAACACCCCTCGGGCCTTGCCCCTATGCTATTTATCTCCTGCAGAGCTCCCTCCGGGTTCCTTTGAACCAGATCTTTACTTTTTTAAGAAATATTTGGTGGAGGGAGAGTGGCCCCACACGTACTTTCCCCCGGGCATTGCATTCCCTCCAAATCTGGCCCTGAACCCGGAGCCAGAATCCAGCCGGGGCCGATTAGATCCCGACTGGAGGCGACACGTTGGCTGTGGAAGTATCTGAAATGGCGTTCAGCACGTTTTGCACACGTAGGCCAGGCACACGCGTGTGCACACACGGGAGGCAGCGAGGAGGGCTGTGGGAGGGGGCCCAGCCAAGAGCGCTCCGTCCTGAAATCAGGTTTCTGAAAATAAAATTAAGCGAATGGCCAGGCCAGGATCGTCTGTTATCAATGACGCTGGTGACACTAAAAGCTTTGTTATCGGACCTGTTGGGCAAGAGGCTGCTGGTCAAGTGAAAATGCCGGTTAGCAAAGGCCTTGTGCGTTTAGCCTCAGGAGTAGTGAGCTTATCTCTTCTCCACCGCTCTCTTCTGTAAATGAAAGAGAGCAGGTCTGGTTCGTGGGCAAGTGGCCATTTACCCTCTCTGTGGAGATGGAGAGATCATCTTGTTTTTCTACAAACAGTAGGAATTGTAGGTTCCCGACCCCGGTCACCCTGCCCATAAGAAGATTTTCCCTGTTCTAGTTCGGTTAAGCTGATGATAGGGGTGCGGGTCTTGTTTGGGGGGTTTTGTGTGTGTGTGTTTCACTTTATCCAATACTTGGGGGTTGGTTGTACTACCAAAAACAGGGTTAAGTTTTTATCTTTTTTTTTTTTTTTATATTTATAGAGAGTAATTATTTTATCTTTAGTGCATATTTATTTCTATTTTACTTTTGACAGATAGAGAGAGAGACAGAGACAGAGACAGCTAGAGAACCGAACTGTGGGAACTCCCCAGTTCAGCATGTGGGTCCACCTGGGCCAGAGCCGGGATTCGATCCTCGGTCCTCATGGCCTCAAAGCGAGCGCTCAACCCGCTGAGCCGTCCCGGCTTTTCCCAGGGTTAAGTTTTTATCAAATCATCGTAAAGCAATAGACCAGGCATGTCCAACTTGCGGCTCAGGACAGCTTCAAATGAGCCCCAAGTACAAATTCCTAAAACATTAAGAGGTTTTTCAGGGGGACCAGCTCTTCAGCTATTGGTAATGTTGGTGTATTTACTGTGTGCCCAAGACAGTTCTACATCCAGTGCGGCCCAGGGAAGCCACAAGGTTGGACAGCCAGGACTCACTGACCTCACAGGCCTCCATTGTACGAGTGTAGGAAGGGCCTTCTGCTCCTTGGGAAGATTAAGGAGCAGAAGAGGGCAAGGTGATCTTTGTCAAAGGCCTCAAGTGACGCATTCCTTCTGGCTGGGGGGAAGGGAAGGACTGAGAAGAACTTTAGGAATGAAGGGAATTAACGAAGTGACAAGGCAGCTATCCAGGTGCTAATTACGGCAGGAGGCAGGAGCAGTACATGCAAGGAAGGCTCAAAAAACAAAACAAAACAAAACAAAACCCTGAACACTTAAACACTAGATGAGGCAGGCCCACCGGAGGACACACGGACCCATACTTTTCTTTAAAGTCATTCATCTGCCTTCCTGCATAAAAGGAAGCAGAACAGAAGAAGAAGAAGCAAAAGAAAGAAAGGAAGGAAGGAAGGAAGGAAGGAAGGAAGGAAGGAAATATTGGAGACATATCCACAGACCATCAGCACTTTATTGGCTGATGCTTGAATTACCATCCCCCAATCCCTGACCCAGAAAGGTTGTACCTGCAAGGGTCTTCTTCATTAATAGTGTCACCTTCACAAACAGCAAGGCCCATCTCAGGGCAAGCCACACCCAAAGGAAAGGAGGAAAAGACAGAAAAGAAGGTCCCTGTCCACTCTTCCCCCGTTGAGTCTCCAAGACTTCCAGACTGGGTCCCCCTGAAGATGCATCTCTCTAGACTTCCAGGGCTTTCACCTTGGGGGGAACCCAGAGGCAAGAAAAACCTGAAGAACAAATGCTCTCTATCCTCTGGAGCTGCCTGTCTCCGGGTGACTGTCTATCATAAAAGATAATGGATTAAAGAATCGGATCATTAAGTTGAAAAGAGAGGTCATTATTGGTGACATCATCTCACTTTAAAGGGAAGACTTGGAACAAAGAGCAATGACTAGAAGTCATTAGACTGAGGACTCATCTGCAGCAGACATATTATTTATTTGTGACCTTATGTTGTATAATGTAGTGTCACACAGACCTGGCCAGTTCCCAGCAGGGAGCAAACAGAATGGATTCTTCTATCACAAAAGCACTGGGATAGGAATACAGAGGCCCGGGCTCCCAGCTCTGTGGAAAACATGCCATGGAATTTGGGAACATCACTTATGTCTTGGGGCCCTGGTGGCCTCCTCTGAACTAAAATGACTCTTGAGATTCCAAAGCTAGGGGTGGCCAACGTCGTGGGCTAGGACCTGGGTCAAGCTGTGGCCACCTGACCTTAGCAAGGGTCTACACACTGAGACAACAAACGTGTCTCTCGCGTGGCATTTGGGGAAAATAAAATACGTTCCTGCAATGGACATCGTGGGTGAGAGCCAAGGTGACAAAAAGGGGAGAGGATCCCTGCCTTCAGTGGTTGTCACCCTGTTAATGGGTGGGTGTGTATGTGACTCATGCCATAGAGTGGTTGTGTTGTTTTTTTTATTTTGTTTGCAGTAGAGACAGAGACAGGGAGAAGGGGGAGGGTCCAGAGCAGTGTCCATAGTTGTACATCATCAGTTTTTAACATGGTTTCACTCCACGCAGGTGGGTGGAGGTCACACAGGGCGGGAACTGGGCTGGGGGCTTCCATATGGGAGAACACCCCCTCAAGCCAGGGGCCAAGCCAGGGGGTGAGAACTGGGGGCCTCCCACACACCCCAGTTCAGCATATGGGTCTGCACAGGCCGGGCCTGGGACTCAATCCTTAGTCCCCAGGGCTGCAAAGCGAGCGTTCAACCCACCAAGCCATCCCAGCTTCCCCAGAGGTTTTTTTTTTTTTGGGGGGGGGGGTTAATAAGGACTCTGTCTAAAGTAATAATAGCTACAATGCCCTAGAAAAATATCACTCCTCATTGTCACATGAAAGCCCATGTCTGAGCAGCTGACATACAGGGGTCCAGAATTTGTACAGAGATGAACACATCCGAGCTAAGTGCTTAAGAAAAGTGAAGATTACAGAGCTGGTGTGGACTTGGGAAGATGAGAAGGAAGAGAAATTAAATGACAGAAAAGAATCCCAACCAGGATGCGTGGACTCTGGGGGCAGGGAAATACATGGCAGTGGGAGAGACAGGGCACAAGAGTACCTGGCTGGGGTTGGAAACCCAGTCTAGGAGAAAAAAGGGCAAACAGACATCACTTCCAGGACCAGCCCCAGAAGACAGGCAGGTCTGGGAACCAAGCAGGAATGGACCAACAACCACGTCCACTGTGAGCCACACAGCAGGGCCAGGAAGCCCACATCCGGGCTGGGATGCAGCTGCCGGTGGCTGTTGTCTGGGCAAACAAGAGAGAGGAAGATGAACAAACAATCAGCAATCAATGGACCAGACCGTGAAGAGAAAGAGGAGGTCAAGGCCACACCCCAGTGGGAGTTGTGTTCTAATGGGCACCGAGGTGCGGTTTTGCAAGATGGAGGAAGCGCTCTGGGCATGGATGGTGATGCTGGTAGCACAACGTGGTCGATGCCTTTCATGCCCCTGAACTGTGCACTCACTTCCGATGACAAATTGTGTGTTAGGTGTATTTTTTTAAAAAACCTCTGGCTGTACCAAAACCGAATGTGATCATTGTTCCTCAGATTGAAAGTCAACCCACCCTATCTATCCATTGCTAGAAGTCCTAGACAACGTGCAAACCTCATGAGAGAAAAGCAAGAGGGAGCCGTCTCTAATATCTCATTTTTGTCACCGTCAGCACATACCTCTAACCCAGACTTCTTGAGAGATTCGTGCATTTGAAAAACCATCTCAGGGTGTTGGGTTTTTTTAAACCATCCTCAGGAATTTCTTGCCTCTAAAACTTACCTCCTCCTGTCCTCCTATTTTCTTCTTCTTTTTTTTTTTTGTACATATTTGTGCCTGTAACATCAAACCAGAATGGAAATTCCTTGAGGGCAGACACTGTGTCTTCTTCCTCCTTCAAGGCCTCTTGGTATGTGGCACATAGAAGAGGATTTCAAAAACAATTTTTTTATTGTTTTTGACAGAGAGACAGGGAGCAGTGGGAGGGCCCAGGGCAGTCTCCATAGTTGCATGTCCTTAGTTTACCATATACTTTCATTCCACAGGTGGGTGTGGGGCTGTGCAGGGCAGGAACTGGCCGGGGGGCCTCCCACATGGGAAGCTCACCCCAGTTCAGCATATGGGTCCACACGGGCCGGGGCCAGGATTCGATCCTCAGACCCCAGGGCTGCAAAGTGAGTGCTTAACCCACTGAGCCATCCCGGCTTCCCCTTCAGAAACCATGTGTAGAAAGATGAATGCCGGATCTCATCAGCACGGTCTCTCCCTGTCAGTCTCTTGCCATCTGTCCCTGGCCCTGGCTTCCCCTTCCTGTCCTCTGGGCCTTCCAGGACTAAGCGTCACTTCTTGCTCTGGAGACAGACCTAGCTGCCCTTTGCTGATCTCCAAGGGCCATCACGTGCCAACACCCGGGGCCCCGCTGTGTGGGGCATAACCACTGCCAACAGCAAGAGATGCCTCCACAACCCATGGTTAGGAGTCCTCAAGGCTGGTCCCCGGAGGCGTGGCCCATTTAATCACAATATTTAACTCTTCAACTGTGGCTTCTATGAGCCTCTTCAAAGCCTTTTCACGGTCATTAGCTAATTAAGGCACAGCCCTGCCCTAGTGACTACAGTTATCATTCCCACTTTACAGACGGGGAAACCGGGGCAGGTCTTCAGTGAGCTGCCAGAGGCGGGCGCCCACTTCCAAGCCCAAATCAGAAGGTGCAGGTGCATAATTCTGGGTTGAAGCCTCCATACCCCATACCCCTCTTACCCTCAAGAATCGCAAGTGAGTGAGTGAGTGAGTGGAGGGCAGGCCTCTCCAAGGGAACTGTGTCTACAGTGTTTAAGGGATGAGTGTAACTCATGCATTCCATACTCAGGTAACTCACTGCGCTCAAGTCGAGTTCAGCTTCCAACTGGGATAAGAAACAAACGAAGGAAAAGAAAACAGGCTTTATTTTCTGAAGACCATTGTTCCACTAGACGTGCTTTTGGAGCCCATTTAAAGTACCCATGGTAGGGCGAAGCTGGGATAGTTCAGCGGGTTATGTGCTTGCTTTGCAGCCCTGGAGTCCAAGTATCGAATCCCAGCCCCAGCCCGTGCGAACCCATATGCTGAACTGGGGTGTGCCCCCAGTGTGGTTCTCGCTGGGACGAGCTTCCTATGTGGGAGGCCCCCAGTTCAGTTCTTGCCGGGGCCCATTCGGGAGGCCCCCAGCCCAATTCCTGCCCTGCGCAGCCCCACACTCACCTGTGGAGTGAAACTATATGGAAAACTAATGACATACAACCAGGGAGACTGCTCTGGGCCCTCCCCCTTCTCTCTGTCTCCGTCTCTCTCTGTGAAATCAATAAATAAATAAACAATAAAATGCCTACGGTACTTTGAACCAATTGAATATGGCTACTCACTTATAGCCCACTCACCACACACACACACACACAAGAATGAGATTTAAGAAAAAGAGAAAGGAGATGTCACAAAACTTGAAGCATTGGGAACCCTCGGTTGGTGACAGCAATCATAACTTAGCCACCATCGAGCGACTTCTGGCCTGGGAGGCTTGCTACTTCTAGCCTTAGTGGTGAAGGTGCCCCTGCAGGAGATTTTGATTCCCGTGCGGGGCAGAAAGGTCAGTGACTCAGAGGACCCAGGAGAAAACCCCAACCTCCAAAGATCCACACAACCCACTGTGTTTGGGGAAGGGGGCGGGCTTTATTTTTCAACGCCAGGACTGGAAACACATCTTGGAGATTCGTATAGAGGTGAGCGGCCTCCCTCCAGGCCTTCCGATCTGTGAAAACAGACTTCATACCAACAGCCAGGCCACAGGAGAGACCGCGGTACGGGCTTCTGAGGACACACGCCTCCACCTGCTCAGGGACCATCCGTAGGGACCCGAGGGCTTGGGTCACTGCAAGGGTGTGGTGAGGACATTCCATACTTAGCACGCACAAAGACACAGAGATAAGGAGGAGGAAGGAGCCAGCGGACCTAACCAAAAGACAGGACAGGCGCTGAAGAAAAGGACATTTGTGACTTTTAAGTAACGTACCTTCCTGTTGTTCAGAATCACAGGAGACTCCTTACGGGGTTCCGTGGAAGAAGGGGGCGTCTTAAGATCAGGTGACCCACAACCTAAACCCCGTGAAGTACATATTTCTCGTGTTTCAAAAAAAGAAAAGAAATTGTGTTTCGTGGGGAGGTGAGGGCAGAGGGCAGACTCACTCTTAAAAGTGACCACAGAGCACTTAGGATTTACAGCTTATAAAATGTTTGTGTTTCAATCTCCCTGAGAAGTTCTGCCAGATTCACCCCGTGCTCGTTAGCAATACGCTGAAAACTCAGGGCAGAGAACAGAGACACACTCGGGGACAACGTTAAGAGCTTCTTATTAGGGGACCGTATAACCGTTCCCAAAACACATGCCAGGGAAAAAAATTCATAAAATCATGAGCATGTTAAGTCATGAATTCTCTCCTGAGGCCTACATGAGAGATGTATGTGAAGAAGAAAGCACTGAAGGGGTTTTCTGGTTTGTTTTGTTTGTTTTTATGGAATTAAGTATTGGAATTAAAGTCATGAAAGGTGATGAGCTTCGCAGTTCTTGATTATTATAACAGCCCAGGCTTGAACCAGGTAGATGGAAGGCAGACCTCAGATCCCACACCCCCTGGGCCTTCAGCTCAGCTTCGTTGCTCGCAGGGGTCAGAGGAGCTAAGAAATACAAACAGGGTGACTGTAAAAAGAAAAGAATTCGGCCCCTCTGCCAGCCCGAAGAGCACTGGCCTCAAACCTATGCTATAGCCTCCATGCTTGGCCTTCCTCATCCCCAAACCCCTGAATGTAGACAAAAGGGGATAAGATCGGAGGCTGGCGAAGGTGTGGCTGAAGAGAAATACGCAAGCCCGTGTGCCTAGTATTCCCCCTGTAGAAAGTGGCTCTGAGGCGCAGCGTAGGGGCTGTGGAAGAGTTACAAGGGTACACGTCTTCGCAAGGGTTGTCAGAGAAGACACAGAACAGCCAGTGGCAAGGAACAATCCTGGGGGATAAGGGCATCCCAAACCCTGCCCAGGAGAAACTTAGATTCCCCTGGTCCACATCCTTTTATCGGGCATTCGAATGGAAATGGGCATTCTGCATGTGTATCAGCTACATCCGGCAGCCCTAATCACAACAAAAAGCTGGCAATGTACAGAAGTGAAAAACCAGGGAAGAGGACTTATAAGCACGTCGTTCGGAGGCCTGAAAGCAACAGGCCCACAAGAAACAGCTAAAAGAGTTGGAGTCGGTCCCCGTGGGAAGCAGGAACCGAGGGCGGCCAAGTTCACACCGGGGGACGGCCGTGGTCTTTCAGCCCAAAGCAGCAGCACTGGAAATTTCTATCGATGAATAATAACTTTGGACCCAAACTCCAATTTCATTTTAACAAGGAGACGGGGAGGCCGGGATAGCTCAGCAGGTTGAGCGCTTGCCTTGCAACCTCCAGGTCCGGGGATCGAATCCTGGCCCCGGCCCATGCAAACCCACATGCTGAACGGCGGTGCAGCTGCTAACGGCGGGGATGGCGGTGAGGGTTCTCGCTTCCCGTGTGGGAGGCCCCCGGTTCGGTTTCCGCCCCACGCGGCCCCACATCCACCTGCACAATCGTAGTGATGGATGAGGAGCGTCGGCATCCACGGCCGCATAGGTTCTCGCTCCCTCTCCCTCTGACCCTGGTTCTGTGCCGACATGGAGGTTAGGAAGCAAAACTTTGACGATGTCCCCACGCTCAGTTGTGCTGCAAGAGGCGTTGATTTGAGAGGCACTCGACAGGGTCACAAACTCCTGGAATGTCCTGGGGACACCCCCGTCCCCCATCATTCTCAGAGAAGGCAGCTGCCTCCCTTCCAACAGCATTGGCAGGTCACAGCGGAGACCGTGGAGCTCCGGTTCAGCCACCTGGCTGCTGCCTCTTCCAGGATTTGATCCCAGGAAGCGATCTCGTTCTCCCTGCATGGCCGTGAACGTGGATGTCTGGGGTGCTCCTGAGGAGCAGGGAGGTGACTGTCTGCTCTGGGCCCAAGTCACTTGGGACGTTCTGGTGCCCCTCCCCCACCCCCACGGAGCCTACCTGCCGGGAAGTTCCTAACACCGTGTTTACAAAGGAAACACACGGAAAAGCTTTTCTCTTCTGCTGAGTCGTCAGCTGCCCCATGGTTTTAAGAAGCCACACGTGTGACATATGGCTCAGCCTCAGGCTGGTGGCAGCTCTGTGGGTCCTCCCCGTTCACAGCCATGGCAGGTGTGCGGGGCTCCCTGGCTCCCGGGGCAGTAACCACGCTCACGCCCTCCACACCCTCCTCGATACTCGGCCACAAGTACATCTGCGTCCGCTGGCCGGGGGGCCCCTTGCCCTCTCTCGGGGGCAGGTAAGTGCAAGCTGGCTGATCTGCTGGAAAGAAAAGGTGGGTCCCCCTGGCCCGTCATCTCGCTGGGTGAGTCAGTGAAAATCCCCACGTCTGTCAGGAGAGGGGGTTGGCTCCAAGTTCCCAAGTTCCGAACCACAGAAACACATTCCCGCTTGTCACACACACGTGCACACACACACACACACACACACACACACCCTGAGACTAATCAGTAGCTCACTCATGGAGAGATCCGATCACACCGCCATAGGATGAGACACAGACACGAGCTACCAAACACCAGCCTAGAAGCCACTGTGCACCCCTGGGGCTGTGCTCCCCACAACACAACGGGGGCTCTCACCAATCTGGTGACTGGCTGCTCCCCAAAGAGGCAGGTCACAGCCCTGAGAAAGGCTGGAGTTGAGCCCTGCCTGCCTCTCCCATGCAGAGCGAAGTGAGGGTGGTGGGGAGAGAATCATCTCCACCAGGGGGCTGGGGAGCCATGCCCACAGGGCTGAAGCCAACCCTGAGGACCATGGGATCCTTGCACCCTGGCTCCTCCCTCCGGACCCGCGCTCTTCCAGGCTCGGAGACTTCCAAGCTAGGGGCAACTTCCAGGACCTGGAAATTTCTGGACAAGAGTCTCCTCCGCAAGGAAACAGCGACCACCCCCAAGACCTGCTCCTTCCTTCTTTAAACCCTGTTGGGTCTCTCGCTCCCCGGGGGCGAGCTCATTAGCATTGGCACACACGTGCACACGCACACACACACACGTGCGCACACACACACACACCCCTCTGAGGGAGCAGGCAGGCCCAGCAGGTGTCTCTGGGCCTCGCCTCCCTGTTTCCTCCTAATGGGAATGGGCAGCCAGGGAGCTGTCCCCACCACTCCCTTGGGCACCCCCAGGGCGGGTGGCTTAGGCAGGGACCTCGGCGCCCAACTCCCTTCTCAGGGAGCCCACAAAATCCACAGCTCACCCCCTCCCTCACGCCTGTCCCCCCGGCCCCCTCCATGGGACTCTTCATGAATTCTGCCTCCTCCTCATGGACGGGTCCGATCCCAGCCTGGAGCCAGCACTCGAGCAGGGGTGATACTGAGACCCACTGGGCTGCCCGGCAGGCCCCGGAGCTCACGACTGGGAGCACTTACCACCCGCCGAACACTCCAGCCCAATGGGGTGCCAGGGTCCCTGCTTCAGGACCTTATCTGACCCCAGACGGAACAGGACAGGGGCCGCATACCTCTCTTCTCTCTCACGTCGGGTCCCCACCCTGGGAAGGAGGGAGGACAGAGACGTTCGGAAGGACGTGGAGGTCAAGGCTGGAGGACGGCCATGAGGTTCCGTCTCAGGGTTCTCCACAGGCCCAGGAGCAACGTGTACAGTGTGTGCCAAACAGGAACAGTGGGAGTGTGCATGACACAAGGAGGCAGGATCTTTCCAGGACACGGTCATCTCCCCCCTCCTGCTGGCATGTCCGGGGACCCCGGCCTCATCAGGACTGCCATGGGGAATCCATCCAGACTGAGACGAAACCCCCACAGGGCGGCCTGCCACCCCCAACCTAGCCCAGTCCCTCCAGAGAAGGGCCCCTGCTAACTTCTCTCCCCGCAGAAGGACGGTGACTCCTCAGAAGGGAGCTATCGAGGTTCTAAGGAAACAGAGGGAACCCTGGAAATCCAAAACTCCCCCACGGTCACCTTCCAGAATGAATCTTGGAGAGAAAAGACAAACAGGAAGGGGAGGCCAGGCTCCAAGGAGACCCACCTGGGTGAGACGTGGTCAGTGGGCATGACAAAACGCTCTGGCCCGGGACATCCACCCAAAAGAGGTCCTGAGGTTTAAAAAGAACAGTGATCTGTGACCAAGAGCGCTCACGGCTCTAATCCAAGGAAAAATGACGTCGTCCGCCTTCACCGCTCGGAGCAAAGCTAAGCCAGGCCCCCAACTGCGGAGAAGGAAAGTCAGAGAAGCAGCAGAAAGGACCCCAACCAATAAGGGCACAAAGTGGGACAGAAAAGGAAAACAAGAAGAGACAACTCGCTGGCCATGGGGCGAGAGGCTGGCATTTCTGCATCAGGGGTTGCCCTTCAGGCTGCTCGCGGGGACCTGAGTCCATCCCATTCTGGATGTGCATCAGCTTGTCTGAACTTGCGCTGACATTCTGGAAGGCCTCCAGCCCCTTCCTGCTGGAAGCTCAGTCCTAGCTCTTGAGCAAAGGGGACCATTTCCCAGAAGCAGCTGGCCAGGGTTTCGGGGTGCTCCTAGGCAGGAGCGACTGTCCCCTGGCTGTGTCTCTTCTTCCCAGATCTGTCTGGGAGGCAGTGAGAGCTCGTCTGTTATGACAGGGCCATGCCCTTGGTCTCAGTTTTCATCTGATGCACTTGAGAGTAAGTCTTCGCACAAGGGTTCTGCCCGTCGAGCCAAGAACTGGCCGATGCACTGTTTGAGGGACAGGGAAACTGAGGCACGGGAAAGGGGAGGGTTGCAGCTTAGAGATGATACTGGTCCCACAGCAAAGAAGAACCCCACCGCCAGCAGCCTGCGTGTGACCTGGAATCTGTAGAGCCCCGTGCCTGGGGGACAGCTCCCACCCCCCATTTCCTCGTCGTTCCTGCAGGAAGAACAGGAATGTCTGTCACGTGGGGTCCACCCAGGCTGAGCTTTGACTGTCCTTCCTAAAAGGATGTAGCCATCAAGCACCACCAGCTTCTAGAAACTTTGTTTCTGGTCTCTATGCTTCCTGGGAAGTTCCTGGAAGGCCGGAGAACTACAGGCAGATAAAATGGGATTTCCAAATTCGCTCATGTCACTGACGCTCAAGAGACTGCCGGCCACCCATCCACATAACTGAATGTAATAAAAAAAAAAGGAAATTAGATATAGAAGGCTCTACAGAGACTATACTAATTACATCGATGAACACAGGACACACACACTAACACCGGCGCTAGAGTCCCAGCCTCCAGTGTCCAGTTCTGAAGAAGAAGTGAGCATTCCCACCCTGAGGTCGCCACGCGTCCTGAAGGAGCCCAGTTCCAGAATCCAGCTCCAAAACCCTTGCTGCTTCGTTTCACCTCTCTTGGAACCACAACTGGACTTCTACAATCCCGTCAGCAATAGCACCCTATGGGGTATAAAAACACAGGGGTCCCAGAGTCTAAAAGAAAGGAGGGGGAGCTGGGATGGCTCAGTGGGTTGGGCGCTCACTTTGCAGCGCCGGGGACCGGGGATCGAATCCAGGCCCTGGCCCATGCGGAACCATGTGCTGAGCTGGGAGCTCCCCCAGTTCAGTTCTCTCTCTGTCAAAAATAAAAATAAATAAATAAAAATATATTAAAAACAATAAATAAATAAATAAATAAATAAATAAATAAATAAAATACATAAAAAATAAATAAAAGAAAGGAGGAAAGAAGCACAACCCCACGGCCCAAAACCGTACGGAAAACCGCAAGCTTGCCTCACGCCCCGCAGATTCTATGCAGTTGTGTTTAGATTTTTGTGTGGGGGCCGCCTTTAAAGGCACGGGGACATGGGCTGCATAAAGTCATCCCACGGTGGATCCTTTCTCTTAGCAACGCATCTCTGTGCAAAGCAAAGCATTCCTCCACGTGTTCGTACATCAGTTTTGTGGTTCAGTTTGGGGTTGTTGTTTTTTTTTCCTTAAACTGAAGTGTAAGGGACGCTCATCCCACCGTTATTCTAAGAATAGCTCAAATTCCATCCAGGACATTAATTTGGGAGCAGCTTGAAGAAAGCGTTTGAGTAGGGAGTGGATCCAGGAGATAAATCACGGAGATTCCCTTCGTTCCTCATTTCTCCCATCTTCTGCATTCAACCTCCATGCCCTCTTGCTGCATCTTTTGAGAAACGTCATGAAAGGAAAATAACTATTCACCTCATGTTGAAAAACCAGTGGTATCAGAAGGCACACAGTCACCAACTTTGAGCATCATTCTTCCCATGGGAGGTCAGGGAGGGAGAGACGTGCACAGGTGCAGAAACGAAAAGAAAGTCGAAATTCATTAAAAGATGACAGCCCTCATGAAGCCCAGTAAATGTTGTTAGAGCTATTATTCATCAGGGGTGTTTTTAATGGGAGCAATTTAAGTAAAGATATATATGTAACAGGGGAAGCCAAGATAGCTCAGCGGGTTAAGCACTCGTTTTGCAGCCCCAGAGACCGGGGATCCAGTCCTGACCCGTGCTGACCCATATGCTGAACTGGGGAGTGCCCCCAGTTCAGTTCTCACTGGGGTGAGACCCCAGCCCAGTTCCTGCCCTGTGCAGCCCCACTCCCACCTGTGGAATGAAACTATGTGGAAAAACTGATGATGTGCAACTATGGAGACTGTTCTGTGCCCTCCCCTTCTCTCTGTCTCTGTATCTCTCTCTCTCTCTGTCAAAGACAATAAAAATAAATCTAAAAAAAAAATAAATCAAATAAATCTTTAAAAAGAAAGAAAGGAAGGAAGGAAGGAAGGAAAGAAGGAAGGAAGGAAGGAAGGAAGGACAAGCCAGGAATTGCTTCAAGGGTAAACTGAGGCAAGGTCCACTCATAGGAAGTGGGTAGCCAGGTTCTCTGTCCCCCACAAAGAAATCCAGGAAGAAAAGTCAGGCGAGCTCACGGCTGGCAAACTTGGTGCTGGTGTTGGTCCCCACCCCTCCCCCCACACACACCCTGATTGTTAAAGCACTTGATGCTCATTGTGGGGAATCTGGGACTAAAGTACGAAGGCATGGGAGCATCCGTTTGGGGACAGACCACCTGGGCTTTCTGCCACAGTAGAAATGAAGGCATCTGAAGGGCGGGACATGTCACTGTCCCATCAGGGGAACCCCCCTGCTGGGTAAGACTTCGCCTTCCATGGAGAAAGATGACAGAAATGGGAGGCCCTGGAAGATAACAAGGCCACATCCCTAGGGTCCCCGCGACGACCCCGAGCCCGCCTGGCCCACGTCCCACCTGGCACGGCTGCATCACCCGTGCAGGTGAGAGAGGGTGGAGCACTCGGGTCCTGACAAATGGGAAGACATCACCCCGGGGCCCTGACTGCTCCTGAATTGACTTCTCAGTTCAGGGGGAGAAAAAATCAACCCAGAGAGGAATTTTCCACCGCCCCATTAATCACGAGCGAAGGTGCCTGGGAGCAGAGAACACCAGCAGGCATTCCAGGCCCAGCCAGCCCCTGCACACTGTGGCCACCCCAGAGGACGCTCGCTCATGGACACAGCGTGAGCACGCTCTCACCCTCAGCCACGAGGCAGGTGGCAGGCCCATGGCCCGATCTCGGTGCCCAGTTCTGAGAGGAGGGACCCCCAGCTGGCCCCAGATCTGGCCCCAGCAGCAGAGGCAGCCCCGAGACTCAACTCTTTGCCTGAGTCATCTTCCTTCGACTCTTTGCCTTAAGCGTCTTCCTGCTTCTGACCTGGGACAGCACCCGACTGTCTCTGTGAACGGGCTCAGGCCCCGGAACTGCCCTGAAACTCCGCCACCTCATTGGGGAAATGGTCACAGCATTTCCCTGGTCAAGTTGCTGTGACGCGTCTGCAAGACAAATGCACGCACAGAACTCAGAATCTAGGCACATAGGGGACGCCGGTGGGGGTGTCTGTTCAACAGTCATCCCTGGATAATGGGCACGCATCGAGGACTCGTGCCTTCCAGGGAGTGATCATCCAACAGAGGAGACACAGTAAAAACAAACAACTGTGACATCACAGATAACCCATGAGGCGCAAGTCACAATACAACTGTGACATCACAGATAATCTGTGAGACGCGGGTCACAATACAATTGTGACATCACAGATAATCTGTGAGACACAGGTCACAATACGAGTGTGACATCACAGATAATCTGTGAGGCGCGGGTCACAATACGAGTGTGACATCACAGATAATCTGTGAGGCGCGGGTCACAATACAACTGTGGCATCACAGATAACCCGTGAAGGTCACAATACAAGTGTGACATCACAGATAATCTGCAAGGCATGGGTCACAATACAAATGTGACACCACAGATAACCCATGAGGCGTGGGTTACACACTCATCCTCTCCCAGACGTCCGCATCTATCTCCCCCGCCATGCTATGCGGCAGATATGAGTGTCTTACACGTGGTGAGGCTGAGGCCAGAGGTCACCGGCTTGGTTAGTGGAAGCTGGTGGGCTTGAACCCAGGACTTCTGGGCTCCCTCACCAATCCCCATTTTCCTATCTCTTCTGGGGTCTCTCACGGCTTCAAATCCGAACGTGAGTGAGCGCGCGTGCCCACAACGTGACCAGCTTTGCCGGGTGAAGGCAACCCTAACCTGCAGGTTTCCATCAGCCGGGCTTCCGGAGCTGTGGCTATAGGCTCGCAACCCCGAACGCCTCTCTGGAGCACACGGCCCCACGACCGCGCACGGCCACCGGGCCACTGCCGCCGGAGGGGGCCCCTCGCTGCCTGACAGTGATGATTAAGCATCGCCTGTTAAAGAAGCCATAAAGCGGCCAGACATCCTACGGATGAGCAGAATGGAGCGTAAACAATGGGCCAGATTTCCCCGTCTCTCAGGGGAGCCCCTCTCTCCTCTTTCAGAGAATAAGAATAAAGAACAACCCATGCCACGAGACGCTGCCAGCGTCACCTAAACGAGGCCCAGGGGAGGGCAGGGGCTGGGAAAGTCAGCCCCGGACACCCGGCCTCACCTCCAGCAACGACGCAGAAAGCGATCCTCTGACTACTTCCTCTGAACCTTACCGCTGGTCTGCGTCGTCAGCATGATTTACTGTGGAGATCAGTCTCCCCACGAAAAGACAGCTGGCCTGGAACCCCACCACACCCAGCATCCAGGCTCATTCCTCACTCTGCCCCCCCAATGCTCGCCGCCGACTCCTCAGCATGGCTGGAGGGCGTCCCCCACTTTCTGGGGGGTCCTACCCTGCTGCTTGGCCTCTTTCAAGAGCCACCCGCTGCCTCTCTTCCAATTCCCTACAGACTTCCCTAGACCATCCCAAAGGGGGCCCCTTGGAGCCCGCAACCTGCCTGGCCCCCCGGTTAGCCTCCAACAGCCGGAGGTGTGACATCCACATCGTGACAACCTTTCTCCCCACTTCTGAACCTCCTCCCATCTCTCTTCTCAGGAGATTCCACCCCCCATCCTCCGTTTTCATGCTCTGATGTGAAAAGGTTTCCATTTCTCCACATCCTCACCTGGGATTTTCAGCATCATGTTCAAAGGGATTCAACACCCTGATGGCTGGACCCTTCTAGTAATACTAATAACAGTCACCAACCACCTTTGGACTACCTACCCTATGCCACACACTGGGCTAAATGTTCAACCGATGTCACCTCATCTAATCGCCATGGAAACCCGCATGTGACGGGTGAGAGAGTGCATTTTCTACCCTCTGAAGACGTGTGATTTCGTGATTCTGGCCCCATAAGCTCCCCTTACACCCCGGGCACTCGCGGGATGAACTGGGATGGGCGTTGGTGCCTAATTTTAAGCACATCTGAGTTGATGCAGTCACTAACTCTCTTTATGAAGAGCCACTCATTTGGACTTCGCCACCACCAGTCATCAGCGCTTGCCGGGAGTCCAGAGGACACCAGAGGCGGGAGAAGCCGTCGAACCTGTTTGTCTTCCTGTGTCTGAATTGTTTCTTTCTCAGTTTTGAAGTTTTAGGCATCCTTCAGACCACAGGGATCACCCCGGACGGCATGGCCCTGTGCCCGGGTCCTGGTGGGCACTTAAGACTGACACGGACAATCGTTTTTCCTCTTCACGTGATAGTGGCATTGTCGTTTTGACCACAGCCGCAGCATGCACCCAGACAACTCTGCCTGGCTCACGTGGAAACGCGTCTTGCCAAAGGGCCAAAGAGAAAGAATGTGCTTCCTCGTCTGCTCTAGGGCTCTGCATGCTTGCAAACTGGGGGAGAATTGGAGACCTGCATCCTATCTGATGGCTCATTTCAGGCCTCGCGTGAACGCTGTAGAAAACCGGTTTGGATCAGAGTTCAGGTAACTGATGGGCCCTTAGACAAAGCCCCAAGGACTCTTCCCGGCCTCTCTGCACTCCACAAATACGCACAGGGGGCCGCACACCCCGCCCCCCCACCCCATATCTGCCTCCCCAACAAAGAGCAGGCCCCCTGAGTTCTTGTCAAACTGGCCCCCAATTCAAACACGAGAATCAGAATGGACCTCACCATGATGATCCTGAAAAACACCCTTTCCCACCTAAAGCGTAAGCGTCTGCTATCTGCGCTGATCGAAGAGGAAAAGTCCACGGGCATTTCAAGAGACTGAGTAAAGCTAAACTAATATATATTTGGGGTGGGAATACCAAGATGAACACGCCAACGTATAAATGAGTGCACGTTCCGTGGGGAAACAGAGACGCGCATACCTTCGGAGAGACACACCCACTCATTTCACCATTCGCAACGTGACTTGAAACGGATCCTACGACTGGAGGCCCGTGTCTCGATCGTGTTCAACTGTACCGATTGTTTTCCTTTCTTGGAGTCTCCCCCTGGATATCTGTGGGACCGACAGCCACACCGCCCACACTCGTATTTCACTCTGGTCGCCCAACGTTTTTGACCCATTGGGTTAAATAGAACATGTCGCGTTACGACAACGCTTCAGTATTATCCAGCTACTTGACCTCAGTCATCTTGGCTAGACTAACAACCCTTGAGGGTAACAAAATAGGCCGCGATGGAGCTGACAACAGGTTCTGATTGAGACGGCCTTCACCCAAGGACCCACACGAGGAATTAGCTTGATACTTCGTGGTTCCGACAGAAGGAAACTCCAGCACGGAGCAAAGAGGAAGCCCCCTCACCCCGTATCACGTAACAAGAGAAAGTCAGGACAAATTCTGAGAATCTCCAGCCTTCTGAAGACTTTTCATCACTTTCTCCATAAACCGAGTGATTCCCAGAGGGGGAAAAAAAAGTCTTCGGCCAAGATCCCATTTCTCATAATGATGATTTTTGCTCCTGCCTCTTTAGAAGGCCAACAGAGACCAGCACAAAGTGGAAATCTGAACTGGGCTTCGCAATGCTAGACCGGTCCTTAGAGGGCTAGCGATTTTCTTTTTTAATGGAATTTCAGGCACACGTTTAGAAATGTGTCTTTGTGGGCCAATTCCTGGTGAAGCAAAGGCTCTTGTTGCCCAATCAACCATCTTTTTAAAGTTCGGTAGCCGCCTCCGGGAAGGCGCGTCGTTGTGATTTTCCTTGGCTTTGGGTTCGTTGGGGATGTTCTACTTGTTCCCCCGTCTCTTGATGGAGACTGTGTAGGGATGCCATTGGTCACCTTCACAACAGCTTGGATGGTTGGCCTCCCTGAGGTGCAACCCCACGCTTCATTTAAGACATCCTGGGATGCTAGGACAGCTCAGCAGTTGAGCGCTTGCCTCCCAGGCCCAAGGTTCAGGGTTCGATTCCCAGCCCCGGCCCATTGAAAACCCTATATGCTGAACTGCAGGCAACTGGTAACCACTGGGATGGCTCAGCAGCGGAGGTTCTTGGCTCCCATGCGGGAGGCCCCCGGTTCTGTCCCTGCCCCGTGCGGCCCCATAACCACCTGTGTGGAATGAAACCACGTCACAACTAATGATGTCCAACTATGGAGGCTGCTCTGGGCCCTCTCCCTTCTCTCTGTCTCTCTCTCTCACACACACACACACACCTTCTCTCAAAAATAAAAAATACTGGGGAAGCCGGGATGGCTCAGTGAGCTAAGTACTCACTTTGCAGCCCCGGGGACCAAGGATCAAATCCCGGCCCCAGCCAGTGTGGACCCATATGCTGAACTGGGGAGTGCCCCCCCAGTTCAGTTCTTACTGGGGTGAGACCCCAGCCCAGTTCCTGCCCTGTGTAGCCCCGCGCCCACCTGTGGAATGAAACTATGTGGAAAAACCAATGATGTGCAACTATGGAGACTGCTCTGGGCCCTCCCCCTTCTCTCTCTCTCTGTCTCTCTCTCCCGCTCGCTCTCTCTCTGTCAAAAACAATAAAAAGAAATCTTTAAATAAATAAATAAATAAATAAATAAATAAATAAATAAATAATACTAATAAAGTTTAAAAACCACACCAAAATTCCTGCTTGCTTTCCCAGACATGCCCGCTTCTAACGGGGCAAGCCATAGTCATTAGCATGAGCCAGCCACTCTCAGACCTGGGATGAAAGGCAGCAGGCCACGCCCATGAATCGTGGATCGCTATTAATAAATATTATTATTGTTATAATTACATTTTATAGCCGCCTCCCTCATCCCCAGCTGCTCAACCCTGGCTAATTTCTCCATCATAAAAAGTGGGTTCTTTTATTGTACTGAGTGAATGTTCGGTGGAGTGTCACCAGCTGAGACGTAATTAAAGAGGGGCACATCTCCAAGGGCTGCCCGGAAACCCGTTATGTAGCCCCGTGTGCCGGCAGGCAAGCAAGGGAAAGAAAAGCCCCACTCTGTTCAGGCCAGACAGGAGGCCAACACATCCTCCCTCGTCTTGAAAGGGGAATTGGGGATCAGAGCCCCCACAGCAGAGATCACTGACCCAGCACTCCCCGCGGCCACCAAGCATTAGAATCGAACCATAACCTGCCTCCACCCTGGACGTTCCCGAGGGACCCCCAGTCCTGAGCACTCTCGCTGCCAGTGGTCACCCCAGTTTTGAGTGCCCCCTGCCAGGAGGCATTGAGCAGGGACCCTCACCTTTGGGGACAGAAGGTTAAATGGTCGGGCTTCCTTTCAAGGAAGACAGTCGCTCAGCCTCAATCAGAGCCAACGGGAAGCGTCCCTTTAAGAAGCGACCCACCGCGCCCACCCTGCCTTCAGCTCCGGATTCGGGCTGCGGGGTGGCCCCTCAGAGGGGAGAGGAGCATTCCTCCCATGAGCCTGGCGTTCACATGCGTTCCTCCATCGAGTGTCTCTCACCCAGCCTCCTCGTCCTGCCACGCATGAGCCGTGGTGGAATGGCTGCTACGGTTTCCAGACCTGGTGGCCGATCTTATGCGTTTAATATTAGGACCAGACGTCCCGCTTTTGGCGGGACAGTCCCGATTTTTAACAATTTGTCCCGCATCCCGCGGTGTTTTTAAAAAGTCCCAATTTTTGGAAAGAATGCACGACAAGCTAGGGAACGGCGGGAGATAGACCAAATTTTTAATCAAGAACCCCCTCCCCCCCAGTCAATGGTGTCCCGCTTTACCAATGTTAACATCTGATCACCTTAGTTTAATAAGATTATCATGCAGCAAAGTGCATGGGGCTCAAGGTCGAAAGACACCTTTGCCCCGAACTCTTGCTCTGTCCTTGGCGTTTAGAGTTTCCACGTGTGCTCAGTGTACGTGTTTTAAGGTACTCAAGGCCCCTTGTACAGGAATGCCTCGGAATTCAAACTTCATTGGTCCCAGAGCCCTGTTTGAGTTCCAAAACATTCGCATTCCAAGGCAAGGGGGGCATTTGGATAAAGCTACAGGCCGTACAGTGGATACATCCCACATGAACAGCGTGTTGGCGTTCGGATTCCCAAGCAGTGTTCCGATTCTGAGGCAAAACTTGCTTGATTTTTCATTGGGATTCCACGTTGTTCAAGTTTGGGGGGGCACTTGGATTCCAAGGTCTCCATGTATATGCAAAGCTTGACAAAGCAGCCTGCTCTTACCTACGAACCTCTTGGAAAACAAGCCACTTTCCCTCTCCTGGCAATCCGCGGTGACAACGCCGTTCCCATGCCAGCCTGGTGGGTCTCTGCACAGTGGCCGGGACGGTCCGCTGTCACTGGGAACTGATCTCAGACCTGAAAAATGACAGCCCTCCCCCTCCCATCACAAAGCCTAAAATAAGCGACGGATGGTGTAGTGGTCCGCTTTGTGGTACCACTTCAGCCTTCTTTAAACATCCCCTGGAAGTGCCAGCCCAAGCGGCCGGGGCTCCAACAGGAAGCCAAGGCCCGGTTAATGACGGCGCCAAAAAGTTGGGTGGAGGGGGGCCGGGGCTCCTGCATGAAACATTCCATATTTCACGTGGACGAGCTTGATCCTCAAAGCTCAGGAAAACACCCAGAGGGCAACCCGTCAGCCCCACACACAGGAATTTCACCCTGACCACAGTGACCTCTGGGTCCTTAACCGGTTTCGTATTCACCCGGCCTCTGCGTTCCTGTGCCTCTTCACTCAGTCTTGAACCTCCTAAATGTTCCTCTCCGGCCCACGGCTGCTGATTCACATCCCGTCTGCAAACCACGGAGGAACTGAACCGTCCACGGAGTAAACGGGGCCACCCACCCATCGTGTCGACTTGCGAACTTCAGCCCCTCGTGAGCACCTTCTCACCAAAGCACAGCTGTGTCTGCAGCAGGGAAAACCCCCACGGGCTCCCGGCTCAAGCCGGGACCCCGTGTTGTCACCTTGTCACAAACACGAAGTTCAGTGGCTGACGGATACAGAGCTGGGAATACAACACCCGTCGGCAGGAATGGGACTTCTTTAATTTTTTTTTATTTTTTTTTTTTTAAGATGTGCTGTCAGGGAGGCTGGGAGGGCTCAACCGGTTGAGCGCTTGCCTCGCAACGTCACGGTCCAGGGATCGAATCCCGGCCCCGGCCCGTGCAAACCCACATGCTGAACGGTGGCACATCCGGTCACCATGTGATCCTACATCCCCCTGTGGGGAACGAAACCATGTCACAACTATGGAGACGCCTCTGGGCCCTCCCCTCTTCTCTCTTTCTCTCTCACCTCTCAAGCAATAAAATAAATCTTGAAATAAAAAGAAACAATGCTGGATTGCAAAAGCATGAACAGCGAAAGCAAGGTGAGAGCGTTTATTCGGGATATGAGTAGCTCGACATCACACCCGTGTTTGTAAGCCAAGGCGGCCTCTCTCTCCGGTTGAAGGCGCGAGCTGGAGGTGTTTCTATGTCTGACCACCAACGCTGAGTACGCACCCAGGACGGGCTGTTGGGGATGGGCCTTCCTGTGCCTTTGGGTAACTCAGCTCAGTCCCCATAGCTTCGGTTTCCCAGGTTGAGACCGAGAGGAGCCCCGGGCCAGCAGAACACCCTAGAGGCCCGCTGGGATGGAAAAAGTGGATCGATACAGACCTCCGTCTCCCCTGCTCTCCTTTCGCCCTGGTCCAGCCAGCTGGCTGGGAGGGAGGAGGTTCTGCCAGGTCTTCTATCGGCGGTAATGGAAAGCACAGTCACCTAATCCCCAAACTTCACCTTAGACACGCTGTAGTCGGAAACCTCTGGGCGCATCCGAGCCTCAGTGCGTGGCTCGCCTTCCCTCATGGACACACGGATGGAAAGACGTGCTTGGGGGTGGGACAGGGGGCTGGATCTGGAATCTTGGAGAAGTTGTGGACGGAGACTGTCTGAGCCACAGCCTAGGAGAGGGTCAGCCTTGGGTGGAAGTGGGGGTGAGGGTCGCCGGCAAGTGACTTGGTAACCTCCAAGTCCCATGGCTTCCTGCGGCCACCACCGGCATTTAGGAAGCCCAAGGGGTCACCTTAGCACCTCTCTGATTGAATGAAGAAGGCATGGACTCCCCCATCTTCTCTGATAGCAGTGTAGGACCTGCCTCGCCTGGGCCCCACACGTCCGCACTCAGCGTTTCATTGTCCTCGGGCATGTCTTTGTCACCCCCCAAGAGACCATAAGCGTGGTAAGGGGAGGGCTGGCTTCATGCACGGTGGGAATAGATGCTCACTTCCCAGTGACACCAGCGTTACCGGAAGGTCGCAGGAGCCAGAAGACACAGGAACACACGGCTTCCTCCCGGCCCATCCTTGTCCATCCACACGTCACGACACATTTGTCGTAAGACGAACAAGACCCGCTCCCACCTCCCCTGGGGGTCCAAGGACCCCGCGTCACCCTGAGAGATTACAAGTCTCGTACCTCCTGACAGCCCCGGGCGTGAGGGAGGAATGTCTCCATTTCCATGAGCCTTTACCCAATACCTGGGTAGCAAAGGGGACCTGCCCGCCAGCAACGTCCACTCCAGGTGGTCAGCGTCTGCAGCTAATAAAGGCCAGACCCGGCTGGGCTCGCTCACTTTGCAGAGCAGATTAGAATCACGGCCCAGCTTCCAACAAAAGAGGAGCAGATGTGAAGGTGGAAACAAGAGGTTGGGATGAGACCAGCAAAGGAGCATGAGCCAAGGAATGCAGGAGGCCTCTGGGAGCTGGAAAAGGCAGGAAACATGCCCCCCCACGCCCACCACCACCACCCAAAATCCCGGAAGAAGCCAAGCCTGCTGCCCCCGCGTCGACCACTCCCCGATCCGCATGCAGTTGGATTGGAAGCCACCGCGTCTTGTGAGGGATTTCTCCGCCTCCTTGATGGAGAACCACGCGGGTGCGAAGCAGCACAGCACGTCACGCGTGCATCGAACGACAGGCGTTGGGGGCAGGTCTCACATGCCGGGTTCCACGCGGCTCACGAGGCCGCGGTGCTGAACGAGAGAGACCTGGCTGCTCCTCACAGGCCACCCTCCACCAACGGGCGGGCGGGCCCTGCGCCCAGCGAATCCCCTCGCCACTGTGTGACCTGCCCTCTCTCGCCTGCCGCTTCCTCGCCCACACACCGAGGATTATCACCTTCCCACTCGAGGGGGCTTTTCTGAGACTCCAGTGAGAAAACCCATTGGGAGAGTCGGGCAGCCGGCCGGCCACTCAGGACGGGCTCCGTGGGACGCTTGGAGGTCACTTCTCGGTGGTTTGCGGGGCCATGGGCTTCGTTGGGTCGCCATCTGCGTCACAGAACAGCCACCAACCAGCACAAGTTTTCCGTCCAGGTCTAAGTGAGCGCCTTGTAGAATGGAGGACCCGTCCCCAATTCCGTCTAGGATGCCTGGGCATCCCAGGAAGTTGTCAGGAATCCGGGCGGGGTCTTCAGAAGAGGGACCCAAACCTGGGAAATCTGGAACCCTCCAAAGGCCTCTAAGCACCTCAGGCGGCTTTGCCCTAACAGAGGGGCCCTACGGACGGAGGGTCAGAGTGAAGAACGGGAGGGCCATGGGCACTCCAGCCTCCAGTTCAGACCCCGGGGACGCTGGCCTGCCCGGGAGGGGAACTCAGAGGGGAATTTCTGACTCAGTCTTAGGGGATGTCAGGGGAGGGGGCGCCCGGCCGTGGCCGTGAGAGGCTTGCAGTAGGTGGGGTGTGTGCTCCGGGAGTCGGGAGTCGCTGCTCAATGGCTGAGAGGCTGACCCAGCATGGCGAGGGGGACCTCCCCGAACCACGAGAACCAGGTTCCTGTCGCCGAACGGCCCCCTCCCGTCCAAGACAGAGTGCTAAGGACCCTGAGAAAGCACTCACTCCAGCCAAGCCCTCCCCGCGGGGCCCTGGGGTCCCTGAGGGCGTTCACCACCAGCTGCTCCAAGCCCAGGCTGCCAGGGCCCAGCCCGCAGCAAGCCCCGAATCCTTAGCTCCTTGTGTTTCTTCAAAAAATAAAAAAGGAAAAAAAGTGGGGGTGGGGCGGGGGGTGGGAGGGGGTGCTTTCCAAGTGTGGTCAAGAGTAACTCATTTTATCCTCAGAAAAAAAACAAAATTGTCGTTTTTCTAGGAGTTTCTTATGCCCACATACCAAAAAAAACCAAAACACCCAATGGGCTAATTTCTTTGTCAACCGCCTGGTAGTTTAGGCACCTCCGTGTCTCCACCATCCAAAGCTTTGGGCTGTGGGGTCCGTTCCAGACCAAGTCTCCCAAGCAGGGCCTGGTGAGTCTAGTAGACAGCCCCTGAGCGGCTCCATGCAGGGCCCAAGGTGTCTTCCTCGGAAGACAAAGTCCCCTCCAAGTGTTTGCACACCCGGGGGCTGTCGTGGGGGCCACTGGACAAAGACAAGCTTCATTGTGCAGGCCTTTGGCTCAGCCGGAGACCCTGGCGTGAGGTGGGGGTGGGGCGGGATGGGGCAGAGCCGGGAGGGCTGGGGCCCTGGGCCCAGCTCTGTAAATCCCGCCCCAGTGCCAGCTGGCCACACCGTGCACACAGACATGACAGAGGACTGTAGTGTCGCACCCCAGACAATGCGACTAATGGACCGAGGTCCCCGGCACAGAAGTTCAAGGGCTGGGAGATTACAGAGTCCACGTCGGGCACCCAAACAGCTTTGGGGAACATTGGCCCACTTCCTCTGCCATGGGTCCCCATTCTCCAGTGAGAAGTTGAGGGGGCACAAGGAAGACCGGACCCCCGGGCACCCCCTGGAACGGCCTGTAAGCGATTGAGGTGGAATTTCATTTCATGGGGGAGGAGTAGAACATGAACCCCGCTGTGTACCCAGAGCGGCCTGGGCACATTTCCAGAAAAGCAGGGACCCCCCGCAGACGGGGACCGAACTCCTGTCCTGGGTTGACAGTCACAAGACACAAGTTAATTTGTGTTTCGCCCCACACAGCACTGAGGACAGACGGGGGTGGAACCCTTGGGCCCATGGATCGGACGGAGCTAGTCTGGGGCCAGGCTTTGAATTCTGGTTGAAATTCTGACCGGGGTGTTGCTGTTGAGGACGCCCTTCTTAATAAAGGCTGTTTCCAGAAAAACAAAATCCAAAACAGCCAGTGGAATCATGGTATTTTCCTCTCCCTCTAGGTCATCTCACCTACCCTGTTTCCCCCAAAATAAGACAAGGTCTTATACCCTGTTTCCCCGAAAATAAGACAGTGTCTTATATTAAGTTTTGCTCCCAAAGATGCACTAGGTCTTATTTTCAGGGGGATGCCTTCTACGTATTTCAGCGAGAGGCAAAACTGTAAGTAGGTCTTATTTTCGGGGGATATCTTACTTTCAGAGAAACATGGTAATTATGCAGATAAAGAGCCGATTCTTAGAGAAATCAAAGCCCGGGATTCAGGTCGCTCCGGGCCTTCACAGCAGCCAGGAAGACAGCCCAAGGTCCTCGCTCCCAGGATGAGGTCCTCGCGTGTTCGAATGATGGAGTTTCTTCTGTCTACTGGGCTTTGGCAGAATGGGTCCCATCCGAGGGCGAAGTCACACCCTTTGAGAGCGAGGAAATACACAAAAATGACAACATCTTTCGGGAGCACGAACGCACAAGAAAGGCTCTGAAGTGTCACTGGGCTGTTTCGGATAAAATCCGTGTTCTGTGGGCAAAACCATTTCATAACAGGCTATCCCTCAAAAGGTTTTGTGGCCTTTTTCGTTATTTTTTTATTTAACACAAAATATTTCCTCTCCCCTCGGCTTAGAACTGGAAGAAAATTGATCAGCAAGAGGAGTCAGTAGGAAGACTGCTGTCCAGACACGGTTTTGGATTGGGGGGGTGGGTTTGGGGTTGAGGACAGACCGAGGGGATGGAAGGGAAGAGTAAGCACAAGGCTTCTGACGCTTCACAACATACGTGAGACCATTCACCAGCGTGCGGAAGCCGCCAGAGGCCAGGAGTGGACGGCACGTGTTGTTGAATTTTGTGAGCAGGTGTTTTATCCTAAACCCAGGTCAAGCAGGGACCCGGGAACAATCCACTGTCTTCCCAGAGTTCTAGGCTGAGGAGATATGCTAACATGGGAGGCCTGTGATGAGTAGCAAGCCTTACAAGTACGTCTACGGCCTCAGACGGGTGGAGAAAGCAGACACTCCTCCCAGAAGGCAGGCCCTGGCTGCCCTCCACAGCTTCTGGCGACCTGTGGTCTGTCTGCCTTGACGACCAACCCAGAGGCCCAACTGGGAACCTCACCGCGGAGCCTGGGGTTCCTTTTCAAGGGGAATCGCATGTAAATGTCACCGAGTAAGAATGAGACACGGTGGCCTTCATGTCTCTATTTCCTGATCTGTTTTAAAAAAACGTGGTTTTCAACGAACTTCAGTCTGGGCGCTCACTTAGGCATTCGTGGAAGCCGAGAAAACTGCACTTCAAGTCAAAACTCGAACTTTCTGAACGTCACTGTTAGACACCTAAGGGGAGTCCGTAACTTCCTGCTCTTGGGCTGGCCTTGTCAGTGTTTTGGGGGAAAATTATCCACATGTACACATGCATTTCTCATGTCGCCTTCTATAGGATGAGCTAATGCAACTATCTCAACAGGGAGGCCAAACAGGCTGACAGTGAGTTAGGGGTACAACTTACCCCGAAATACCTGAGCATTGTTTTACACCTATCACCTTCCTGTTTTTCTAGGTAAAGCCCTCCCTAGCGTGGCTCTTCCAGGGTGTCTTCAACTCATTTTAAGTGAAAGGGAAAGGGCAAAACCAGACCCCGTGAAAACACGCACGTCTCTCAAGCAGCAACGGAATCATTGCTGTCACATAGCTTTTTTAAACTCTTCTGTATCCTCTTCTAGCAATCTCTTAGGGCGTTGAGTGCACAGAAAGATAGAATTGGCATTTCTCTGAAGAAGGAATAGGACCACCTAAGGCCGTTATCACCAGAGTTCCTAAAACAAAACGTAGCTAGAGTACTGAGTTTGGGATTTTTCTACCTCATTCCCCCTTCCCCCCACCCCTTCTCCCACCCTAAGAATGTCAACAATTTGAACTCCCTGTTCTTGAGGTGAAAGGGCATTAACGAACTCAGATCTGCCCATACGAGGTGGCAAATCCTGAGACATTGGAAGCATCCAACGAAATCTCCCACGTGTAAGACGGCAATAGATGACGGTTTCCTTGGGCGGCTCCAGAAAAGAAGGGAAAAAAATAGACATTTGGATTATGGATCATTAATTAGGAGCCAGTAAGATCTCCGTTTGCATATGAGTGATTCTCTACTCCTTTATTTCAACATTGAGCGTTAGGGTTTAAAATATTTGCTAGGAAAGCAGAGAGGTGATTCACAGAGGTTTTCAAAACGTGTGCCATCGTTAACACATTCTGGCAACAGAACAAAAGGAAACTGTACAGCGAACAAGCGACGGAGCGGCTATGGCATGCTTCGCAGACACCCCGCACAACCAAAGTGAACCCTAGCCCCAGCCCCGCTCATTTGGGGAAGCTCTAGGGGAACCCCTTAGCTGCCATCCCCACTTCTCCTGCGAGGAGACCGTCGACTCAGGGCGCTCAATGAAACCCCAGCTCAGCAGGGGACCCCAGAAGTGACTCCCGAGCCCCCCAGCAGAAACCCCCCTGGGCTGCACCGAGAGCTCCCAAGATGCCCAGTTTCCCAAAGGAATCCATGTGCGAAACCACCGGGGGGTTGCGTGCTGGGATCTCCTGGCTGGAAAACACTCAGCGCATGCGGGCGTTGTTCCCTTGCAAATGCCTTATTCTTCAGCGAGTTCGAGCCCCCTGCCCACCACCAGGGGTTTCTAGAAGAGCATGGTCACCCCCACTTCGATACGATGTTCTCGGGTCATCTTAACATCATTGGACTTTATTATGATTTTTACAGGGTGATTCCAACAGGCTGGGCGAGAGGCAATGATCACTAACACAGAGCACGACAGAGCGAACAGCAGTCGGCCTGGCTGCCCCCGAGGCCCGAGGTGCTGCTGACATGCAGGTGGGTGGATAGCTCACACGCTGCTACCCTCATAGCACAGGCGGTGGGAGTGGGTGGGGTGCAGGGAGTCCGCCGTACCCTTAAGAAGCTATTTAATAAATATCATCCAAAGAGCCAAAAAGGGGGAAAGAAGCCCCGGGGAGCATCACCACCTCAGATCAACAGAATGCCATCTAGTTTTATTCAACCAAAAATTAAGAGAAAGAGCAGGAAACAATAAAAAAAAGGAAAAAGAAAAAAGCAAAGCAGCTCATAACACTAGCAGTAAATAAATTTGTACAACGATTCAGTCTGTATCATATGAGGAAATAAATCTACATCTTTTCTTAGTTTGGTGCTTTGAATTATACATACAAACAACAATTACAAGGATTTGTTCACACAGCATGTAGGCGTGGCCAAAGGTGACCTTGAACCCTCGGTGGCAAAAGGTGAGTGCAGTGACCTTGACTGCCCGGAACTGAGGGAGGAATTCCTAAGCAGAGGCCCACAGCTTTGAACGGATGATTCGCCTACAACATTTTTTTTGTTTGTTTTCTTTTTTTTCTTTTTTTCTATTTTTTTTTTTTTTTAAATGCATCAAACACCTGCGACCAGTGACAAGGAACGACCCTGGCCGTGGGTCTGTGTGGATATCAGACCTAGTTGCTTCTGAATTTCCATATGTGATTTCCCCCCCCAGATGCCTTAAAATTCTTGGCGCGTCCTTCCTGCCTTTCTGACAGCTACCCAGATGCAATCGCGTCGTCTTCAAACGTACAGGATGCCTTACGATATAAGTTATATGCAACGTTCAGCATTTTTCTTTCCTTTTTTTTTTTTTTCACAGCACTAGAGAGAGAGAGAGACCCTGTTACATAGGGAGCATGAGTCTGAATGGCTTATTCACAAATGGGGATCCAGAGATTCAGTGACTGGGAATGCAAACACCACAGTGAGCTCCTTGGCCAACGTAGCCAGCATCACGTTGCTTTCTGCCTTCGACATAAAAGAAAAAACAAAAAACAAAAAAACAAAATCAAGATAAGATAGATCCATCGGTCCTCAGCTTCATGATAACTGCTCCTGCAAAAATGCACATCAGAGGGGCTGGAGACCCTGACGCATCGAGCAGAGAGGCGCTAACCCATGGCGGTGACCATACTGGACGGGTGGTGAGGTCCGAAGGAGAGGCTGGACGGCGGATGCATGGGAGTCGGCGTGGTCAGCATGTGGCTGGAGTGGCTGAAGGGAGAAATGTGGCTGAGCGAAGACATGTGCCGGGACAGGGCGGCTGGGTTGAAGGAGCCGCCCTTGGGGAAGTCCTCCAGGCTGTCATGGACCTTCTTGCACTTTTTGGATTTGCTGGACATCTTCCGGTTTCGCGTCTGGATACCTTCCTTCTTCATCGTCAGGGGTCTGTTAATCTAAACAGAGATCAATTTTTTTTTTTTTTTTACTTTTTTTTTTTTGGTTGGCTCTGCAATGGTGCAGGCTTTCACACACACACACACACACACACCATGGGTTTCTCTGATGGTCCCAGCTCAGGGGGTCTACTTTTGGATGGGGCCTTCCTACCCTCCTCTTCCTGCCTCCTTCCCCAGGACCCCGAGTCCGGCGGGCTAGGTCTACGGAAGAGTTCCGTCTGCCTCGGTCAGTCTCAGAAACTGAGAGAGGATCGGAAAGGTGTTCCCAGCAGCGGTGAGTGAGTAATTAAATCCATTCACATCAGTCATGGGGGGCGGAATCTGCCTCAGGATAGTGGCATTCCCACAGACCATAGCCTAGAGATCCACCCAATATGATTGTACTCCTCCATTAGCATCTCCTGAGAACAGTTCATGAGAATGGATCCAACTGCGAAATCTCCCAGAGGGAAATAAGACATTGTGTCTACTTGGCTGCAATCCATCCTAGGACTTCACCAGCATGACCAAGGCCAGGGGTCTGAACGATTCGGGGCGATCTGCCTTGAGAAACTAGAACAGCACCCCTCCTCACAACAGCGTTCGGGTATCTCTCCCAGCCTTTTTGCAATGGTAGGTGCTAGTGAAGATCCCCCAGGAATCGTGCATTCTAGGGTCCTATTTTAATACAACGTGTCTTTCCAAACGGCGATCCCTCTTGCCCATGTCACGGCAACGACAATGACTGAAAGTTGCCATTTCTACCCTGTTCTATCCACTCCTCACTAGACAAACAACAGAACCACCAATCAGCAAACATTCCACAACCCCTTCGCGTGTGCAAAGTACTGTGCTAGCCTGAGAGTACTCTCGCCTCCAAATGCAAACACCAGGAAGGAACTAAAGAGAACAAGGATCGCTAGTCTTCGTTCTCCAAGCATGAGCCCCTACCTTCTCTCTGAGTGAGGCTCACTAGCTTTGTTTTCAACATACATTTGCTTTGGAGCCGGGGAGGGTGGCGGGGGGAGTGAATCAAGAGATGAGCCATTACAAAGCCACAGACCACGCTCCACAAGGAGTCAGCTTAATAACAGACAGCTGCCCCGTGGAGCAAACCACACATCTGGCCATGACTCCAGGGAAATGTGGCCAAGCGACTCACAGCGGGAATGCCAGGGTCTCTATCGCTCCTGACTCCTTGGGGACAAAGCATCCTCTCTCTCCTTAGGGCCCTCAGGGTAGAGAAAGGGAAGAGGTTCTCATGGCTCTGGGATCTGTCTACGTTGACTCCCAAGGCCAGCCAAGGCCAGCTAAGGAAGAGAGAATTCAAGTAACCAAGAGGGGCAGGCTGCTGACAACAGTTCTGGGAGCAGCAAACACAGCTGCTTCCTGGAGCTGAGACAGGACAGGTCACCGAGGAGCAGGCTCTGAACCCCACAGTGCACTCAAAGGTCATTGCCACAAGCAAGGTCACTGCCATGGGAACATCTCAAGGCTCCTTCTTCCAAGTACGTTATCGTGGAGATAAAGGTGCAGCTGACAGAGGTGACAGAAATCTACTGTCACATCAAATCTTCCCCCAGATAATGTCTAGACACATAGGCCTTTACCAGGCTATCTAGCGCCACATAGCCCGATATCTAAATATAATATCTAGTTACACAGATAGCCACACCAACCCAGATAACTAGTCCCAACACCACCTAGAGACACTGATGCTGAGATAGCTAGCTATCTACACACCCAGATAAGCCGAGAGGAACTAACTTATGGCATACACACACAACAAAACACAACACCGTGAGCAGGCTAATAGATGACTATCTCTTATTGTTAAATACACACTGATCACCTCCTTTTGTGAAGTCTTAGGAAACCCAAGACAGAAAAACCACTCTTGATAAGCAAGGTTCTCTCTCCCAAGGCAGCCCAGCGAGGGAGTCAGGAGCTCACTAAGAATACTGGGGGGCAGTGAGACATGAAAAGAGGGGTTCCTCAACCTTTCTTTGACTGGATGAGAAACTCAGATTCTTCAGAAATACAAGTATGTTTTTTCCAGATTAGATACAATTAAGATCCAGTCTCAGCATGGCTAGGAAGTCAAAGAAACGGATAGCTGCTTCATCTCCCATAAGTCTTCTAAGTCCACGAAAGTAGGAGAGAACGACCTGGACACAATTCCTGGCTTTGACTTGAACTTGGATACATTTTTCCACCAGGCCCTATTCATCTGGGCGCTTCCCAGGAAAGCCTCCTGCTACTCCCGACCCGGTCCTCCCTCTTCCACTTCATGAGCGCGGTTCCCTGCACCACAAACCCGCTTATCTAAGTCACTCATTGCTTCAACGAAACCAAAAACATTAGGACAGTCTCTGCCCTGTCTATGCCATGGGATGACAACTGGAGGCTCCCGGGTAATCAAGTCACATTTCAAAGTCCTTGGAGCTCCGTCAACAACAACCCCAAAATAATTGGATAGCCGGATGACCGGCTTGCTCACACACTCTGATGCCCCAAATCTTCCAGATATGACCCGCCAATCCATTCACCTCCAGGGCATTGGGCAAGCTCATTCCCCAAAGTGGAACCATCCTTGTGGTGTCACTTCTCGGGGACCACGTCACACGGGGGAGTGAGAATGGGGGGCATCCAAGGCAGGGAGGCGAGTGTTACAGGGGCCCTGGGAATCACAGCCACTTATTCCCAAAGCGGGGCTAGGGCACGGCGGTCACCCTCAGAAGTTGTGCTGGGACTCGAAGCACGTTCACCAGAATCGCTTCCTCCCTAGTTCCCAGGTATTCCCGGGGAAGCTGAGCCAGCTGCCAGATAGCTGTGAGCAAAACGCTCTGGCTGCCTTTTCCCTGTTCAGCCCCACACTTTGCCAAAGTGCGATTGGGCAAGAGGCTTCAGGAGCACCTGACAAAGCCAAAGGAGAGACACACACACACACACAGAGCAGGGACGAGCCTTTCTCTGGGACTCAGGCGAACTTCAGGCCTCTGTCGGCCAGAGTTGTCTGGGGGAAGATGTTGTAAGGAAAGACACTGTCACAGAGGAGGACCTCGGATTCAAAGGTTAGAAATGACAGAGCTAAGCCCAGACGACCGCTCAGGACAGAGAAGGAGGAAACACTGCGTGGCTTCCCCAGTAGGGTGAGCGCTCAGGACGGCTTTCCTCAGCTTCCAGCTGTTTAAGAAAAGCCAGCAGGTGAAGCTCCACCTCGTGTGGTCTACACGGAGAACCCATGGACAATTCGCAGCCCAGGGTTCCCATCATAACCGAATCGCGGGCCCCTGAGCCTTGCACGGCAACCCGACGGCCTCTCTCCTTTACCCTCTGGCTGGCTGGCGTCCTCCTTTTCGCCGTAAGGACAAACCACAAGGAAGCATCCCACGAGAACTTGGTGACTGTCTCTGCTGTCCAAGGGGAAGGCCCTTTTTCCTTCAGAACCCAGCCAGGTCCACCCACCAGGCCTCAGTGTTTCCCGACATTGTCCATCCCTACGTCGGGGGCTGCGGTCGTCCCGTCTGAACCCTGTGTGCTCAGCGAAGCCACACAACCCTCCCAGCATGTCCCACACTGGGCCCCACGCATCCGATGACCTGAGGCCGACCCCTCAGGGGGCCCAAAGGCAGGCAAAGCCCATCGAGGAAGGAGGAGCCTGGGCAGGGTGACAGTCGGCATCACCCGCTAGGGACACCGGCGTGTGCCGCCCACGTCACTTACATTGTGCAGCTTGTAGTAGAGCCCACAGGCGTTGCACACGGGGTCTCCGTTGGCGTTCCGTCTCCAGAGAGTAGTCGTGGTCGTCTGACAGTTGGCGCAGGACGTTCCTGCCCTTCTGGCTGCCGACTGGGGAGCAGGGAGGCAGCAGGGGACGGGGGGAGAACCAAAGCAAATGTTAGGTGTGTTTGCAGAACAACGCGGACGGGAGACAGGCTCTTTAGAGCCGAGAAAAAAGGAAATGACCCTTGAAATCCAAACTAGCAAGTGGCCCACAGGAAAGGAAGAACGGTCCCCAAGAGCAGACTCGAGGAGAACATTCGAGCCAAGGGAATAGCTGAGGAGCGGGTCAGCACGCAGCCAAGAGGGTGGAATGCAGACCCTCCGGGGCCGCCCGACATTATAAAATTCAGGGGGGGGATTTAAGAGCCCACACCACCTTGGGTGAGTCCCTCCTCCCTCGCCCTGTCCCACCCCACTAAGTTCTCCAGATGCCGAATTCCGTAGGTCTGGCAACTTGGCGTTCACCAGACGACTCCGCATGCAACCAGGCTTTCTGCAGCATGGGGGGGCCTGGCCCACCCGGTCTTTGTCAGGGGCAAGTGCTCAGATTCCACTTCTCAACGAGGCTCCGGGTCGTGACAACTAGTAATGGCAAAGGAGGGCCGAGCCTACGCCCCCAACGCATGTACAGACCCCAAACGAAGAACCACCGGCTTATGGAGGGCATCTCCCTGCGGACGTGGTCACTCAGGTGACCGCCGCTCTGTTCTCTTCAGGTGGCTGGGGAGCGAACGTGAGAGGTGTCCGGAAGAAGGAGTCTGGGTCGTGCACAGGGAGCCGGCCCCTCCCGTTCTCATCGCAGGGCACCTTCTGGAAGTGGAGTATTTCCTCTCTGCTGTCCACAGATGGAATAGCGGCAGGTCGAAGGTCAGCCTCAGCTTGCACTGGACTTCTTTGACTGTGCCGCTGCCTTCGTTTCTTTTAAAAGCGAGAGCTGCCTTTCACTTTTTGACACACTGACATAGTGTCTAAGGCGGGCTAAGTCTCTATGTCCCGACTTAAAAAAAAAAGAAAGAAAACTAAACCGAAAAACTTTTCAAAGAAAACGGAGTTGAGTCACCTCTAATAGCCACCCGTCTCGTTCCCAAAACATAAAAAAGACATTTCTCACTACAAAAGGACTCCTGCTCCTGAATTCGGGTATAGCATCCAAGGCAAGAGGCGGAGAATGTACTCGGCGAGCCTTTATCTTGACCGAGAACCTTCTGGTGTGATTGTGAAAGCGTGGAACAGAAATGGTGGTGGCCACAGCCCGGGTTTCCGTCCACAGCTCATCCATCGGGCAGCTGGGCCAAAGATCGGAAGCCGCCAGGCACGCGAAACCCGGTGGCACGTCTGAATTCAGCAGAACCTTTTTTTCTGGTCGTAGTTCTTTATTCTCTATCATCTACGCACCTGGGAACTGAACACAGCCCTTCCCTCTCAGAACTGAGAAGGTTTGCCTTTGACGTTCCGGCTGCCCGGCTTGAAAATAATTCTGCACAGGCCCAGGCTCTGCCCCTTACCCTCCACCTGCTTTTATGACGTGTGATCATTCCAAGCTTCCATAACTGTGTCTTCTGGACTCTTAGGAAGAGACTTCGACACAAAATCGGTGCTTCCTGGTGTTGACAACTATGTTATTATGGGATTATTCTTATCTTCCTGTACTGTTTTCTTTCTCATTCAAAGAAATACTTGGATATCTACTCAGGCACCAGATTTCCAGGACCAAGGATTTGAATGCCTCTCAGGCCCACCAGGAAAATCAGCTCCGAAGGACGAGGTTCTCAGCGCAGCCTTTGCGGTATACAGACCATCCCATATATACGAGCAGACTCGGGATACAGCTCTGGTCTACAGACTTTGCGCGGATTTACACAGAACCGTGTGTGTGTGTGTGTGTGTGTGTGTGTGTCTGTGTGTGTCTGTGTGTCTGTGTGTGTCTGTGTGTGTGTGTCTGTGTGTGTGTGTGTGTGCATTAGCCAGAGACAAAGTATAGCAATCAACCAAGCTCCTCAGCTGGTCGGTAGACACATGAAAACCCTGGCAACACTGGGGGGAAACATTTTATGGCTCTTCCCTTCAGCCATTTCTCCAGCCTCCTGCACGCGTTTGTTTAGTCATCTGATGGAGGAGGCAGCACCATGCAGGGCTGGGTGGTCGTCAGTGAGTGTGCAGATGTGCAAAACCCAAACAGCAAACCAGGGAGACGGAGCTGGGGTGCAGAACAGGGAAAAGAGGAAAAAGAGCAAGGTTCTAGGAATGCTGAAGTCAAGTACATCTAAGGGCTCAACTGAATGTATATCCTGAAGGTACTGTCTCTCTCTGGAGCATCTGAATTCTGGGGAACTGAACATACAAACCCAGCCAGAACTGATGAGTAAAACAGAAAAGACGGCTTAAAAGGGGGCAGCCCATGAACTCTAGCATTGCAAGCAATTCTTACTCAGTGTCTAGAGGATGCTTACGAAAGGTGAATGAAGACACAGTTATCGAAAAGGCAAGTCGAGTTTCCTATGCCATCTGTCCAGACAAAAGAAACCCCAAGAAAACGTCACATACACTCTTGCTTGTCCATCAGCCCAGGGCTTGAAACCTGACTTCCTCTTTTTCCCTCTTTCCTTCTACCAATATATATATATTATATATATCTCAATTATCATCGCACCAGGACTTATTCCTAACAAGGTTTTTGTTGTTAGTTTTCCCTTTTTTTTTTTTTTTTCCTAAGAAGGCCAGGTTTTCAGTGATTCAGAACATTCTTTTGTGGTGCGATCATATTCATTCTGTGCTCACACCTCCAGCCTTTTTTTTTTTTTCTTTCTTTTTTCAAATACATCTTGCTGTGATACATTCAAACATCTTGCTGTTTAGGTTGGGGAAGCTGAGTTGTTTATGAGTTATCTCCAGGGCTCAGATATCCGGCAGCTTTTTCCTAGGAAGTCGGCTTTGCACATGAGAGACAGGAAAAAAAAAAACACAACACAAAAAATGCCAAAGCGTGCGGGGATGGGGAAGGTTGAGAAAGTTGGAGAAAAGGGGCAAAGATCAGAAACAAACAAAAAAAGCCGGGAGTCTATGGGACTGCCCAAAAAATGAAGGTCACGTGGGCCCTCCCATCCCTAGAAAGTTTTTCCTATTTTTCTGACGAGGATGTGAAAGGTGTTGCCTGGGTCTAAAATCTAATGGCAGAGACAGCTCATGCTTTTTAAAAAAATACAAACAGAAAGGATTTGGAGTCTCCCCAGGCTACTGCCCGCCCCCTGAGGATTTGACAGACGCTTCTTCATCCATGAATCTGCTGGGGGAAACCGCCTTCTCCCAACGTCACCAGCAGAAGAAAACATTTAGATCTGACTGTGGTTGGAGGTTGCTCTTGCCTCTGTGACATCCACTTGCTAGTCAAGCTGGCCCCAGGTTCCCAAGATAAGCTGACACATGAACTCCTCCTGCTGCTTTCGCTCCTACATGCTGGAGCGTGCTAGGTGTGCCCGGACTATTTTTTTTTTTGAGGGTCAAGAAGTTTAACAAAGAACCAAACGGGGTGGGGGTGGGAGAACCACTATCACCCTCACCAGCCACCCTCTAAGACCAAAGGTTCAGGAACCCCCAGAGGCAAGCCGGGAACCCCACAGGTGTGCCCTGAGGGATGCTCCTTGGTCCCTAAGACAAAATAAACTCCATGAACTCCAGTGGCCGGGGTTTGTGAAACCCAGCTCGCCGGTCCCATCCATCTTAAATCGTTGGTGCACTAGATTCAGCTCGCCCAGGACCCCACTTCTACCACTTGAGGAATAAGCTCAGGGATCGGGGGCCGCCCATTCTCACAGCATAAATGTCTGTCACACGGGGACGATCCGTGCGTCTTAAATCCGTGGGCCCTGGTCCTGTTTAAAGCACTCCTTCGACTAGGGAGTATGTTTTGGATTTGATATCACCCACCGTCAGCTCCCATAAAAATCTGGTAAGTGACTTAAGAAACATGTCGGGGGCGGAGACAGACAGACAGACAGAGACCGAGTAGGCGAGAGCGGGATCGCTTGTCGGTCTCTCGCATTTGAAAAAGAAGGCAAAGGAACAACATAAACGTAGGAAAGCACACAGAACCCTCTCCCGAGCCGGCCGGCCGGCAGCACTGTGCACAGCTCTGCGGAACTCCTGCGGGAAGCCGGCCTTCCTGAGGACCGGGGGTGAGGACCACCCCCCGGGGCGGTGTGGGGTCCCCAGCCCGCAGGTGACTCACCAGCCGCCGCTTGGGCTTGATGAGGGGCCGGTTCTGTCCATTCATCTTGTGGTAGAGCCCACAGGCGTTGCACAGGTAGTGCCCGGTGCCGTCTCGCCGCCACAGGGGGGTGGAGGTCGCCCCACAGTTGACACACTCCCTGCCTTCTGGAAGCAAGACCACACGTGAGTCACGTAGGGACCCCAGGCACGCAGCCTGCCGGCCGGGGCGACGCGGGAACCACCAGGCAGAGGCGGAACCCTGCCTTTGTGTGTGTGTGTGTATTCCCCTCTCTGCTCCTTCTTTGTGGGGACGCTCCCACACCCCGTCTTTCTGGAAAGTGGGTCCCATGCTGAACGGTGTTCCCGGGCGGCCCAGCTCCGGGCCTCACCGGGGCGCAGGGCTGTGGGCTGTCAGGACATTGCCCTAGAACCTGGCTGGGCCTGCCAGGCCTGGAGGGGACAGGCAAACTGCAGCTTCCAAGGGCTCCCTGAGACCCTTCTGAGCGCGCCCCCACCCGCACCGCACCCCCAGACCACAGCAGAAGCAAAACCCTGCATTCGCTCTGCTGGAAGGAAAACAGAGGTGTGCATCCCGACAGATTGATTAAATCGGGAGGATTAGGATGGGGGGTGGGGGCAGAGGCCTCGATGGCGAGACAGACCAAGAGGGTCAACAGATGCCCAGAGGGACCACGTGGGTGACTGGTCTCAGCGGCCAGAGCTTTAGATTTTTACTCCCAATCAAGCTGGGTACGTGTCCCTGGCTGGTGTGTGACTGACAAAGACCCAGCAGGGTCCACCACGCTATTTCTCTCTGGAAAACACCGAGGTGTTGGAAGGGGGCTGGAGGGTGACGCCTTTGGTGCAGGCACCTTGAAATGGGGTGAAGGAAACGGGAAGGAAGAGAGGTGGGGAAGGGGCAAGGGAGGGGAAGGGGGTGAGGGGAGCTCCCCTCAGGGCCGCTTGTGACCCCAGGCCTGCCTCCAGTTGCCTTTTTTTTTTTTTCCTTTTTCCAAAAATACAAACAAGCAAAATAAACAGAAAACCGGCCAGGCCGGGTTTTGGGCAGCAGCCGCGTTCCCTCCGGGGGCGGGAGGGGCTGTGAGGCAGACCCCGCTCCCCCCATCCCTCAGAGTGGAGACCAGGTTTCCCTCGCTCTGGGGGTCTGGGGGAGGGAGGGGGTTTGGGAGGACGGCAGGGCAGAAAGAGAAGCCCTTAAAGGTTGTCTGCAGAGATGAACCAGCTAACCTGAAGCTGTCAGGAAGAGGGGGTGGGGGAGAAGCCCCCCACCCCCACAGGCAGGGCCAGGCTGGTCTGGGGGCTCTGTGGGAGACCCCCGGGACCAGCACCTGTGGGGGCCTCAGCTGAGGCAGGACAAGGACTCTGGAAAAAGGGAGAGGGTTCCTCCTTCCACACGGGAGTCAGGCTGCTGCAAAGTAGTAGTTTTTGGTTTGGTTTGGGTTTTTGTTTTGTTTTGTTTGTTTTTTTGTTCCTTTTTTTTTTTTTTTTCTTGGTCCACGTTTCTTTTTCAAAATGAAAGAATGAGCCACCGTAAGGCGTTCAGATTTTTGTTTTGCTCCAAATTCAAAAAGTGTCTTCACCCCGGGTCTACAGAGTAGAACCTTCCCAGAGCCCCTGCAGGGGTCTATTTTAAAAAACGCACTTTCCGGGGACCCAACAGCACCCCTCCATCCTTAGGGCTGAGCTGCATGCGGCTTTCACGGGGGTCCAAGCCCGTGGGCCGTGGCTGATGTGTGGGGACGGCGGGTGCACGGAGGAAGGGAGATGGGGGCACGTGGGAGAGGGGGTGACAGGGAGGGTGGGATCCAGCCGGCCCCGGCCTGGCTCCTTCTGAGGACCCTGGCCCATCCCAGGGGTTGGGGAAAAGGCCACCCACCCTCCATCCTGTCCAGACCCCCCGAATACTTCCGAGAGCTGGTCTATGCTACTCCTGGCTCCCTGGCACCCCAGGGCCAGGGGAATCTCCCCGCCTGACGTGATTCGTCTGATTTCCTTTCCTTTGTCAGGCGGTGAGGAGGGTGACAGCTTCCTTTTCAGAGGGACCTTCAAAGCCAGCAACGGCTGCCTCTTCAGCAAGGCTGTCTGCTCAGCAGAGCAGTTTTCTGTCTTGATTCACTCCGCGAGTTGGCCACTGGCTCGGGAGGGGTTTCCCGGTTCGGTTTTATTTTATTTTTCCCTTTTCTCCTCATAGCCCCTTGTCGGGGACTTCAGCCAACAACCCATTTTCCTCACGGAGGTCCCGGCTGCCTCCGGCCTCCGGTGCCTCTCTCCTCGCTCACAGCCTGGTATGAGCTCAGACAGACACCTTTCTCTCTCTCTCTCCCTTAGGTGACAAGAACCACAGAGCGAAGAGAGGGCCCCCTGACGTTCAGCAGCCATTTCCCAACACCCCTTCACCTCCGACTGAAATCCCGACCCTGGGCTGGACCGCAAGGGGCGGGAGGCGGAGAAGAGAAGAGGCAGGGAGGTGCCCACAGAACATGGGGTGATCCTCGGCCGGCCCTTCGCAACAAGGCGGTTTTGTCTTTTGTTTGCAAAGACAAGATCCCAGCTTCCACCGCCTGCTGGTGTTACCAGAGCCCTGGGTGCTCTAACCACAGCCTCAACCGTTTTCTCCAGAAGGCGACAGCCTGGTCCCCACCTTCGGCAAGTGCGTGTGCAAAGAGGGTTTAAAAAAAAAAAAAAAAAAGGCAACCACGAAAACCAAGAGAATCCCCCCACGGGAGAATTCCCACCACTTCCACCCTCTTGACACTAAAGGGACCTAGAAGCGGCCCTGCCCCCACACTCCCAAAAGTCCCGGCTCCCTCGCTGCCCAGGTCTGCTGGCCTTGGGGTTTTTTCGTGTGTTTTTTGTTTTTTTTGAGTGTGAGAAAGGAATACGAGGAGGAAGTAAAAACCCAAAAACACAGAAGAAAAAAAAAAGCCAAACTTAAATCATCTCCTTTCCTCTGCTCCTTCACAGCAACAACAGCACAATAATAACGACAACAATAAGAAGAAGAGGTCTAAGAGGTGTCCCCGGCTCTGGCTTGTGGAAACCATCAATGCTCCCCTACCCCGCCCCCCAAATGTTCCGAATCTGAAGGGAAGAGGAGAGAAGGGGAGAGACGAACCCAGAGGCCGAAGGTGTGCACAACCGAGGGGCAGAGAAACCCAACGCGGAAACGAGGGCAGAGAAGCCAGAGGGAGGCTCCTGGCAAAGCCGATGTCCCTCCCCACCACACAAAACCACCACGCCGGCCTCAGCGACCACGGTCTTGCCCCACCCCACCCCCCACCCCCAGAAAAACAAACTTCCAGCCCTGCCAGAAAAGAGAACTTAAAACACAAAATCCCACCACCCCCTCCAAAGGCAGAGAGAGAGAGATCTGTGTTCCACTCCGGCAAGCCTCGCTCTCAGCAGCCCGGTTTTTTTCTTGCAGAAAACTGCACCCCACTTTCTCTGGGACCCTGCACCCCACGGGGGGGCCCTGACCGGGCCGACTCCCCCTCTTGCTCTCTGCACCCCCACCAGCCAGTCTGTATCCACCTCCCTCGCTCCCTCTGCCGACGCTCATGTACTGAACACGCAGGTCTGCGTCGTTCCGTGAGTCTAACCGCATCCGGACTCTATTAAAGTTCCTGGCGCGGGATAAACAATGCAACTGTCGCGTGCAGCAGTCTGAAAATAATTGGATTAGCGAAAACATATCAACTCAATAGAGACAGTGCTGCTCAGGCCATCAGAGTGAATGTCACCCTGGAGGGAAAAAAAAAAAAGAAGGGAAAGAAAAAAACCAAACCCTGAAAACTGATCTCATGGCCACAGGCTCTCAGCACCCGGTCTCAGAAGTTTTCTAAACGCGGGTTTTGCCAGCCCGGTTCCAAGACAGCGCACCTCCTCGCCCGTAAGGGACAGGCGGTTTTAAGTGCCATGGTTCTGTACTGTCCCATGTCAGTCCATCCAGGACCGAGGCCGGACCCCCGGAGGGGACCGCGCGACCCCCCAAGGGAAAGAGACACGCCCACTCCAGGAGACCCAGAGATCCTGGCAGAACCCTCTCTGCCCACAGCGACAGCTCATCTCCTGGAATCCCTGACCCTTGGCGTCAGCTGCTTGGGTTAGAAGCCACGTTGCTTGGGGGGGAATCATTTCAGGTCGCGTGTGTGCGTTTTGTTTTTTAAATGCCAGGGTCTACACCGAGCGAATGCGCAGGTCGCCCGCTTTGGATGGGAGGCGTGCTTTCTTGGGAGAGGATGGAGCAAGACATACACCTTGGGGATCTTTTTAGGGCTTCCTCCCTCTCTGGCCTCCGATCAGTCCCCCAAAGCGGGTCCTCAGATGCCCGCCCGCCCTGGCGCGGGCGGCTAGCACCGGGGGACCACGCTGCAGGTACGTAGATGCTGGCCCGGCCCCCTGCGGGTTTCCACACAGATGTTTCCCAGGGCAGAGCCCGCCTGGCTGTCCCCCCTTCTCCACGCAAAGAACACGCGGCTGTTTCTGCCACGGTCCCGCCCCCTCCACAAAGCAAAGAATATATACCCCACACGTTATGCGTGCACGTCTGTATAAAGAAAGGGCTGTCCTCTGCGGATGGCGTGACCCCGTGTGAACCGGGCCAAGGAGAAGAGGCAATGGGACTGAGACGCCAGGAAGGGTCACAGGAGGGACCCGTGCTTGTTTAGGTTTCGGGAGGTTTCGGTTTAGCCTCCAACCCTGCAGAGCGATTCCCCGGCCTTCCATTCCGTCTTGGACACAGGACGGGAGAACTCGGCCGTCTCCGCGCCCACCCCCCACGGCCCCCGCAGGCCGGGCAGGGTTTGTTTTGTGTTTGTCCCTCTCCTTCCCCTGCTCCTGGGGAGGTTATAGGACACCCCACCGGGCCCCCTGCGCCCTGAAGGCTGGAATGAGTGAGGACACACCTGGCTGGAATAATGGGAAGCCACCGAATCTCCCGGGGGGGCCTGGGACACGCTCCCTTTTCGCTGCCCTGACTTTAGGAGTGAGAGGGGCATGTGTGTGGGTGGGGAGGGTCCCCGAGGGGGAGCAGACGCCTACCTGTGCTGGATCGTGCCTTGGGCCTGGACTTGCACCCGAAGCCGGTCGGGGAGCCCCCGAGCAGGCTGCCGGCGGGGAAGACCCCGGAGCTGTATTCCGGGATGTAGGGCGGGTAGGTGGTGATGGCGTGGTGGGCCGTGGAGGCGGCCCCTCCCAGGGCGGTCATGCTGCCCCGCGCGTGGGAGGACTCCAGCTTCATGCTGTCAGGCAGCGGCACCTGGTACTTGATGCACTCCTTCTCGTCCGGGCGGCCCGAGCCGGCCGAGCCCGGCGTGGACAGGGACGGGTCCGGGGAGACGTCCTTGGGCGGGGTGGGCGGGAAGGTGAAGAGGTGAGGGCTAGAGTGGCCAGCGGACAGGGACGCCGAGGAGGCCGGCGGGTAGACCGACAGGGGCCCCGGGGAGCCGTGGTGGATGGACGTCTTGGAGAATGGGCTGAGGTTCCAAGGCGAGGCGGTGTGGTGACTGCCCAGGGCTTTGCTGCCGTCCAGCCAGGGCAGGGATCCGTGCAGCAGTGGGGGCCGGCACACCTGGCTCCCTGCAGGGGGGACAGGCAGGATGGAGAACGGCGGGTGAGAGCTGCCCCAGGCCTCACTCTCTTTCGGGAAAGATCCCAAACACAGGGCACCTGGGCCAGGCCTGGAAGGGAGGGCCTGGTGACACTCCTAAGGGGCCCGTTGGCTTAGGGAGTCTCTCCAGATACACTTCCTAAAATCACATCCCCTCAGCAAGGCCCCTTCTCTAGAACCTGACACGACTTAAGGGTTCCCTCCTGCCGCCCGGAGTCCCCCATCCCACACCTACTCCCAGCAAAGCCCCGTAAGACAGTCGGCTGTGAACGGTGAGGCCTAAGAGGTTCGCCGGGCCGCACAAGCGAGCCACACCAGGAAAAGCCACCCACCCGGGAGCCCCGGGCACCCACAGCCAGAAGGCCAGGCACGAGGGGGGTGCTGAAGGGTTACCTCCAAGTCACCCTACTTCTGCGCCGGCTCCTCACTGGCCAAGGCCTCAAGCGAGACTTGCAGGGAAATGCGAATCGCTCAGACGCCCCCCGGAGAAAGTTTCCAAGGCGGGAGGACCCTGGCATGCCTTCCTAGCCCTCCCCGCATCCCAGAGAAGAAAATAAAATACACCACAACCCCCGGGGCACCCTGAGAGCAGTGGTGAGACCGGCAGGGTGTGTGGGTTTTCACCTGAGCCCCCGAGACAGAACATCCCAGTGAGGGTGTCCACAAACGCAGGCTAGTCCATATACACCCTGAGAGGGGTAGAGTGAACCTCCAAGTTCACAGGCACGCAGGTATTGATCTTTTTAATCCAGTACCTGGCCCGGCTGTTTGACATTCTATGTGAACCATTAAGAACAATACTGAAACTAAAATCTTTAAGAGAGAGGAAGGGGAGGAGAGAGGAAGGGAAGGAGAGTTCTCCGAACAGCAAGGGTCAAGATTCATCTGACGCAGGAAGTAGAATAGTAAATAATATTCAGCCTGCATCCACCGCCTTTGCCACTTAACTGCTGATCTGCACAGAACAAGGGCAAAGAGCGTCCCAGCCGCAGAAACAATGGTTTAAACCTGGTGACCGCACGCATGGCGGCCAGGGACGCCTGCGGCCCGAGGGGCTCTCTGTCAGCGACCCCAAAGCCGGCTCCACATAGGGGGACCCGGGGCAGACCTCCATCTGCAGGGGTGGGGGGCAGGCAGGAGGGAAGCCCACCTCTTCTCCGCCTGACGCTTTGCTGCCGCTCCCATTACACGCACAGCCGGGAAGCCTTAGATAGAGAGCTTTTCGCCCTAACGGCCCAGGGCTGGGCTGCCTTTGAACGTTCCAGAACCATCCCCAACGTCTCCAGGTGAAAGAGAAAGAAAGAAAAAAGGGGGACCCCCGGAGTCCCTGGCTCCTCCGTAGAGAGGCAGCCTGGTGGACCCCTGCCCGCCTTCGGGGACTGGTGTAGGCCAGAGCAGGGAGTTAAAGCGGGGAGCCACAGCCAGCAGGCAACCGGGCTGGCAACGCCGCAGCCGGGAATCCACAGCAGCGGCCTGTGTCCTAACCTTAGGGCCGCAGTCTTGCCCCCCAGCCCCCTCCAAGCCCGGGCAGTCTACGCCTCGGAGCCCAGAGGGGGCAGACCTGCCCAAGCTAGACGCCAAACGCTTTGGAGGAAAGTCCAAACCGGGGCTGTGCAGAAAGCCCGTCCTAGGGCCTCTCCAGAAACGTGCCGGAGACACACACACACCGGGGCGCAAGGGCACAAGCCCCCCGAGAAGGCGCCACCGGGGAAGCGCAGCCCTGGGGAGGAACCCGCGTCCCAGCCGGGGGGCGCCGTGGAAGCGGAGGCTGAGCCTCGGCTCGCGGCGCCTGGGCCCCGGGGCGGCGCGCGGGGCGAGCGCGGCAGCCCTGCGCCCGCCAGGTGAGCGCCAGGCCCCCGGGGCGCCCACCGCGCGGAGGCGCCTCCGCGACTGTTGTTGAAAACACACTCCCTTGACACTTCCTCGCCCATTTCCGGGCCCCGATTTTTTTTTTTTTTTTTTAAATAAAGCCCTAGCCGCACTTGGGGGCTTCGGCTGGGGCTCCCCGCCTCTGGCTCCTCCCTGCTTCCCAGGCCCGGAGCAGCGAGAGGGGCGCCGGGCGGACTCACCGTGGTGGGCCGGCGGGTACCTCTGCACGGTGGCCCTCACCGAGTTTCCGTAGTAGGACGGGACGTGGTTGCCTTGGCCGTCGATGTTAAAAAGTACATCCACCTCCTCGGGCAGCGGGTACTGCGCGGGGTCCATGTAGGAGTGGCCGAGGCCCGGGTGGTGCGTGTCCGGGTGCTGCCCGTTGAGGACCGCAGGGTGGTGGTGGCTCACCCAGCGCGGCTGCTCCGCCGTCACCTCCATGGCCCCGGCTGCGCTCGCGCCCTCTCGCCGGGCCCGGAACCCGCGCGTGGAGAGGGAGGGGTGTGTGGCTGGGAGCTCGGGGGACCCGGGGGGCTCCGAGGCCCTGCAGGTGCGCCTGCCGTCGGGGGCGCAGGGGGTCGCTCACTGATGTGTTTTCAGCGGGGGAATGGGAGAGGTGAGCCAAGGAGAGGTTCTAAAAGAATCTCTTGGAGGGATCTGGTGTAGCCAAGAGGAGAAGAGGAAGAAAAAAATAATAAATTCCAAAAATTAAAAAAAAAAAAAAAAAAGGTATGGAAGGATAAAAGGGGACCAAACGATGGAGACGGGGGAGGGGCGAGGACGGCTGGGATTCTGCAAAGCAGGCTCCTCGGCGGCGAAGCCCTGCCGAGTCCCTCCTCGGGTCACCTGCAAAGGAGAGAAGGGGTGACCGGGATGAGCTTCTCAGGACTTTGGCACCTGCGTGGACGCACGGGCGCCACCTCCCCATGGACATCCCGGCCCCGCGCCCCGGGGCCCCCGGCCCCTCGCGCACACGCGGGCCCCCTCGTCCGGGGCTCCGCACACGGGGACGCCGCCCGGAGAGGGACCGGCTCCGAGGGACAAGCCCACAGCCCGGCTCAGCCCTTCCAACTCGGGACGACAACTCCCTCCCTCCCCGGGCACGGGACCCAAGCCCTCCCTTCCAGCCTCTAGAAACTCTCCAAACGGGGAAGGTTGCGTTGGAAAGGTTTGCAAAGTTCTCCCAAATGCAAAGGAAGGAAAGACAAATCCCACCAGCAGCAGCAGCAGCAGCAGCAGCAGCAGCAGCAAAAAAAAGAAACAAAGTCGCCGGTACCAACCTGGGCGGTGAGGAGCAGAAAGGAGAAAGGGGAGGCGCACGGCCCGTGGCTCGCTCTATCTCCCTCTCTTTTCCTCGCTCCCTCTCTCAGTATTTTTTTTTTTTTTTACAGGGAATGCATTCTTTCTGAAAGTATCAAGACGGCGCCAGGCAGCTCAGTGTTCGCAGACAGCTGTGGCGCGACGCAACTTAAGGAGGCTCTAGTGTCATCCGCGCCGAGAGGGTGGAGCCACGCGCTGGCGAGGAGGGGACAAGGCTCCCCTGCGCAAGGAAACTGCAACCCAAACCCGCTCCAGGACTTCACCCCCGCCCCTCCTCCCGCCCCTCCACTGACCGGAAGGGGAGCCGGAGGGCGGCCCGGGCCGGGGGCCGCGGGGCGGGTGGGCGAGGCCGCCCGGGAGGGTGATGGGTAGAGGGGGGTGGGGACGGTAGGGACCTGCAATGGGGGCGGAATTCGCGCTCTGGCCCTTTAAATGAGGCTCCCGCTCCTGCCAATTCTTTCCGGCTGGGTGGCTGATTCCGTGCCGGGGAAGCCGGCCTGCCTCATTCATAAAGTTAATTTCTGCAGGCAGCCTTGGCTGGGGTTTTTTATTTATTTTCAGACTTTCTAAATGAGCAAACTTTTATTATTATTATTATTATTATTATTATTATTATTAGTCCATCCAGAGGAGGATTCGGGGTGGCGTTTATTGACTTGGGGAGCTCTGTGCATGGAAAAGGGATCGGAAAAAAATAAGAATAATGTCAAAGCACTTGGCGGTTTGCCTCTTGGAGAGGCTTGCCGAGGAGGTGCAGGACTCCCGCAAGGCGAATACGCGTGGGATGGCAGTGTCCGCGCTCCCTGGGGGGCCGCTGTCCGCAGCCCCCCGGACTCCTGCGCTCACAAACCCCTCTAAGGCGGGCTGCAGCTGTCGCAGCTGTCGGTGCCAGACCCAGGACTTGCAATCGGTGTGCGCGCTTTGGGCTTGAGTGACAGCATGATGGATGAACAGGGGGGAGGGGGATAAAGGACTCGAAGTAGTTCCAAGTGCAAGGAAGAGGGTCTTCACTGCGGTACCCGGCACGTTTCCCGGCACGTTTCTCCAGCCCCCCTTCGCCGACCCTCCTCGGGCCCCCGCCGCTTCCCCGGGACTCTAGCTCCACCGGGGCCCCGCAGCCCGGGGCGAAGGGAGCGCGGCTCCAAGACGCCCCCCGAGGGGCGGGGCGCACGGGGCGGAGCCCGGGAGGGGGCCAATCAGCGGGCGCGGCTGCGGCCGGGGCCGCGATTGGCCGGCCCCGCGGGCTGCAACCTCCGCGGCCTGGCTCGGTCTTTTGAGCCACTGCATCCCCTAGTGGCGCCGAGGCTGCTGCAGCCGCCCCGGCCTGGAAAGGCGGCCGCCGGGGCGCGCAGGGGTCAGGCGGGAAAAGAGGGCTCGGCTTCCACTCGCTGCTCACCCAGGCCCACGTGTGCGTGCAGAGAGTGTGGGGTCTCCCGCAGGCTTGCGCCCGGGCGGTACAAAACTTGATGCAGGGTCCTAGGTACATTGGAGACATGGTTCCCTCTTTAGACCCCCCATCAAATTCCCTGCAGATTACAAAAATGCGAGCTAGAGGAGCGACGGGCCCCCCAAAGTAGGTGCTGTACGGTTGCCTTCGTGCCGTGAAGGCAATAGGGGGCCTTCTTTTGGCGAGGGAGGGGGTGGGACTGTCCTGCTTTCGTACACAAGCCTTTGTAGAAAGATGAGTCCATTTTATTTGGAAGAAGTCGTGGAACCATGAGTCCTCCCCCATTTTGGATCTGAGCTTCTCTTCTTAAATCTGATGTGTGTTAGGAATCAGGGTTGAGTTCCTAGATGCGGGCGGATCAGGAAGGGAAAAACAAAAATCCCTAAATTAAACATGCACGCCCCTCCACCTTTCTCCCGTGCCCATGTAGTGCCCGCTGATGAGGGCGCCCAGCCAAGGCGCATGGGTTTTGCGTTCCCTGACCACGTCTCTGCAGGGCCGGCGCAGCAAGCCAGCCTCTGCCCCGGCTCACCATGACTTTCCATGACTTAGTTTTGTCTAACACTCGCCAGCAAACCGCTCCAGACACAAGGACAAGGCAGACCAACGCACACCCATGTTTTTGCTAAAAAGCCCCGAGATGAAGAGGCATCTTTGCGCATCCGCCCAAGATGAGAAAGTGCTCCCCAGACTCGTCCCAAGCCACGCAGAGCCCCCTCCCGCCACGCTCAGCGTGGCTCTGAGGCTCCCCACGCCCAGACCTGGGCGCCCGGGGAGCATCCACGGAGCCTTTCTCCCGAGACCAGGGCCGCCGACGCCAGGACACGAAAATGTTAACTTCCGAGGCCGAGAACGATGTGAAAAGACAAAGAGAAAAGATGGGTGGAAGGAGGCCTTCCGGTGTCGCGGTGCCTCTCTGATAACGCACACAATTGGGGAGTCGGGGGAGGCGCGTTATTGACTTTTTAATTAAGTCCTGCGCACCGCTTGGGTCGGGCCGCCTGGGGAGACGGAGACCCCCCACCCCCACCCACCTTGGGGAAAGGAAGCGTCTCCAAGGCCCCTTTGGGTCTGAGTGGCTTGGAGCTGGCGGAGGGGCGCGAGGGAGGCTGTGGCTGGATGGCCGGTGTCATGGAGCCAGCCTGTAGGGGGTATTTAACTTTTAATTCCCAGCCGGTCCGCCCCTGTTCCCGGACTGACAGTGGGTAATTGGGAAAGAGGACGTTCCTCTTTTGATGGCCCGCGCCGGCCAGTCTCGCCGACGCCACACTGGGTTTGACGTCACGGGCCCAGCCCCAGAGCCCGGAGCACAGAGCAGGGTGGGGGGAGGGGGACACCGGGGAGGGAGGGCCGAGGTCGGCCCCGGGACCCACGGGGAAGGACGGGGGGAGGGGGCGCGGCCGGAGAGAGGCTGCGGCGCGTGGCCTGAGGCGCAGCGCCGGGCTCCGGGGGTCTGGGCCCGGCCAGGCGCCGGCCTGACCCGCCTCGCCGGCAAATGCAGGCCGGGCTTCCTCCTCCGGGGGCGCAGGGGAGGGGAGGGGGCTCCAGGCCGGGGGGGAGGGGGGAGTCGTGCGGATTCCAGTCTGCGGAGCCGATCCCGGCCTCCCGCAGACCTGAGCGCCCCCTCCCGAGGCACCTCGGCCCGGGCCTGGTCCACCAGACACACACACACACACCCTCCTCCCCGGGCGCGGCCGGCGGAGCTCCGCTGGAGAAGGCGAGAAGGAGACCGAGGAGGATGGTGCCGCCCCGGGTCCACGCAGGGCGCGAGGCCTCCCTCACCAGGGTAAGGGGCTGGCCAAGGACCTGGTGGCCTGGGACCCGGGGGGGCAAATATCCGGGAGCAGAGGGAGGCGACGGCGCAGCAGCGCCCTCCCACCCCACCCCCAACGCCCCCTGCAGCCGCCTCCCTGTGCGGCGGGCAGGAGCCAGTTTGGCCTCATCTGCAGCGCCAGGCCTGCAGGCGGCGGCTTTAGGCGTCAAGTTGAGCGGGGCGTGTGTGCCCTCTTGGGGAAAGGGTAAGAAATGGAGCCCGGCTTTCTTTGCTCGGTTGGGGCGAGCACCCACCCACCCACACGCCTCTGTACCGGTCCCACCCACGCGCCGTCCCGGGAGCGCAGAGGCTGCCCGGGTGGAAGTGGGGAACCCAGTCCCGGCGGCGCAGAGGGGAGGCGCGCGCCCCCCGCCCCCGCCCCAGGCTGGTCCCTGGGGTCTCAGGACCCCGAGAGCGGACTTTCACGCGGCCAGCGCCCCCCACCCGAGCCTGCCGACGGGCGCGTCCAGGCGAGCTCCGCGGGGCCGAGGTGCCCCCGAGCGACGGCCGGGGGCGCCCGCCCGCCCGCTGCCCGCGGAGGGAAAAGCAGCAAAGCCGAGCCCCGGGGTTGGAGTCATAAAGTTACTAATCCCGAGCAGGGGGGGAGTGAGCGCGCCTCCGGCCGCCTGGGGCGGTCATTTGAGCGTGTTTACCTAAGGACTTTGCAGGAGGAGCGCGCGCGGAACAGTCGGACTTCCAGCGAGGCAGCAAATATTTGCAAGCGAAGAGAAAGAAGCGGAGCCCGGGCCGCGCCGCCGCGTCCCTCCCCCCGGAGCCGCGGCGCCGGCCTGGGCGGACCCGGCCTCCCAGTTAAAGACAGAAATGAAGCCGGGAAACCTGCAGGGCTGGGGGCGGGGAGGGCGCAGAGTGGCAGCAAAGGCCAGACATCGGAGCGCGGCCCCGAGGCCCTGGCGAGCCGGGGCTGGGGGAGGAGAGACCCCTTCCCATTCCAGCTCGATCAATCTTCCTGGGCTGCGCTCGTTCAATAAAAGATGGTGTGAATTGGCCGCGCTCGCTGTGCGTCTGGGGAGGAAGTGGAGGCCAGAGGTGCCGAGGCCGGCGCCGGCGCCGCGTCCCAGCCTGGTTCACACTCGGGCGGTCTGCAGAGCCCCCCAGGCCGGCGGCCCGCTCGGCGCGGGGAGCCGCGCGCGGCCCCCACGGGGGCCTTTCACCGGGTGTCTGCGCTTTAACAGTGGCCATTGTTGGAGCAATTAGCGAGAGACAATAAGCGCCAAGAGGCGTTGAATCCAATTCCCTTCGCCGGCTGGCCTGCAAGGAAAGACCTGCCCAAGGGCCGGCTGCCTTCCTGGCGAGTTGGGTCTGCGGTGTGCGAGTTGTAAAACGGGGCACGTTGAGAGCTACCCGGTTCTGGTTCTGGTTCTGGGAAATCCCGTCCTGGGCCTCGCTTGCCCCGCGGGGAGCCCCCCAACCCCGGGCACCGCTGCGCTTGCTGGCCGCGCGCGCCTGAGCTGCAGCCCCGCGCGCGTGTCCCCGACGCCTCTTGGAGGGAGAAGCATCGAGACGACAGGGACGTTGGAGACCAGCCTCCTACCTCCTGCGCCTTGGCTCCCCCACCTCGATCACACGAACCGCGCGTCCTAATTTTCTTCCCCCTCGGGGAGGAGGGGCGAAGCAGAGAGCCCCCTCCTGGCGCGCACACACCTCCCTCTCCACCGAGCCAACCTCGCGACCCCCTCCTCGGCCCCGGCCCGGGGATCGGGTTACCGTGGCGGGGCCCGGATTTTTACTGGATACGAGAATAGCGCAGGTAAAAGCGGCATCCACAGCCCCGCCGGCTGCCGGGCGGGAGGGTTAGGACGAGGACACGGCCTAGGGCGCCGCCGCCGGGCGGACGGGGGCTGTGCCAGGCGACCCCGCGGGGAAGCCCGCGCCAGATACACACACACACCCCGCGTGATGGCCCACCCACCCAAGCCCCTTTCTCTTTCCCGCATGAACTGAAATGCAGAGCGTGGGGAGCGAACCCCAAAGGCTTTGAGAAAGAAGCAAGCGGCGTGGGCAGGGCTGGCCGTTCTCAGCGACCAGGGGGGCGCAGAGAAGAAAAGGGGGGACCCTAAACCCCCTGGGCCAAGGGGAGATGCGCGAGGTGAAAGCGTCCAAGGGGAAAACCCAAGGGGAGTCAGGCGGGAAGCGCTCCGCGCGCGCAACGCGGCTCCCGGCTCCCACGCCCATGGTCCACCTGCCCTGGGAAATGAGCCATCGCTTTGGGGGGGGTGCGGTGTGGTTCGATGGACACTTCTTTTCTTTCTAATGGTTATTATTCATCTAAAACTCGGAAGGAAACCCGCGCGGGCCAGGAGGCGCGGAGGCGAGAGAGATGGGGAGCGTCAGACAGGGGAGAAGCGCCCCGAGATGACCCCTCTGGTTCGCCCCCACCTCCAGGCCAGGCGCTGCCGCTTCGAGGGCTTCTCCCTCCGCCCCGACCCTCCTTCCTCCGGTTGAGAAAACCCCTGATGGTAGCGAGATAAAATAAATACAATATAAAATAAAAATGGGGGCAAGTAGGGGTGTAGCGGAAAGGGGGAGGCCGGAGGGAGAGAGCAGGGGATTTCTGTTGTGGAGATGAACAATGCACAGGAAGGCGAGCGAGGCAGGGAGCCCTGGGGCTGGGGAGGAGAGGTTCCCTGAAAGAAGGGCGCCCCTGCGTGCTCTGCCTCCCTCCTGGCCTTGGCATTGGCGGGGACCCACAGAGATAACGGAGGGAGCGAAGGCGCCCCGACTGGGCCGCACACCCGGCCCCCAGCGGTCCCGCGGACTCCCGGGCAGGAGCGCGCGCTTCTGGGCCCTGGCTCGCCCCCTACGGGGCCCTGGGTCCTCGCGCAGCCCTGCAAGCGCCCTGCGGCCAGGGTCGTGGTCAGCATGCGGGGTACCCCCCAGCCCATGTGGGCTCCAGGCCGCAGCCTTTCTCGGGGGACGGCGGGTGCACGTGGCACCTGCTCCATCCCCGTGGCCTCCTCGGGCCTCCCGGCTTGGCACGCGCAGTTGCACCGTGCGCCACCGACTCCAGAGCCCCCTGGCCGACCTCAAGCGCTCGCTTCCGCCGACTCTGCCCCCTGGCCGCTGCCATTCGCGTTTCAGGAGCAGCGGGGCTTTATGGGGGGGGGGGGCTATTGTCTCTAGATTAACCAGAACCCTGGGGTGTGGTTGTTGCTGGACCCCCGACACTGCGGCGTCCGGGGAAGGCGGTGCTCGCCACAGAGAGAGGGAAGGTGGGGAAGGGTCGTGGCGTTCAGACCCGGAGACGGTAGCATCGAGCTCCGCAAAGCACGGGCGGTCCCTGTTCCCCTTTGGAGACGCCGTGGTACCCCCGGTGAAGCGGCCCGGTTCTGGTTCCAAGAGCCCTTCTCGCGCGCACGCTTCGCCAGCCTCCTGTGCCTGCCAGGCCCCTGCCTGGCGCTCAGCTCTCGGCCGCCTGTGACCTCGTGGCCCCCAAGCAATGGATGACATGAAACAAAACAGCCACCACACCCGGGTCCCTGCAGGCCCGAGGCCACGATCACCCAGGGCGCTCGGAGCCAGCGCCTGGACAGCGTTGGGTTCCCCGTCCTCCCAGTGGCCACACCTACCGCCCTCACCTCTCATCCCTGGTGTCCAGGGGCTGGAAGCTAAGACGGGCTGGACTTCATCCACTTCGGGGGGCCGCCTGGGCCCAGTCACGGGAGGCTGCTACCCCTCCCTCCGTCAAGGAAAACGGGGCGATCCGGCCATACAGGGTCTGCACACAAAGACTCCAGGAAACACAGGCACATTTGGGGCTCCGTCGTGGGAGGATCTCCGCGCAGCCCCTGGACGGTTGGAGAACCCTGGACCTTGGGGCTCCGCACCCCACTGCGCATCTTCTAGGATCCCTGATGCCCTGCTGCACGCCCACGGTCCCTGCCACAAACCGCCGTAGCATTCCGAAGACGGGGCTCGGCCACCCCGGGTCCCGCGTACCTGCCCCTGCCCCAGGCTCTGTGTGGCCCTGGGCAGCCGGGCAACCCCCCCCCCCTTCCCGGGCACTCGGGCCCAAGATCCGCCCCTCCCTTTCCTGCCTGCCTCCCCAACTCATCTTCTGCAAGAAGGAAGGATGGAAATGCCAAATAAAAGAAAAATGCAGCCTCCCCTGCATCTGGGCTTCTGCTAGGACAGACCGTGCCTACCCTGCGCCCCCGGGGCTGCCGGAGAGAGCTGGTGTTGACTGGAGGGTGGGCCTTCAGCTGTGTGGGGTCTGCACCCAATGCCATGACCCACCCCCACAGGCCTCAGAGCCCAGCTGGCTACTCAAGCCAGCAGCTTAGGCCTTACAGGAGGGTCTCAGGGTCCAAACGGGCAGAAAACGACTCCTTTTCCGCCGAATCGCGTCAACGCTGCCAAGGTGTACCGGTGAAGAAGCCCGCCTCCCACCACCGACCCACGGAGGCCCCGCCAGCACCTCACATCCAGACACTTGGGTCCCCGGAAACCCGCTTCCCAGGACCCCCGGTGCCAAGCCAGTCACAGGACCCTCAGACCCCCACACACCTTTTCTGCACGGCCCCTCTGGGATGGAAGGGCTGCAAAGGTGACTGTATTTATTTGTCCCTCTCCATCGCCTCCATTCGGCATTGCCCAGGCGTCCCCGGTGCATGAGGGCAAGAGAAGCCCAGCCGGGACACCTGGGAACCCAGCCCAGAGCAGATCTGGCCGGTCGGAGCCCTGGACAGGGCGAACCCGGCCCGCATCTGAAATAATAATAATAATAATAAAGCAACGCTCCTGCCCAGGATCGCTCAGCTGCCCTTGCATTTGAACATGCTCTGTGTGCGTTGGGAACTGTCTCTGACTGAAGAGTGACTCCTGGGTCCAAGGTCCCAGGAGCAAGTAGAATTCTGGTCCCCGTCTGCAGCCCCACAACCCTGGGCACCCTTTGCAGGAGGCGGAGGTTTTCTTCTCCACCTCCAGGTGCTCCGGGCACCACAGACGCCGCCGGCCGCCGGCTCCCCCGTGGGGGGACCCAGGCTGCGGGGGTGACACGCAGCCATACATCTGGGCTCTCGCTTCTATCGCGAGGGGCCCGGCTGTTCCTTTGATGATATGCAGAGACAATGAGCCCAAACACACACATGCAGGCGAATGTCCTGCCCACGCCATTGCCGCCGGACACGGCAGCCACCTTCCGAGAAGGTGGAGCGGCCGGAGGCTGGGTTTTTACCCCCAAACCGCTGCCCTGTGTCCGGCCCAGCCCAAGCGTGGGTCCCAGCGGCTTTTATTTTTCTGTTGAGTTTTTCTTCCCAAGCCTGGTGCTATGACCGTCTCTCCAAACAAGGACACACACACACACACACACACACACACACATGCACACGCACCAGGCTCACCCAAGGTCAACGCTGAAAGCCCAAGATTTCCAGTGACCAGAAAGAACAATAGGGACTGGGGTCTAGTGCACTTTCTTCCAGGGGCAGAGAGCTGTCGCTTCAGAGTCGAGACCTTTTCATTCCACGTGGAGCCGTGGGGGGCGCGTTGGGATAGGAGCGAGCGCCCGGTTAGAGAGAGGAGATAAGGATAGTGACTGACCTGGCTCGCTCGCTGTCCACCGCCAGCTGGTTTTTATTGTATTTTCTCCTTTCCCCCCTGAGTTGCCGGAGAGCTGAAGGCGGACTGTGGGTAACAGGCAGCCTCAGCCACCGCGGGGCCCACGGCGGTCCTCAGTGCCCCGGCTGCATCTCACCCAGACTTGCAGGCAGGAGTAAAACCTGCGTGATGTGCCAGTCCTCCCGAGCAGCCCCCTCCCTCCGCCTGCCCGGGCGCTGGCGCTCGGTGGAGAGCCGAGCTCTTCCGGGTTGCGGTGGGGTGGGGGGTGGAGGGAGGGAAGGAGGGAGGGCCAGAGACCCAGGGAGGAGGAATGCATGGCACCCCCTTTTGCAAATGCAAACCGCACTCCGAGGGTGGGTGGTGCTGGCAGAATGGTGGGGATGGGCAGATGGGAAAAGATGGTTGATAATGAGACCAGCCCCTGGTGCCTGCAAACCCCACCGTGTGTGGCCAGGTAGAAACCCAACACGGTCGGTGTTGGCGGTCATGGTGGCAGCGTTGCTACTACGGTCGACAGACATCCAGGCGTGTGCGGAGTTCTCATTATTATTATTATTATTATATTTTCTGGGAGGAAGCAAAGACCCAGTGGGAGCGTCTAGCCATGCAACTGGGGGTCACCAGGAACCGGGGCCTGTGGCCCCAGGGGGGCTTCCTTTCTCCCCACTGACTTCTGTGCATGCGGATGCCCCCGAAATACCTGCGTCTCCAGCCACCTGGGCCGTCCACCACCCCCGGCCAGGAAAGCTGAGGAAACGCAGGGTGTGGGGACTGGGTTCTGGGCCTCCAACCACTCTTGGGCCCTGCCCCCTGTGGACCTGAAACCACTACCAGGCAGGCGGACTCTGCACACACCAGGAAGAGGTTTGGGGGGGGTCCCTCTAGGGGTCCCCACTCTCGTCATAAAGATTTCTTGGGGAAATTCGCCTTTTAGGAGAGAGAGAAGAAAGCGAGAGAAGCAGAGGCGGCTCTGAAGACCCACTAAGGGGAAGGAGCCTAGAGCCCACCCTGGGGGACCCTGAGAACGCCAGCCCCCCTTGGGCCAGTGGGAGATCGGCAGCCCCCCCCCCCCCCCCAGGAGTCTGTGGAGAACACATTTCTGCAGGAGTAGAATGAAACTCCATCAACAGTGCGGGTAGAGGGCTCGGGGTCCCTTTGTTTTGACAGGTAGCGTTTTCCCTTCACAATATTTATACAATGAGACTGTGGAGACCGGCTTTCAAAATAAACCCATCTCCGGAGGGGGTGGGGAGGGGTCCCCAGGCCAGGCCAGGAAGTCCAGACGTTCCTGGTGCTGGAACCAGGTAGGAGGGAGGTGCCCGGCTGGATGGAGCCCACGTGGCCCGGGTGGGCGTTCGCTGGGTGGTTGGGGGCGGGGGGTCGAGGCCATTGGTCAGCAAGGTCACCCCGAGCGCGCAGACGTGGTGGGCGAGCGCCAAGGGGTGCGGGTGAGCGTGGAGCTGCCCGTGGCGCTGGGTGTCCGGGAAACAGGTACAGAGCCGATGCCCGGGCACCGGGTCCCGGGATGGGCTGAAGCTCCCTGGGAGCGCGCGGCCTTGGCCTCCCGCCGCCTAATGCCCAGAGTGGGGCGGATGGGGGTGTGCGCAGAGGGACTTGGCCTGTGCCAGCCGGGCCGGGGCCGCCGAAGGGAGCCCCGAAGCCCACCTCCTCCCCGAGCTCGGCCCCTCCCCCTCCGCCTGCTCCCGCCACCCAGCGGCCGCGCCGATTTCCCTGGCGCCAGGGTGCGGAGACGGCAGGGCCGCGCGCGTGCAGGACGCGCCGCAGGGGGAAAAGGTCACGCTCTGGATGGCTTTCCCACCCCCGCAACCGGGGGCCCCCTGCGGCTCTCAGGGGGGCTGCCAGGGAGGCCGGCCCGCGGGGAGCATGGGGGACTCCGGTGCCCTTTTGGGTCCGGATACCCCACCCGCCTTCGTTCTTCCTGGCGCGCGCGCGCGCGCGCTGCCTCGTGCGACACAGGACCGCGCGGGTCCGTCCACCACCCAGATGGGCACCGTGGTTTCTCGGCCTCCGTGTCAGCTGTACCCCCAAACCCTCCGCCCACCAGCCCCGTGGGCCCTTGGCGTCTTTCTCCAAGTTTTCCTTCCCGCTCTGGCCCCTCTCTGGGGTCCCTCCCAGCCCCTCCTCTCTCCTTCGCCCCCACCCCCACTCTCCTGCCACTGGGACACCCTGGCCCTGGCCCTGAGATTCAGGATCCTGGGCCTGCACCCCCTGCGACCCCCACTTCTTCTCCTGCCCCTCTCAGCCACCCACCCCGTGGCCCCTGCGTGTCCGCCCCCCCCCCCGCCCCCCGCGCGCGCCCTCGGCGGGTCCCGGCGGGGCTGGTGGCCCAGTCTCTGCGTCCCTTTTCTGCTGACGCGGGCACTTTGCTCCTCTCCCGGGTCTAAAGTGACTGAGAAATGTGATCGCCTTCGCGCTGGGCCCCCCATCAGCCCCGATTCTACCTCCAGCAAGGCAAGGCTTCCTTGGAGGAAATCCGGCTACCAAAGACACTCGGGATTAAAAACCCCAAAAGAACCCCAAATGACCCAATTAGAACATAAGTGCTTGTCCCCTGCAATGGCCAGACAGCCACCACACTCAGAAAAGACATGCCGTCTGGGCATTTCTTGTCCTGCTGGGCTCCCCCGAGGTGGACAGCAGTTAGGGGGACCAGAGCCGGGGCTGCTGGGAGCGCTGGGGGCGTCTGGGGGTGCAGAAAGGAGAGGGTCTATCCCGAGAAGTGAGCCCTGAGAGGCGCCGGCCTCTTTGTCAGAAGGGCTGAGGGTTTATCCGGCCCGGCCCACTGTACAGAGGCGGCTTGCAGGAAACCACGGGTCGCTGTCTGAATTGTCAAAGCCCCCCTGTGGCTGGCTGGTGTGTGGCCTGGCATCTGTGTGCGTGTGCGTGCATACGTGTGTGTGAGACAGCAAACCGGCCCTCGGCTAGTCCTCAACCACACTGTGTGTCCCGAGCCGGCCTTATTCTAACAAGTCAGAGGGGACAGGGTGGCCGGCTTCCCTCTGCAGATTCCCGATGAACCGCCTCATCGCGAGGACCCTGAGGTTGGCCGCACACCCAGCGCACCCGCAGCTGCTGCCTCACCCCTGCCCACCTACCCTCCTGCGTGTGACCCCTTAACCCTGGCCCCGCGCTTGGCTTCCGAGGCTACTCCAGGTAGAGACATGTTCTGAGGCCCCTGGGCCTGGACACAGCTGGCTTTGGGGTGAGGGGATTCCCCCTGGGGGCCATCACACCATCCCCAGGATATGGCCCCAGCACCCCCTGCTGTCAACGCCGCGGTGCGTGTGGCCCCGTACTCCCAGCTCAAGGCATTCGGTTTTCAATCCGAAGGGAAGGCACGCGGCCTGTGGAGGTCGTCAGTGGATCCGCCAATAACTAGCAGATCATAGAAACCCCGCGGCCCATCCAGGGTCTCCCTGATGGCCCAGCACGTAGAGGCTCACCTGCTGGAGAAAGAAAAAAGGACAGAGACCCTCTAGGAGGAAATCATCGCTTCTGGGATCTCGAGTCGTTCTAAGGACGAGTGGCCACTTCGGAATTGTTCCCTGTGCAGGGCCCGGGGACCCGGCTATCCCCCCACTACCCTTACCCAGCATGTGACATATCCCTGCAACACAGGGAGGGTTCTGCCCCCGGCTCTAGAGGCGGCCTGTGTGCTCAGGGTTCCCGGCTCCCTGTCTGACCTCTCAGAGCGGGTTTCGTTCTTCCGAGGCCCCCGGTGGCCACGTGAAAACACCCTCAGTATCAGCCTTTGGTTGCAAAGTGCCCATCGCCCCGCCCCACTCACGGAGGCGCAATTTATTATAAATGTGCAAAGGGGGCAAGTAAGCGGGTCTGGCGTGGAGACCACCGGCTCTTTCATTGCTCTTGTTTCTTATTTCCTCCCAGAACGTTGTTCAATACACTCCACTCTGGAGTCCGTGTGGACAGTTTCCTGAGGGAGTGGGCACCCTGGCGGGGCTGGGGGCGTCGAGGGGCGTGGAACCATGAAAGTTTCACAAAGCCGTGCCTGGAAATGAAAAAAAAAATTAAAGAAAATAGCCGACCGATTCCACCCAGGCGCCCTCAATAAATAGCCCCGTTTGCAAATTCCTATCAATTATTACGTGATGGGAAAAAATCCTATCTGAAAAATAAAGCACGTGGACGGGGAGAATTTTAATTAAATCTTACTGGGGATATAATAACATGGAAGTGATTTTTCATTCGGCGCTTGCCTGCTCACCAGTGTTTTATGGCGTTTTCTTGCCTCTGACTTTATTTTAAAATATTAGACGAGGTGGAGAATTATAAACGACTCTTTCCTTATCTGTGCTGCTCACATATCCAGGATCAGAGGAGCTGATTAAGAAAGAAGTCAGAGGCAACGTTGGATTCATAATGATTTGGAATAATGAATCCTTATCTCTGCTTTCCAGATAATCTGCCTTTCAGCTCCCAATGTTTTGTTACATGGGATAATTTATTGCATCTAATACATCACAATGAATCTGATGGTAGAAAGTGATGGCCGACGTGGTGAAAAGGGGGCATTTTTTTTTTTTTTTTTTTATCCCGGGGCCATGAAACTGCTTTTTGCAGTTTTTTTTTTAATTGGGAAAATATAAGGTAGATCTGATTAAAAAAAATAAAAAATAAAATAAAAAGCTGGGTATCCTCTTGCCGGCTTCCTGCTCTACCACGTTTGCTCTTTAATTAGTGTGTCCATTTCAGGGTGAAGTGAACAAGATCGACCTGCAACGGGGGCTTCAAGTCTTCCCAGCACCGGGACCCTAATTTCTACCGTGATTTATTTTTATGAAAGAGGAGACAATTAATCATAAACATGACTCAAAAAGCCCGGAGCCCCGCTGAGATAAAATGCCATTTGCATCTTTATATGGAAAGAGACCCGTAATGTTCCTGTCTCTGAGGTTCCCTCTCTCCTCACCACCTCCCACCCCAGATCTGTCCCCAGCAAACAGGACCAAAACACACAGGTCCCAGGGTCACGGCTTGCTCTCGTTTTTTAAAAGTGTATATATTTAGCTCCCCTGGCGTGGCCGTTCACACTGCAGAACGTGCAATGGTTTCCTTTCCCGGAGCAGAGTGGATGGCCTGTCCCCTCCATTTCAGTTAGAGAGAGGAGGACACACATCTCATTTAACGGCTAATTAGTTACCATAATTGGCATTTTTTTGTTTCTTCTGCCCTCGTGCCCAAGGAACAAAAGCCATCTGAAAGCAACAGGCTTGCCTCTTGGCCTCTTTTGAGGGCGAATTTCAGAATCCAAGGCCCCACCCCACCCTGCACCGGGGACACCTGCGACCTCCTGGCTTCAGCAGATACAGGGGCAGGAGACCCCACTGGTAACTCGCTGTTGAAGCTGCTTGGTGCCTGTTGATTACTGTCTGGTGCCTTGGATTAAACAATCGGCACAAATAGGCGAACAGGGGAGAGGAGATTCATACATATTCGCTCTCCGATGGTTCCCCTGACGTCACATCATCACGTCGTGGTAATTGGATGGCTTAGCACCTGAATAACGCTCGTCTGAAAGTATCCGCGTTTCTCCAGGTTGCACTGGAGTTGGTACTGGGGTGGGAGGTAGGAGGAGGAGCTGATTGGGGTTTTTCGTGGGTTTTTTTATTTGGAAGAATTCTTTTCTGTTCCCTGTGGTTCCCATTGTCTTTGCTTCCTCCCCTTCCACTTAAGTCTTTGCCTCTGCAATGTGAGGAGATGGAGTGTGTTTCCTGGGAACAGCGTTTCCCAGACAGGTCCTAGGAGGTTGCAGAAGGGTGAACACGGGTGGGTGATGGTGGAGGGAACGGGGCGTCATCGGGGCAGAAGCAGAGTCGAGGCTTCCTGGAGCCACGTTGATGCCCCCCATCAGCTCAGACCCTCCAAGGACCCCAGATCTCCTCTCCTGAGGGGCACCAGACTCCCTTCCGGATTCCCTTCCCGTGCCCGCAAAGTCAGCAGCCACATTACCATAGATTTTAAAAGATTGCATCTTGATCAGAAAGACATCTCAGGTTTTCGGTGGTGCAGGGGGGAGAGAGAGCGAGCGTGCCACCAGATTTTCTGGGACATTTTCTCTAAAAATAATAATAAAAAATTCCACTTCTCCCCCCACTTTCCTCTCTTTCTCCGTCCGTCTTTCTCCTCCTTACACGTCACTCCTCTCTCTTCCCCTCTTCTTCTGTTTCCTCGTTAGGACACCTCACTCCAAGAATTCCAACTATCAACGAGAAGTCATATGAGTGTCTGGGCCCCAACCAGGGTCGTGCAGCTGACCGGGCAGCGTAGAAACGGGGGGGGGGGGGGGGGGGGGGGGGGGGGGGGGGGGGGGGGGGGGGGGGGGGGGGGGGGCCCTCGATGAAACAGGCCAGTGGAGCCGGGCAGGCCGTCTCCCACGCCCAGATGAACATTCAATTTTCCAGCATTATCTCCGCACTTAAACTCGCTTTCTCCACGTCTGTGCCAAGATACATTTGCATAATATTTGCAGCTGTAATTAGCTGATGAGCATCTCTCAGCCTTTTGTTCCTCTCCGCACCGGGTCTTCCACGGGCGCCACGTTGGATCTCTGATATTCTGGGGCGTCCTGATGGAGGAGGGCCTATCTTATCTTCTCGGCTCCCAAATCTCTGAAGGAGGGGGGAGGCAGGGAGAGACCGGGTGGTTGGGGGGAAAAGAGCGAGTGAGGGGAAGGAAGCGTCTGGGAGCCTGGAGTTGGGGAAGGTTCTGTTGGATAAGGGATAGGCAGCCACGGAGCAAATCGAGCGAGTGGGGAATCGCTGAGGGGTGGGCGCGAGAGCTGGGACCAGCCCCCCAGCGTGGGGGTGGGGGTCTGGAATAAGCGGGTGACAGGTGAGAGGACACAGGAGTGGGGTTGGGGGGCTTGGGCTGAGATCTGGAACAGGGGTGCACAGGGGCGTGTGAGTAGCTCCCTTTCCACGGCACGGGTCATTGCAGGCTGTGGGGTGCGGCGGGGGGCTCGCGGTGCTCTGTGGGGGCGTCCCCCTCCCCCAAGCACAGGGGACCCACGGATCTGTTTGTCTCTGGTGAGGAGAGGGCTCAGTGGGCCCGCATTTCTCATGGGCTACTGGCCCTTTTCATTCTGGTTGGTGCTGTTTCAAAGAAAGAATAGCCCCCCGAAAAAAAAGGGGAAAGGAAGGAAGGAAGAAAAGGGAAATCCGAAACAGAAAAGAGAGAGAAAGAAGGGAAAGGACACGAGAGAAGGGACTGGAACACAGGAGACGCGGGGGTCCGCCGCCCCGAATTCAGTGGCTTCCAGAAGTGGGGCAGGACCAGAACGGTGGCCTCCCCGGGCCCGTCCCGGTTGTCCCTGTTCCGGTGGCATCGGACCGGGGTGGGGGGAGCAGATGGGCCAGGGGTTGAATGGGTGTTTGTGGGGACCCGGAGGGGCCGGGAGGGAGATGGGGAAGGGAAGAGGGAGCCGGAGGGAAGCGAGAAGACAAGAAGGAGTCGCCTTTCACGCCAATCATTGGGACAAATAGCTAACATTTAACGTTTACACCCGCGCTGGCGGCGCCCTGGCGCTGGCTTGCCCGGAGCCGGGCTAAAATGTCCCCGCAGCCTTGGGAGAAACGAGTTTCCAGCTATCAGGTTCTCCCCGTCGCCCCCTTCCAGGAGGCTTGGGTTTCAGGCTGGACTTGTCCCCCGTCTCCCTGGCTGCTGGGAGCGCCGACAGGAGTGTCCAGCGGGCCGCTATCAAATAGCGCCGGGGTCAAGGCGGCTGCGCGCCCCGCGCGGGGCGCCCGGGACCGGAGACCGGGGTGCCCCCCGCGGGGGAGGGCGGGCGCGCCGAGGAACGAGTGAGTGAGTGAAGGAATGAATGCACCAGGAGGAGGAGGCTCAGACAGGTGGGCGCCCTCCCGGGGGCTGCACGGACGCTCCCCGCGCGCCAAGCGCCCCGCACGTGCCCGCGTGCAGCTCCCTGAGGACAACTTGCTACAGTGACAAGTGCAGGGACCCGGCTCCGCGGTGCAGCTGCCTCCGGGCTTCCGTGTCCTTCTGGGCTCATCCAGGGGCTTGGCCTTGGTGGCGCTCAGGGTCCCCGGCTGCTGGGGGCGCAGGGAGGCGAAGACGTGGTGCGCTGTGACCTGGGGGAGCCTGGGACACCCCCCAACCCCGCCCCCCCAGTCTGGCCCGCAGGCGCTGGCCGTTCAGGCTCCAGAATTTAGAGCCATGCGCCCCCTCAGCTCCAGCGCCCAGGGCGCCCCCAAACCCCGAGCTCTGCAGCCAGGAGCCGGGTGACCCCCGGCTCAGCGTCCCCTCCCCCCAGCCTCCCAAGTTCATGGGGCACCGGAGTCTCCCGGGGGTCTTGGGCCTCTGAGTGCTTCTGAATGCGAACATCTTCGTTGTTGGTGGGGGGGCTGGTGGGGGGCGCACTGAGATTTCTCTCCACCTTCCGGGGGGGGGGGTGTCCCCGCAGACGCAGCGGTGGGACAACAGCGCCCTCTGCACTAGATGGGTTAGGGATCCACGGACCCCGGTTGGCTCCGTCGGATTCTGGGGTCTTTTTTTTTGGTTTTTCCTTTATGTTTGACACCCGGGTTGCTCTGAGAGGGGAGGTGAGGACGTCCGAGCGTGCGTGGGCGTCGGAGCCACGCGCCTGGGGAGCGCAGTGGGGTCTCCCCGGCTGGGAGGGAGGGGCCGCAGCGGACTCCACGTGGCCGTCGGAGCCACGCGCATCGGGGGGCACAGTGGGGTCCCCCCGGTGGGGACGGAGGGGCCGCAGCGGACTCCACGAGCTGTTTCCACCCACCATGAGCGGCAGGTGGAGCGGAGGCCGCCGGCCAGAGGCTGCATCGGAGGCCCCTGTTCAGCGTCTGGGCTGCATGCGCCCCAGCACGCCCCTCAGCCCCTTTCGGGCGCAGCCCGGGGCCCAAGGCTGAGCGCCAGGCCCCGCGCCTCTGTGCTCAGCGCCCGGGAACCTGCGGGCGTGGGGGTCAGAGCTGCTGGGGGGCCGCCAGGGTGTGGGGGCGCAGGAGCCTGGGCTGCCCGCGTGGGCAGGGGGGTCCTCTTTGGGGGTCCCCCTCCCCTCCGTGGGACGCTCAGTGAGTCATGAGGATGCACCAGGAGGCGACCTACCCTCCTTCTTTCTCAAACTGCAAGAAAGAGAGAGAAAGGGAGGGAGGGTGCGCACCCCGTTCCACGCGCGCTCGGGTCCGGGAAAAGTCTCCCGTCGAGCCCTTTCCCCGTTGATTTTGATTGACACGCTGTCCCCGGGATCATGTGTTAATCCCTTCTTCACTCAAGCCTTTTCATAACTCATTTCTCCCGTGCTAGATGGGGCCGCTGATGGTTACCGAGGCAACCCCGATAGCGCTAAGCTATTTCCCTCGGCGCGAGGAGCCCATTATTCCGCGTGCACGGGCCATGCGCCGCAGAGGTCGTCCCAAAGTCACTCACGGCGCAGCGCGCGCTTATGAAACTTTTATTCGCCGCCCTCCCTCCCAGCCCCGCCACACGGAAGCGAGTTGGCGCTGGAACCGCGGCGGGACCGTGGCCCTGCTCTGCGCCCGCAGTCACCACACCCGGGTGCGCGCGCGCCCCCAGCTGCCGGGGCCCCGGGGGTCTCACGCCCCCAGCGGCCCCGGGGGGGAGACCCGGCCAGGGCAGCAGCGAAGGGCACGGGGCTTCCCAGGCCGTGCCGCCCCTTCCCGGGACCCCCCGTGCGCGGAGGCGCCTTCGCCGCCCGCCTTCCTGCACGCAGACCCCCTTCTGTCCCCTTTGCCGGCGTCGTCCTTGGGCAACGACCCTGCCCTCGCGCCCTCCCGGGGCTCCGGAGAGGCCACGTGCCCGGAGCGCACGGGCGCCCCCCGGGAAACGCGCCCCCTGGGGTGCGCGCTCCGGCTCGGTGACCCGCACGCGGGGCGCTGGGACCCGCCCAGGGGCAGCCGGCTGGGGAAGGACAGGACCCCCCGACAGACGTCCGGGGCAGTCGGTCCAGGACGCGCTGACCGGCCTCCTTGCACACACGGAGCCGCCAGAACTCAAGGGCAACTCGGAAGGCCTCGACGCGCCCCCTTCTGCCCTCCGGCCGGCCCTGCCCCCCATCTTTCCCTCCCAGCCGCTGTCTGGTCCACTCTGGCTGCAGCGAGGCCTCGGTGAAGTTGACGCTGGTTAGACCCCGTGCCCCCACCCCCTGCAGCGCCCCCTGCAGCCCCGCCTGTCCTGCTCGTGGGGACTCCGCCGCTGCACCCGAGCCAGGGCCGCACCCCAGGGAGCGCTCCCCTGCCGCCCCGTCTGGGCCAAGTCCGGCCCGGCCCGGGCCACCGACCAGCCGGCGGGGCGCAGGGCAGGCAGGTGTGCAACGGCGTGAAGGTTGGGGGGCCGCCTCCTGGAGAGTGAGGGGCTCCAAGTGACAACCTCCCTCCGCAGCCACGCCCTCGGGGGACGCCTGCGCCTCTTGCGGCGGGGCAGGCGGCTTTATGGTCCAGAGGGGATGCGCATGGCACGGTGACCCCCGCACTCCCACTCCAGTCCTGTCCCCGAGAGCGCAGGGGCGCCGCCTGCCCTGTGGGGGAAGCGCCTGGCTCAGGTGGGTGGGCTGCAGCAGCGCCCATGGGTGGGGGTCCCATGTACCCCCCCACCCCAGGGAGGGACGTCCTGTGGAGACAGCGTGGCTCCTTCGGGAATCTACCGCTCACCTTCCCGCAAGGCCACCCCCAGCGGGGTCTGCATGCTGGCCTCTAGAGCCCTGGGCTGGGGGGGGGGGTGCCGCAGTGACCTGAGCAAGGCAGGAGACCCCGCTTTTGAAAAGGAGGCTGCGGGGGACCCCAGGGCAGGCTGGAAGCTGGCAGAGAGGCCTGGAGGAGACACACAGCCAGGCCTCTGCCCTGCCAGGGGTCTGAGGGTCCAGGCAAGACCTCCGGCTGAGCCTGGGTGAGGTCAGGCGGGTGGTGGAGACCTGGGTCCCCGAGCGCTGGAGCCGCCACGTGCGGAGGGCACCGGAAGGCCACCGATCTGGGCGAGAGGAGCCTGCCCACGTGGGCTGTCAGGCGGAGGGGAGAAAATGGGCCGCTGAGGGGGCCGCTGCTGAGGGTCAGCGTCAGGCGTGACCCGTCGGGGATCCTTGTGTTTGCAGGCCCCTTGCCCCCCGTGAGTCATCACCCAGCGGAAGCCACACGGGTGGAAATCGTGTCCTAGGAAGAAGGCTGTCCAGACGGCTGGAGGCGTCGTGTCGAAGGCCACTCATAGGACACCCGAGGCCCTAACCACATCATCATATAGGAACAGTAACCGCACCCATCATAGAAGATCATGCTCACGAAATGCTCCAAACATCTCATGAAAGCAGGTTTATCGGGGAAGCCGGGGTGGCTCAGTGGGTTAGGCGCTCACTTTGCAGTCCCGGGGACTGAGGATCGAATCCCGGCCCCGGCCCGTGTGGACCCATATGCTGAACTGGAGAGTGCCCCCAGTTCGGTTCTCACCGGGGTGAGACCCCGGCCCAGTTCCTGCCCTGTGCAGCCCCGCCCACCTGTGGAATGAAACTATGTGGAAAAACCGATGATGTGCAACTATGGAGACTGCTCTGGGCCCTCCCCCTTCTGTCTCTGTATCTCTCTCTGTCAAAAACAATAAAAATAAATCTTTTAAAAACAAGGTTTATCGGTTTTTTCCCCATGACCGGGGGACTCCCTCCCTGCCTTGCAGGGTGTCTTAGGATACCCCGGGCCGTCCCTGTAGACGTCCGAGCGTGCAAAGCGATCCGTGCACCCGTCCTTTCTTCCTTTGGCACCATGTCCCTCCGGGGGCTCCCGAAGTCAGAAACTCTCTCGGTCCTCACATGATGGCATGTGAGCTGAGGACCGAGGGCCTGGGACCAAGGTGGCCACGCGGGACCCGCCTGAGCGGAGCAGGGAGCAACAGGCACGTTCAAGGGCACAGGGCTGGCGGAAGGACAGGGAGAGCCAGACACGCCGTGGGAAACGTGGAGAGAGGCCGGGGGCACGAGTGTGACCCCCCTGGATGTCCAGCTGAGTGGCTTTGACCTGGAGGCCCCGGGAAACCCGGGGGGCCTTTACGGGGTTCGCAGCCGCAGGGTCCACAGATAAGTCCCAGAATCAAGAAGCCACTCTGGTCACTGACTGGCTCCCCCTTCGGTTGGCCACACACCCAGAAGGACCAGCGTTTGCCCAGAAGGTCCCGTTGTGTGAAGTGAGCGGGACGTAGCGGCGGCTCGTGTGGCTGTTTGCGTGTGTTTGCTTTCCGCTGTTTGCAGAATGCCTGGCCCACGGGCACGCGGGTAGTGGAGGTGCTGCAGCCGAGCTGAATCACGGCCCAGGACGGCGTCCCTGCCGGAGTGAGCCGCCCGGAGCTGCCTTGGGGATGCACGGCAGACCCTCCCGCTAATTGATGGGCTCTCCATACATCACACGATAAAGGGCCCCCGAGCTGTGGAGGCGGATGGTTAGCACGTCCCGATAGGGCTTTGTTAACACGGAGATAACGGGGCAGAAAGATGTGTTTGTTTAGCTGCCTATAGATAAACCCAATAGGTCTTTGTTAACTTTTCCTGACGGATGGCAAACCCCAACCCGTGATAAATAATACTGGGAAAGGGAACTGTGTTTCCAGTGCGGACATGGAGCGGAAATGTGTAGCCCTTTCCAAGGAGGAGGAAGTGTTCTCCGTGCACGAGGACGCCTGTGTCTCAGGACGTCCGCACCAATTCTAAGTAATTTTAAGCCACCACCCAGACCCTGGAACCCCGTTGACTCTTGATTCTTCTCTGGGGTCCAGTCGTGAAAGCTGGGCAGGGGAGGCCGGGATGGCTCAGCGGGTGGAGCGCTCGCCTTGCAACCTCGAGGTCTGGGGATAGAATCCCGGCCCTGGCCCATGCAAACCCACGTGCTGAACTGCGGTGTAACTGGTGACGGCTGGGATGGCTGTGAAGGTTCTCACCTCCCACGTGGGAGGCCCCCCACTTCGGCCCCCACCCCACAGGGTCCCACACCCACCTGTGTGGAATGAAACTATGTCACAACTGATGACGGACAACTATGGAGACGGCTCTGGGCCCTCCCCCTTCTCTCTCTCTCTGTCACCTTCTTTCAAACAATAAAAGTCTTTAATAATAAAAACAAAAAGGGGGCAGAAGCTGGGCAAGCCCCAGGAACTAGATTTCACAGACAAGTCGCCCAGAGAGGGCAGGGCTCTGAGAAGCCCACACACAGCTGCAGAACGCCTCCGGTACTTGTGAGGACAATGGTGGCCGGAGCCGCTCACGCATCTCCCACGCTGGGCGCTGCCAACTCTTGTCCCAAACCGGAGGCCGCACGAGGACTTGCGTCTAAAAGGCGAGGGCTTTTGCACAGTTAGGAGCGAGGTCTCGCCTGCTCGGTATTTCACGGGAAAGGCTGTGTCCGGACACACCCAGAGCGGAAGCCTGGGGGGTCTACGGAAGGCGGCTGCTTCGTGTATATAGTTTCTGTGCCGCCGCTAGCGTTAAGCTGTTGTCTTCAATGCCATCTTTTCAGAGATGGCAATGGTGTGTTGGTAAAAACAGAATCATTTGAATTTTATCTTGGCTAAACCGCCTGGGAGGGCGGGGCAGAGCCGATCGGTCCTCACCTGCAGACCCCTCAGCTTGGATGGAGGAGGTGACCCGGGGTCTCTGCAGTTAGTGGGATTCGCCCCCCGTAAATGGAGGTCCTGGGGGCAAGAATGTTTCCGTTAATGTTAATAGAAGGAAACGAAAAAGCATCCATTCTTAGTCAGGCAGGAAAAAAACGCATTGGCAAAGGCCACAGGTGCAATATGTCCTACAGTATGAGAGTGAGCTTTATTATTACTATTTTTAAAGACTTGTTTTACTGTTTTGAGAGAAGATGAGAGCGGGCAGGGGGAGGGCCCAGAGCCGTCTCCACAGCTGCATCATTAGCTGTGACGCGGTTTCGTCCCGCACAGGTGGGTGTGGGGCCGTGCGGGGCGGAACCCACCCGGGGGGCCTCCTGCATGGGAGGTGAGCACCTTTGCTGCCCTCCTGTCGGTTATCAGCGGACGGCCGCTCAGCGTGTGGGTCTGTACGGCTCGGGGTCAGGACTCAACCCCCGGACCTCACAGTTGCAAGGCGAGCGCTCAACCTGCAGCGCGCTCGCGGCCTCCCCAACGCTTTACGATGTGTTTATCAACGTGACACACATAAGCAACAGCGACTGCGAGTCAGCTCCCTGCTTGGGCTCAGGGACAGCTGGTGGCTTCCCTGTACGGCTGTGGGGACAGGGGGGCAATGGGAAGCTCAGTCCTGAGAGCCTCGCCTTTGATACCTAGGCATCTCAGGGGCGGCTGGCCTCCCTTGGGGGCTGGGCTCGACCCTCCCTCCTTCCTGGGCCATAAACAGCGTGGAAAGCGGGTTATCTGCTGGGCCCACTTTCAGGAAGGACCTTGGGAACAGCTTTCGGGCTGGGCCTGGGCCGGGGGTAGGTAGTGCAGGTGGCTGAGCCCACGGGGGCCGGCCAGCAACTGAACGCCACCCCAATCCCAGGAGCCCCGGCCCCTGGGTTTTTAGTAATAGAAGCGCGTTGAAAAGCCGGCGGCAGCAGAGGACACGAGCTCCTCTTAGGCCCGCGAAGCTCGGGGCGGCCCCATCGGATCAGGGCCGGGCCGTGGGGCGTGTTCACTTTCCTGTGCAGGATTCGGCGGCCTTTCGACAGTGCCTGGGACCTCAGCACCGCAGTCCAGGTTCCCGATGAGCGGCTTCCAAACAACGAACAACACGATTCGTGTTTCTTCCTCCTCTTGTCCCTCTTTTTCTTTGGCTCCGAGAGTGAGGGCCCTCCCCTGAGTCTAAACAATAGAGTGACTGAAAGTCTAGAGCATTTCTTCAAACTCATGCCGCTTCTCTTCTTTTTATTTTTAAATAAGATGCACTGTTTCCACTCACCTTGGCCATACGGTTTGTCCGAGTTTTTCGACACGACTCCACTTATGTTGAAAAAAACAAACAAAACAAAGCAGATTTTTCTGGTGGAAGAAAAGATCGGCCGATGAGGGCAGAACCCGGTGAACGGTGTGTTAAGGTATGTTTGTTACAGCAACGTGGGCCTGAGTAAACGGAGGACACAAGAACCCGACTGGACCTGTCCTTCCCGTGGTTCGAAACTGTTTTTTCTTATTGTTAAATTGAGGGGAAGCCGGGATGGCTCATTGGGCTAAGCGCTCACTTTGTAGCCCTGGGGACCCAGGATCGAATCCCGGCCCTGGCCCATGCAGACCCATATGCTGAACTGGGGAGTGCCCCCAGTTCAGTTCTCACTGGGGTGAGACCCTGGCCCAGTTCCTGCCCTGTGCAGCCCCGCACCCACCTGTGGAATGAAACTATGTGGAAAAACCAATGATGTGCAACTATGGAGACTGTTCTGGGCCCTCCCCCTTCTCTCTGTCTTTGTATCTCTCTCTCTCTGTCAAAAACAATAAAAATAAACCTTTAAATTGATTGGGGTGACACTGGTTGGTAACAATTGCATCGTTTCCAGGTGCACAGTCTACATTGTCTGTGTGTTGCATTGTGTGCTCAGCACCCAGAGTCAGCTCTTCCCATCACCATGTATTTGACGCCCCTTCCCCACCCCAACACCCTCCCCTCACCCTCAGGGAACCACGAAACTATGGACCGTGTCCATGAGTCCTTGTTTCTTTGTTCCTTGCAGTTTTATATTCCACCTATAAGTGAGGTCATATGCGTCCTGATTCTTTCAGTCTCACTTATTTCTCTTCATACGATGGTTTCAGGGTCTGTCCATGTGGTTACAAGTGGCTGTATTTCATCAGTTCCTAAACTTTTGTTTCCCTTCTGATCTGTGAGCACAGATGAACTAGGATCTTTTTAACAACCCGGGGAAACACAGGAGCTTGCGAACTCGTATCTCTTGCTTGCAAGGTGCATTACACACATTAAAAAACCATCGCCGTTCCATGGGACTTGGGTGTCTTGTCAGCAGAATCACAAACATGACACAGGCAGGGTGCGTGTAATCCCAAAGCATGACTCACGGGACGACATCCACCCTGGGCGCTTCTGTACACACGTCCTTCAGACGAGTCCCCCTCCACAGAGGAGCGTGTCCTTCTCAGAAGCGCCGTGGGCAGCTGGCGGCAGCATTCGAGGGGAGGGGAGTGAGCTCTCCGTGGCGGAAACGCCACAGTTTGAGTGGGAGGGGTCCGGGCTTGCACTGCCTTAGGCAGCTGTGTGGTCTGCGGCCACACGTGGAAACGCGGGCGGGCTCACTCCGTGTCTGGCCGTCACGTCACGCGACGCGTGCAAGGAGGGCTTGGTACTTGGTCATCGAAAAGCAGAAACTTCCACTGAAGTCTGTACATGAAAAACATTTGAGGACGTCCGGAGCCACCCAAGAAGCGCAGCAGGTGTTGGAAGGGCTTCGGCTGTGCCAACCTCCTAGAATGAACACCTGCTGGCAACCGCAGGGAGGCCCCAAAAGCCCCCCAAGTCCGCGCAGGTATGAGCCCATCCGTGTTCGTATTGAGGGTGAGATTGTGGCAAGAGACCCTTCTGGCTACAATTGAACCCAAAGCGCTGATGTGTGGGACAGGGGCAGGCTCCTGGGCACGCGACGCAGGGACTTGAGGAGGAGCCGGGAAAGGTGACAACATCACACTCTGTGCGCCCGGCTTCTTCGCTTGTGTCTATGATGGAGTACAAATGCCTCTACTTACTAGACCTTTTGCCGTGAACGACACACGCCTGCGCAGGAAACGGGGGTGAGTGTGCTCCCCCGCGTCAGCCCCCTGCCCGCTCTCCCTGCGGCAGCAGTTCCCACTTCGGGGCCCTTTGGGAGATTTGCTCTGGCAACAGGTAACCCACCTGAAAGGATGGCTCCTGGGCCTCCTTGCTGTTTCCTAATTTTATTATGATTTCATTACGACACTGAACACGTGCAGGGGAAGTTCCTGATTGGGTTCCATCCACACAACACACCTATCCCTTCACCTATGGGTTTGACGTCATAACACACATTCTGGGGAAGCCGGGATGGCTCAGCAGGTTGAGCGCTCACTTTGCAGCCCCGGAGACCAAGGATCGAGGACCAGGCCCGGCCCGTGTGGACCCATATGCTGAACTGGGGAGTGCTTCCCATGCGGAGGGGCGGGGAGGGCCATTCGGTTCTCACTGGGGTGCGATTCCCATGCGGGAGGCCCCCAGTCCAATCCACACCCTGCGCGGCCCCCACCTACCCATGTGGAACAAAATCAGGTCGGAAAACGGATGACGTGCAACTGTGGAGACGGCTCTGGGCCCTCCCCCTTCTGTCTGCCTCTCTCTGTCAGAAACAATAAAATACATTTTTAAAAGCAGTAACAGGCATTGGGTAGATGTCATGTGTTATGACCTCTTAACCAGAACATATTTATTCAGAGTCTTTCCAATCTCAAACACAGGGAGTTAGAGCCACGTGACCATAGAGACCTGTCACGACTTCTTTGTCTCCGGAGGAGTCAGGGCCTGCATTTAGGGAAGTCTGTAGCTGACACCACCTCCTTCTGCAGCCCTCCCGGGCCCCACACAAGAGTAGGATTGCAACGAAGTAGCCAGGAATGTCTACGTTCCCGGGGGCACTGGACTTGCACCGTGCGATGTGGTAGCTGCTCGCCACCCACCGTTATTCACATTTCAACTAGTTGCGGCTCAAGACAAGGTGCAGTTCAGCGTCTTAGCTGCAGCAGCCACATTTCAAAAGCTCCATCGTAATAGCCCACCAGGCCGTAGCTACCGTATTGGCTGGTGCAGAACATACAGAACGTTTCCACCATCATGGAAAATTCTGTGCAACAGCCCGGGTCCCTGAGTGCAAGGTAGGAAAGCATACAAGTAGGTGTGTGTATTGAACGGATTCCTAAAGGCACCGAGAACGGGCACGTCCCCCACGAGGGGGCGCTGTAACCACTAGTGCTTGGAGGTGGACTCCAGTTTGGTTCTGGGAGGTTGCTGAGTGCAGTCATTAGGAAGCACCTGCCAAACCAGTTGCATCCTGAGTGGTTACCATTTAGACACAGATAAAACTGAGCCGGACGGCCCGTGCTGCAGAGAAGGGCTCTGGGGGCAGGACGCTCTCTCCCGGTGACCTTCTCTGTCCAGGATTCAAATCATTTGATAATTAATTACATTGCCGCTACTGAATGTCCTGTCCAGCTTCTCAAGCCTTCATCACACGTGCGATGGGGTGTTGACTCAGAACCCGAGGCTCCTAGCTCACCCAGGATTCACAGAGCACTGGAAAAATGATGGAGAGAGCGAGATGACATGTTGTAACAGATTAAGCTAAAAAAAAAAAAGCCACACTAGGAACCATAGCTACCACTGATTGTCCTTTACCATGTGTTAAATGCTTTACCCAGGACGCCATGTAATTTCTGCATCTATCCAAAAGCAGAGGTTCCCCGTCTGTTTCTACAGAGAAGAAAACTGATGGTTAAAAGAAATTAAAGGACTGACTGATTCAAATCCATTCAGAAGCTGAGTAACAGGGGAAGCCGGGATGGCTCAGTGGGTTGGGCGCTCACTTTGCAGCCCCGGGGACTGAGGATTGAATCCCGGTCCCGGCCCGTGTGGACCCATGTGCTGAACTGGGGAGTGCCCTCAGTTCAGTTCTCACCGGGGTGAGACCCCGGCCCAGTTCCTGCCCTGTGCAGCCCATACCCACCTGTGGAATGAAACTATGTGGAAAAACTGATGATGTGCAACTATGGAGACTGTTCTGGGCCCTCCCCCTTCTCTCTGTCTCTGTCTGTCAAAAACAATAAAAATAAATCTTAAAAAAGAAGCTGAGTAACAGAGCCAGGATTCAAATGTAGCCTTCTGACTTAAAAATTATAAAACAAAATAGTGCTCTCAGCTACGGTCATGCTATCTAGATTCCTTAACATTTGGGTGAAGATCTGAACCCAGTTTGGAAAGAAGATGTGGAAAGAGGCAAGTATCAACGTAAGACATGCAGCTCATGAGACACCCTGCAAGCGCCGTAAGGGGAACAGGTTTGGCCAACTCAGGAACACATTTGTATCCGTCCATGGACTTCTCTCTCTCTGGAGACGCTCCATCTTCTGTTTTTATTGTTCCAGATCCCGTAATTCTTCCTGGGAAGGTTATAACGTTGTCAAATCCCCCGCCCCTTCTTTTCCCCCAATGATAACTGTAATTGTGGAGAACATGCCTGAAAAATAGCTAAAACTTACATAAGCAGTTTGTAAAACAAATAATGGTAAAGTGGTGGCTGTATAACCACCTCGCAGGTGAAGAAACCAGACATTACCTGAACCCCGGAAGCAGTCCACGCTCGCTCACCCCTACCCATCAGAAGCCCCTTGCCCCTCACATTATGACCTTTCGTAGGATCTTCCCGTGCTTTTCCACCCTTGTATGCCTCCCTAGACATACAGCATATTCTCCCTTTATTTTTTGGAGTTTATATACGAGGGTGGGCTGGTAAACGTTGCCTCCACTGTAATATATTTGGTCACATGAGACACATCTGGATATAACTGGTTGTGTGGTCACATGGTGTCTCCTGTCCATCCTTCCTGACCTTGCACACACACATACTTCCATGGCTTGTCCAGGGCCCGTAAGAATCAATAGGGGACACCAGGATAGCTCAGCGGGTGAGCGCTTGCCTCGCGATCACGGGGTCCCATGTTCGATTCCTGGCCCCGTATGCTGAACGGGAGGGCTCGGCGGTGAAGGTTCTCGCCTCCCCCGGTTCAGCTCCCGCCCCGCGCAGCCCCACGTCCACCTGTGTGGAGTGAAACTATGTCCCAGCTGATGACGGACGACCACGGAGACTGCTCTAGGCCCTCCCCACTTCTCTTTCTTTTTCTCTCACCTTTTTCTCAGAACAAAAACAAAACAAAAATTTTTTTTTAAATAAAGGAATTCAGTAACAGCATGCTGTTTGGACTGACACATTAAATCTTGTAGGGTGTATAAAAGGGGAGATTTCCCCCTCCAAAAACCCACACAATTCACTTATAAAAAGTTGTGCATTGATTCTTACGTGTGTAAACTTCAGTCACCTTCCAAGTCCTCTCCGCTGCGTGCAATCCACCTATCAAGCCGCCTTTTCCACGGCTCAGAATCATCGATTTTGATGCCTTTGAATGCTTCTGCCATTTTGTTTGCTGTTTCACCTCTTTCACATCAACAACATGTTTCCCTTGGAGGAATTTTTTCATCGGGGAAAATGAACAAAAATTAGTCGCTCAGGGTAAGATTGGGTGAACAGGGAGGAGGGTGGGGCACAGCGATCATGCCCGTTTTTGGGTCAAAAAACGGCTGAACACTTGGCGTGGTGTGGGCAGGTGCGGTGTCATGCAGCACGTTGTTCATGTCAATCATCCATCATGAAATGTGCAAACACGTTGAAGGAATCTCCAAAAACAGTTCACTGAAGCTGAACACAGCCTCTCACAACCACGCTAGCTGGTCCACGGATGCAGATGGGTCCCTAGAACACACACCTAGCGGGGAAGCCTGTCCTACAAGGGGTTCTTGCTCCGGAAGACAATCTTGGTTTTGTATTTATTTTTTGGTTCCCTTGTGCATGTGTATATATGTATTTTTTCATACAATGTCAACTCTGCTAGTTCCTAGGATCACGCATCCGCTTGCTAAGCTTTTAAATATTTTGTTGTAAACTAAACATTTCAAAGTGCAAGCCTGTATCAAATTTAAACACCATCTGTGGTCTTAAGGTAGACACGAAGATTACGTACAGAAAAATGGGGAAGGAACAGGAATATCAACTGCTCAGGGCCCATGGAGGACACTAACACACAATACATTGGGGGAAATTAACTGGAGATCCATGGAGAAAGAAAAGCGATGGGGTCCTGGAGTCCGGCTGTGGGATTCACTGCACGCGGGTCTAGTGCATTTTGCCAGTTCTGTGAAGTGCACCCAGCAACTGCTGGGTGGACAACCCAGTGTTTAAAAATCACCCTTCTTGGGGAAAGTCGGGATGGCTCAGCGGGTTGAGCGCTCGCTTTGCAGCCTCAGGGACCGAGGATCGAATCCCAGCCCCGGCCCGTGCGGACCTATATGCTGAAATGGGGTGAGCTTCCCATGTAGGAGGCCCCCAGTTCGGTTCTTACCCTATGCAGCCCCCGCCCACCTGTGTGGAACAAAACCATGTTGAAAACTGATGACCTACAACTATGGAGACTGCTCTGGGCCCTCCCCCTTCTGTCACTGCAAACAAAAACAATAAAAATGGTCCTTCTACAAATTCCAAACTGAGGTGTCCAGGTAGCTGGCAGTTGTTTTAATAACTGCCATGTAAACTAAATGTTGAAATGATATGGAGAAATCAGCTGGTTTGGGGGTCCATCCAAGTCTCTGATGCCTGGAGCACTAGTTACTTTATACTTTCCTGGCGACTGCTCATCATGCCATTCTCAAAGAAATCGTCTCCTCACAGAGTGGCTGATACGGCGCTGCAGAGAGACGCTATTCAGAGCATTTATCTACTTCATTCCTCAGTCCGGGCAACTCATCTACTTTCAGACAAACTTCTAAAGAAAACTGCTGGGATCTAGAGATTGGCCACCAAACGATGCGTCCTGGAAAGTTAGCCAGCGTGCCTTCCGAGAACGGCGCTCATTAAGCATGCAGGCTGGCCAGGTTTCCGCATCTCAGGGTTCATTTTATACTTGAATTTGGCGAGCCGGTTTTTGTTTAATCGTCCTATTGAAAGGCGAACAAAGGCGGTGTGGGTGATACGGGGTGGGGGGAGTCATGCACTGTATTTTATCTCTGAAAAAGCCGGACAACACCAGGAGGCTCTGATAGCCTCTGTTTTTCTTCGGGACACTTGGAGCCACACATCAGCTGGAGGATAAAGGCGGGCCCTGTACTTGCCGGCAGACACCTTTGTGTCAGTCCTAGGAAGGACACCCTGCCAGCGACACAGGGCTCCTGTTTCCACGTGGGGGGGAGCGTGTGCTTCTTAAATGCTCCCTCCTCCAATACAGTCAGGAGCTGGGGCCTTCCCCTGAACGCATCTTTATAAAGAATAGATGGGTAGGTCTGATGGTAGCAATGGGGTAAGTGAAGCAGTCGAGCTGATGGTTCTCCAGAGGGAGTTTCCGTCCCTTTGCATCAGGTTTTCTCAGTCACCATCTTCGGCCGCTCTGGGACTGCCTTCGCCCTCAGAAGTCAAAACCCATTTTCTTACTGCTTGGGTCTCCTAAGGCAGGGTAGCGGACCCCTCCTCTGCCCTGCCCTGCCCTAACCCCCCACATCCATGGAGAAATGGGTCTTCCGTGAAACCCGGTCCCGCATGCCCAAAAGGTTGGGGCCGGCTGTCCTGAGATGCTTCTCCCATGACATTCTCACCAGCGCTTCCCTCTCCCCACACAGACCCCTTCTTTGCCCATTTTGTCTGGCTTCAGCGAGGACACTGAAGAACCTCTGTTCCATCTCAGGTGGCATTCGTAAGCGGCCTTTTCCTTCCGTGTTGCTTCGTGGAGAATGTGTGCCCAGCTTTCTAAGGTTGCTCTTGAACACGGGCATTTTATTTGGGAATCCACATTTCTTCTTATTTTTTTACAGTGTCTTAAGCTGCCTTGGGCTGGTGTAGGGACAGCCATCCCGGACAGCCCGAGGCTCCTGAACAGGCAGGAGATGGGGACAACGTGGGGTGTCCGGTGACGGCGACTGGATTCAACTCACTGGCTGGGAGGGGAAAGGAAGGCTCCGTATTCCGTTACTAATCCCTCGAGCGACCCGGCCCCCTGAAAATGATTCTTTGGTTTTATGACTGCAGAGGCCATTTATGAAACCATGGACTGGATTTAGGAAAGCAACCATGAAATAGCAAGGGACAATGCGCTGATTGAAACTCCTCCAGCGCAGTGCGGGCTGGGGGAGACATTAAGGACAGGGGCCGACTCGGGTGGCCTGACCGCTCCCTGAAACGGGGCCGGGCTGGCTCTGCCCAGCCTGCCTCCAGAGGCTAAATCCTAAATGAAGAAAATGGAGAAGCAGGTGATGGAATAGCCAATACTCTTTATTTTGCACGCTCCCACCTCCCTCTCCGAGGAGCACTAGAGAGCATATCTGTGCATGTGAAAATATTGTATAAAGCATTTAGAACGATCTCAAATTAACAAAACAAAACAAAAAACACATTTCTCAACATAGTCGCTTTGTTTCTGTGTAGGGAGAGGAAGGTCTGGCTTCTAGAACGAGGGCAATGAAATTCTGCACTCTGAAAAGGGCTACTCCGTTTCCACTGATTCACAATTTAACATTCATGGCAGAACACCTCATTTCTCTAACCACATAATAGGGCTTAAAATACGACTAATTCGTACACTCGTGTCAATTTACTTGGCATTTAAAAAGATCACATTTTCTATTAATGTCTTTGTAGTAGGTCCAGAGCCCATATTGTAGCATTTGCGGTAACCCATTCCACTGGCCCAAATGGGATTATTTCAAAAAAATCAAGTAAAAGTCCATGTTTATTCCAAAATTGCTAAAATATGCTAATAAAATTAAATTTGATGTTTTACATTAAAAATAAAATATTTGGTTTCTCTCTGACATCTATAACATACAATAAATAGTGGGCAGTATAGCAATATAATAAAATTTTGTGATACCCTGAAATTTGATGAACTTACTTTAAAAAATTCACAATAGTCTTCATTTCTGCCTTAAACCACAATATCCATGAAATAGATTTTCAGAAATAAAACAATATAAACACACACGGCTACAGGATGTCTATACACACGTATATATATTTCACTTCCGGGGAATGTACACGTGCTTTCCGCGTTACAGGTCCGTCCCAGAAACGGGTCTGGCTCCAAACGGCGCGCGGCCCCGCGTGGGCCCCCGCCCGCTCTGCCCGCGGGCAGCAGGCATCACCGACGTGGCTGAAGTCACGGCGGACCGCAGGAAGCCAGCATGGACGATGACGATGAGGCGCGCAGCCGCCGCGCAGGATTTATTACCCACACCAGCGGGGTCCTCGGGTCCGCAGCGTGTACAGTGGACGGCTCGCGCACGCGCGGGACGGGACAGGCGACAAGACACGACAGACCCCTCCCCCGGGAGCCCGCACAGCCCGTTACCGTGACAGCAGAGGCCGGGGGCGGGGAAGCATCACGGGCTCACGCGCCCACGAGCTGTGCGCTTGTGCGCAGCAGCTGCGCACAGCTCCCTGAGGGCAAGGGGCGAACCCTGGCGCGGTGACGTCACCGACGTCGTCTTCTCAGCCCTGCCCCTGCTGCAGGGCAGTCTGGGTTCTCTCGTCCCGCCCCCGGGCGTGCGTGCCCCGGAAGCGCACGGCCCTGCAGGGGCAGGAGGCACCGGCCGTCAGTGCGCGCGGTGCTTTCTCTTCTTGTGCTTCTTGTCCTTCTTCTTGTTGGGGCACTTGGGGCAGAACCACTGCATCTCCTCGGGCGGCGCGGCCATGATGCCGACGCAGGGCCTGCGGGGCAAGGACGGACAGGGCAGCAGACGCGTCGCACGCGGGCCCTAGTGGGGAAGCGCACTAGCACGTGCATCCCCGGCCGGGACGGCTCGGCTTGAGCTCACAGCTACCCTACACCAGGGCCCTGAGCGCGCGCCTGTCCTTTCACATCTGATGTTCTAGGGGTAAAGGGAGACATCTGCGTGCATCTCGGCAGCACGTCTTCAGCTGCAGGGAGTTACGGAGGCAGCGTCAACACCCTCTGAGCCGCCTCTTTATTGCTGCAGTGCGCGACCTGCTTTCCTAGGGTCCCCTCTTGCCGCCGCGAAGCCCCCGCTCAGCACCCTCACAGAAAAGGGCGGGCGGGCCAGGGCAGGCCCTGCCTCTCCTGCCATTTCCTAAGGAGACCTAAGTTAGGCTGTACACACGCCTGCTTCTTCCAAGGCCTATGCACGACGTGCAGCGGCTCAGCGGCTCTGTGAACACGGGTCATGGGAGAAGACCCGGGAAGGGCCCAGGCCGCGAACGTGCTGTGGGGAGAGCTCACCAGTGGTACCAGTCGTCACAGCCGTCACAGCCGATCATGGGACTCCCGTCGTCCGGCTTGTCGCACCCGGGACAGATCCAGATTTGATTCCCCCACTCATCTCGGATCTGAGGATTCAAGGGGGAAGGGGAAGAAGAGCAGAAGAGAGGGCAGGGTGAGAGCCATCACTTGACACTGGGGACCTAATAAACAAATTAAACTCAAGAACATCCAGTCATTAACTTATTAGAGCCACAGCCATCAGTCTTCTGAGGTCACGTGACACCATCTCACTCCTAAAGTACTCAGCGATAGGACACTTCTAATGACTATTTTAAACTCTCTCTGCTAAGTCACAAAAGCCAGGCATTTTATAGTGATTTATGTGAACATGACCTGGAGCCGCCTTTACTAAGGAAACGCTCTAGGCACCGAAGCTCTTCCTGGTTCAGGTCTTCACGGCGGAACCACTGATCTTCTGAACACCCAGGAGCTCAACCCCATGTGGGTCCCCCAGACACGGCCACATGCGCATGCATGGCCCCGTTACTTATTAGCCAAGCCCTCCTCCTGATCGGCTGATAAGATCAAGGATGTGAAAGGGTTGTTACTGAGTAACTTTCCATTCCCTTTATGACATTTTCAGTCCAGTACAACCACTAAAGGGCAAATGAAATAAGGGACCCAGGAGGTCGAAGGGATACATGTTAACATTATTTTGCTACACACGGGGTGTGCTCTGGAGTTTACTTAGCAGCTCTAAATAAGAAGCATCGCAACTGTTCCACTTCCTCAAATTCCACAGGAACCAGACCAGTTCAGAAGAAGAAATTCTCTGACAGGCACCCGAAAGCAGCAGCCACGCACAGCTAATTTAAGAAGCTTTTTACAGCGACCCAGCAGGTCATTTCACTCGGTTTGTTCTGCAAGGCAGGGTCTCTTCCTTCACTTCCAAACACGATACTCGCTGGATGTGCATAAGAGAAAGGGCTGTGTGTGTGTGTGCGATGAGTGTCCTGGGGCACAGATGTCTCATACCACTGATGCGTATTTTCAGACCTGCAATGGTGAAAAAACTCTGCAAAGGCCAACGCATTCATCTGAAAGCTTTGCAAAGAAACCCGTGGGCAGCTCCACCAGACGCAGGCCTGTCGTTCCGGGAGAGTGCCATCTGTCCAGGCCCGCTGCTGGCCAACCTTTCTTGAAATCAGGAGGCGGTGACTCTGTGGCTACCTGAGAAATCTCCCACCGCTCCTCAACTAACACCTATCACTCAACCATTTCTTAAATTCTTTCTAATATTTACTCATTTAATCATCCGAAAAACAAAACAAACAACAAAAAAAGCACCCTTGGGAAGGTTAAGGATGGGGAAAGTGAAGTTCAAAGTCACACGGTTAGGCAGTGACAAAATCAGCCTTTTTGTCCTATAGTCTATGTCTTCCCTCCAAATCACACATCCTGCCCTCCGGAAGGTGGCTTTCCATCCACGTCCATGCAATTCTGGTCCATCTGCAGTGAGTTAGCTCAAAGAGCCACCGGAGAATCAGGAATCTTAGGGCCACACACGACTAGAGCCATCACTGAGGCTACATTACAAAGAAACAGAGGTGGTGGAGCTTAAACATAACCTCTCCTGACCAACCCGCCTGGAGGTTCAGTTCAACGTGGACAGCCACTGGTCCCTGCGTGGGCCAATCTGGGGATCACAGATTTGCCTGTGCGTCCTCCGATTTGGTCTTGAATTGCCAATTTACTATTCGCCTGTTGATTTCTCAGGTCTTCAGATCCTCGCAACACTTTTGAGATTTCTCTTATCCTTTGTATCATCATAGTGCTTCCGATATTTAACGGTCTGTGGAAATGTGTTTCCAAAATGCCTTAATTAAACACATTTGTAATACTGCATGGTTTATAACAACCATCACGACCCCGACCCAGCACTCTCCAGCCCTATCTGTTCAGAAAGATCCGGGCCTTCGCAAGGCTGACAGGCCACAGCAATGCCAGCCGGGCTCACTCAGCAGGCGAGCGTTGCTGTTGGGACGCAGGCGCTGGTCCTCCAGGAGTGCCGCCGCCTAGAAGTTCGTTTCCGTTCCCGATATCAGCCAGTGGAGTCCCGTAAGTAGTGCGGTCACTCAGAAATAGATGGCCCCCCAGGTCTAGTGTATGAGTAAACTGTCCTTCAAGTGAGCGACAGAACTGCTTGGTGCCAAAATTCCACGTGGGATTTAAATTCCACTATTCCGCTCTCTATTTGTGCACCGACATTGCTACATCTCTGTATACAGCCATAGTCTAACACAACATAAAGAAGAGTAATGCTTTGCGCGTGGAGACTAAATGTGACAACAATATTTTTCAGCCAAAACATTGCAGATGCGAGGGAAATACCTTTCTAGTCATAAAGAACTGCCTCTGAAACTCAACAAGTGATAGGACGACCCAGCTCGCTAACTGACAGCACCCGCGCGGTACACGCGAGTAAGGGCTGCGCACCACGTAAGTGCTGACGGTCTCCGTGACCACGCTGCGGACGGGCGCCTTGGAGCTGCCGGCTCCGGAGAGCGCGGGGGCCGGCGAGGGCAGGCTGGCCACTGAGCCGGTGGACTGCGCCAGGAGCGGCAGGGGCACCGGGGCGGGGCCCACGTGCACAGCGGCGGCCTGCGCGGCTGCGGGTGGCGGCGTCTTGGGTGTGTTCAGAGGCGGCGCCGGCTTCACCTCGGGCGCTGGAACCACTTTGCTGATGACACTGCAGACGAGAGAGAGAAGAGACTGTCAGCACGGGACAGGCGCTCACACTAAGCATCTTACAGCACCAGCACAGCGTGACGGGACGACTTTGGAGAGTGCAGGGGCAGCTACACCCCTCCAAGTTCAAGGCCGCAGTGCTCAGCTTGCTCCGCCCAGCCCCTCCCCGTGCGGGTCTGGGAGAGAAGGCGCAGCTCTAGCCCCAGGCCCGGGGACATCAGCCACTGCAGATACGCACGGCCTGGGCCTTCACTGTCCACACTGCACGCTGCACACCAGCTCTGCGCTGAGTGCAAACCCCACACCAGCCTCATGCCAGCCGCGTGCCCTGGACACGTCATTCTCAGACACGGCTCCCAGAGCTCCGCTGGGAAGCTACACATTGTGCTGCGCGCTTCCCATGCAGCCTCTCGTCGGGGCCTCACCGCAGCCTTAGGGACGCACTGCGGTCCCATTTTACGGATGGGCACTGGGGACACGGTGCTGCCGGCTTTCAGCCGAGTCCTTGATGCTACAACTTTTCTTTTTTTTTAAATTTCTTTATTTGAAGACAAATTACGCATCATTTCAAGCATAGAGAAAACAGAACAGGCAGGTCAGGTAAGATGGCTCTCTCGATTTATGCACGCAGACACATCTGATCTGTTATTTACTGTAACTGCTAAACTATATTCCGTGCTGTGAATAAGTCAGAGGACTTTTGTCCAGTGGCCTATTGAGGGTAACATAGGACCTGTAAATGCTACACGTTACCTGTAAATACATTCAAGGACTTCCCTAGGCCATAATTCCTAGAAATGAAGTTGTGGGTCACAGGACACACACATTCTCACCCTTACTAGGGACCCAAGCTGCTCTCCACACGAATGTACCAGCACCTCTCCTGCCACAACTCCACACTTAACCTTCTAGGCCTGTTCTTCTGATTGACAAAGTAGAAACAAGCAGAGCTGCTCCTGAGGGATCCAGGGAGAGCCAGAATACAGAGAAACCCGTCAGACACAAGGTACAGATGTGAAGTGTCAGCACCAGTACCGTATTCACGGCTGTCGCTCACGACCACCCGGTACCATCAGTACCAGCCTGCACGGTTCTGCTTCCTCAAACCACCTCCACCACACAGCACTGATTCTCTGCTATCCTGATCAGAGGGTTAGGACATGTGAAATTATTGAGAAATGCCGTCGTCATGTAAGCTAATGACGACTGTCAACTTGCTCTCTGCTCACGCAAGTGTGAGCACAGTCCTGACCTGAACAGGGTCGAGGACCAGAGATCTTAACGCAGACTGTGCAGGAGACTACCAACAGACACGTCACACAAACAACAGTGAATATGTACCCGCAGCACTTACTAAGTATCCCACTGTCCTAAGCACTCGAAGGCCAACCACACACCAGGCGCTGTGCTAAATGTCCCCTGGCCTTATCTCACTCGATCCTCACAATGCCGGATGAGGTCGGCACTGCCATTATTTCCTTTTGTAGATGAAGAAACCCGGCACAGAGAGATGCAGTCTTTGCACAAATTCACAGACTGCTGTGTGGCAGAGCCAATAAATCCCAGCAGCCCGATTCCAGAACTGGGGATTGTAACCACTACACCAGACTCGATGTTCACTGGATGAGCTGGCCTTACATACAAGGCGGGAGTTCAAAGTTATCACTATGGCATTTATATCCATAGGGCAAGCACTCCCTAGTTCTGTGGTTAGATTAAAATTTTAAAACAGACTATTTTTTGTGGGCAGTTTCCCATGGTTTAAAACAGCAGTGTCCAGGGATGCTGGGATAGCTCAGTGGTTAAGTGCTTGCCTCGCAATCGCAAGGTCTGGGGTTCAATTCCCAGCCCTGGCCTGTGCAAAAACCCCATATGCTGAACTGCAGTGCAACGGGTAACCATTGGGATAGCTCCAAGGTGAAGGTTCCTGCCTCCCATGGGGAAGGCCCCCAGTTCAGACCCTGCCCCTCTTGGCCCCACATCCACCTGTGTGGAATGAAACCATGTCACAACTACCGTAGTGATGTACAACTATGGAGACTGCTCAGGCTCTCTCTCTCTCATCTTCTCTCAAACAACAAAATAAATTTAAAACAAACAACACACACATGTGCACATGCACCCCCCTCCCAAAGGTTATGGACACTATGAATGATAGGATCCAATTTTTGTAAGGGGGGGTGGGGGGAGATAAAAGCAAACAAGAATGTATGAGTGTGCACTTAGAAAAAAGTTAAAAAAAATACACCAAAATGTCCAGAAATTTGGCTGTATATGGTGGGACTACAGGTGTTCTTTTCCTTTTTGTATCTCTATAACTAACAAAAAAATAATGAATAAATTAAAAGCACTTGTCACAATACACACATTTAAAGTGTTCCTGGGAATTTTTATGGTTTGAGTTGTACATTTATAGATGTGGTCAGTTTTGTGTACGAATGTTATACCTTAAGGAACTGCTGGGAAAACATGATGGCTTGGCTAAAGCCTTCTAGACTAATGTTGACCACAGTCTAGCTGTGAACTTGTGAAATAAAAGTCCCAAGCTAAATAAAAAAGCTGGTCAATTAGTGCATCTAAACTGAGCGTATCCCCCTTAAGAGAGATCAATAACAAAAGGGTCTAGGCCGGGGGTGGCGAACCTCTGGCACGCGTGCCCATAGTGGCACACGGAGCAATTATTTCGACACACGGAACTGTGAATACCATTTTAAAAATTATTGTTTATGTTCTTATAGACATAAAAATAATCGATACCTCTATCTCACTCGATGGGTTGGCATGCGAGTCGAGCGAGTATACTCTTATTTCATAAACTTTGGCACTCAATTGCCAAAAGGTTCGCCACCCCTGGTAGGGAGAAGAGCATAAAACTATACTATTTTTGTACGTGAATTAAAATCATAAATTTCAACAGCATTTAGATATTAAGGTGGGTTCGCAGCCTTGCATATTTTCAAAGAAACGTAACATCCACAGTTTCACCATCCCCTAATTATGTGCATATTTGTTTTTATCACCCACATTTGGCAGTATGTTTCTTAGAAGGTGTGCATCTTATTTGTCTTTGAATTATTTGCAGTGTTAAAGTGTCTTAATCCATATATATCAACTTTAATAAGCCTAATACAAATAATTTACATTTAAATATTTGTTTAAAAACGTTTTAAAATAGGCCATTTCCCCCTAGTCACTTCTTCCTGCCTGCCTTCCTCCCACACCACTTACATAACGTCCAGAGACCAATGGGGGGTTCTAAGTCCTCCTCCATCTACTTCTCAGGCCAAGAACAACCCCCAGGGGCAAGCACATCACCAGCTTTCAGTCAGTTGTCTGAAAACGCTTGTCAGTAGTTTTAAGCTACACCAAACACACACTGAGAGTTCTCCGCCGTGGACCTGCCTGCTTTCTCTCTCTTTCTCCCATCTCTGTCGGGCCTGCAAATGGGCCCAGGAGAATGGCTTAGCATGGCAATCCAGCCAGTGGACATAAAAGGATTGATGACTCACTCTATAGGGGCAGTCTCGGGAAGCTCAGAAATATTGACTTTTACTATCTTCTTTTTCAATTTCGAGACATGGCATTGGATGCAAATAATACAATAGAAACAATCCTTCCAAAATGCCTACTATTCCCCTCCAACTCAGTTCAATGACTCCTATACACTTCTATATTTTTCACTGATGTTCTGAGTCACAAGAGGACAAGCATTATTAATGTGGGCACTCAGCAGTGATGAGACAAAACAGATCCTAAATGTCTGTTATTACATAGGCAAGGAAGTGACTTATTTTCTCCCAACTCTTTTGGATTTCATGAGACTATTCACTAGCTTCAGTTGTTTTTTATTTTGGCTGTTAAGTTACAAGTACTTTTGTGGCAAATGGATACACAGTTTTACCCTTTTATTATCTCTTCGATTTTGAACATTACACAAAATTATATGAACAGTATCACTTGATAAGATTTCTCATCACTTGTGAGACACACTGTCATCGCTTACCTAACGTGACCATTGTAAAAATCATACTGGATTCCAGAGCTGGCCTTTCTAAAGGGCGTTTTTTGCTTCTTCACAGTTTTCTCCCAAAGCACTGCCTCTCCACTCCTGCTCCGCTGCGCAGCAAGCTCTCCCCCAGCGCCTGCTGCTGACCACGCGAGCAGGAGGGCAGTAACCAACACCACCCACAGCTGTGTGCGGCCATGGCTCCCTGCTGCTCACGTTGCATCTCTTGGAGGGTTTGCCCAGAGTGCCCCAACTGCTATAAACACTGGCGTTATTCATAAAACGTGCGGAAGGAGGGATTTGCGGCAGGATTTCTTTCCCTGTTTCCCCACCACAAAACAGTGACATAAACAGAATGGGTCATGAGCGGCTTGGCCTGTAACGCAAACTCACAGCGTGACAAGTCAACACAGAGCCAATCCTCCCCTCCAGCCACACAGAGTGTCCGAGGTCAGAGGCAAGCACAGCCTGACGTGTGTGCACAGGGGGCTTAATGATCCTCATTACCCGGCGATTGTGTGCAAATCCTGCGAAGCTGGTTACCTAACTTACCAAAGTCTGCAAAACTGGCTACTAAGTGCACACAAAGTTCAAAAGTTCCCTCACAATGGCTTACTTATTTACCCTTAAAAGCGAGCAGCCATTTTTAAATGGTAACAAAGCAATGCTGTGGGTAAAAATTACTGTTATCACTTCCATGAATTTTACATAAACTTCTCAACAGGGAAGTTTCCAATGTTTGGGAGAAAAAAAAAGAAGTGATAAAAAATGTATTCAAGCCACAACTCACTTTTCTCAAGATTTAAAATTTTAATCTCAGAAATAGCACGCACCTTTTGAAACACCAGTATCATACAGACTCCCATGCTGTATTTTAAACAACCCCCTCCCCTCCTTCCCATGAACAAAACAGAGATCACTATGTGAGATGACTAAAGCCGCATAGTAGGGGCGGTGGATACATAAAACATCACGGCTTTGCATACTTTCATTTTAAAAGTCCCAGGAATACTAAGCCAGGTGCTGTGCTCAGTCTCTGATGGTCCCACCTCCTGATGTCCACACTGTGTAGTCCCCGCACGGTACGTACGACTAACGGGATACAGCAAACGGCGGTGTGAGACATCCGGGCTCCACCACAGAGACACTGCCCCTTCAGCCTGCTGTCTCTGGACCCCTGGCTCTGGGGACACGAGCTGCCACATGTCCCTTCCGCCTGCTGTCTCTGGACCCCTGGCTCTGGGGACATGAGCTGTCATGTCGTGAGGACACTGAGGCTGCCGCAGGACCAGTGATGGAGGCTGGCCGCCCATAGCCAGGTGTGGGAGCTCACATTCTCTAGTGCTCATGACACCTGCCAATGGCAGCTGCCCCGGGCAGTGACCAGACAAGAGGTGAGTCAGAACCACCCAAACCCCTGACCCACACGACACTGATAAAAGGGTAGTGCTTTAAAAAGCCTCTGAGTTTTAGGATCATTCGTTACGCACGAAACAGAAGATACACCAAGTATTTAATTGATCTCATTTAAGTATACAAGTAAATATTCAGGCTTTAGGAGAAACTATTTTAGAGATTCAGTAGTTAAAATGCCAAATGGCAACACAGTCATTTCCATATTTGACATTTGAATAAAAGGAACAAATACCCAAAGACAATTATGAGAATCAGTTTTATGTTGATTCTTCAAATCAATCATTACTTCTTATTCTTGATCCTTACAGTTCAACTTTTAGCATTCATAATTATACCACGGCTGTAAACAGATTTAATTCCTCCAGCTCACATGATCTGCCTCTTGAATATTTACATCACCTCACAAAATGGATATTTTATCTTGTCACAACCCAAGTACATATCAAGTAGCAAACATTTTATCTTTTAATTCAGGCATGACCTATATGAAACATGAAACAAACTGCATGAAGTAATTAGAGGAAACTACAGTCACTGCAGAACCTCTGTTTCCAAAGGGGATACTTTAGTCATCAAAGATTCAGTCTGTAAAATATCCTAAAAGGGCATTAATACTCAGATAAATAATAAATAATGCATTATTTCCTCATACTTACAAAAAGATATACTAGAAGGGCAATAAAGAAAAGCAACAAAAATGGTAACCTATAGGGAGAGGAATGAAAGCAAGCCTTCTCTGAATACCTCTTATTACTACACAATGTCCACGTTGGAGGCAAGTCCATGTCTTACATACTCAGAAAATTAAGTTTATAAAGATGCCTGCAAGTTGAAAATAAATGGGAATGACTGAAACTCAATGTATATCATGTTGGTGACACACAACCACACAGGAAAAAAGAAACATCATTTCCGGTGACTTTTGGAGAACAATATTTTGGTCATGGAGCCACAGTGGGTTTATTTCAAGAACAAAGAGATTGAGACAGATTTTAAGCTTTAACTTCTTTGTTCAATAGCCTTATCAATAGGAAGTGACAGCACAAACTCACCATTTGTTTCTTTTTAAAAATACCTATTTCCTAAGGTCTGTCCATTGTAATGGCCTAGAAGCAATGACTTCCCCCGAAGAGGAACCAACGTTCCTTGAGGGAATGATTTGTTCCAAGTCTGTGGCAGGACATATACATACAGATAAACCTGGAACATTTGTACCAGAAAGTAAGAAAGCTGTCAAAGGTGAACGGGGTTGTGTTAAAATCCAGAAGACAACAGGAAGGAGGTCCCAGTGGCCAACACGGGACCATCTCACATTAACAAGAGGAAGGGCAGCAGGAGAGGCGCTTTCCAAAGCCCAAACTCACCACTCACCACAGGAGGGAACTATGGTATTAGCTCTACCAATCTCTTACACTAAAATATGGCAAGGAGAAAATTAAGCACTGATCCTGTTTTTCCTGTATCAGCTGTATTTTAGGATAACCAAGACGTCCTCGTAATTAATACGTTGGTCAAAAAAAGTGAGTTGGGTGTCCTAGATTCTTTAGAGCTAACGCCTGTTGTAGGGACAGCAGCCATTAAAGTGACATCACAAGGAGGGAACAGAGAAGCCCAGAAAGTGAGGACATAGATGGTGGGAGCGCAAGGCTCCAGACGAAAAGGTACTTAGACATATAAGAAGCGGTGCCCCCCAAAACCGAGATTTATTTATAAAAAATTGTGGATTTATTCTTGCATGTTCCAACTTCAGTCACCTTCAAAGTGCTCTCGATGGATACAAGTTCCCATCAAGACGCTTTTTCCACGGCTCAGAACAGTTTTTGAACTTGTCAATTTGGGTGCCTTTTAGTGCTTTCGCTGTTTTTTGTTTCACCTCTTCTACATCAGCAGCAAAACATTTCCCTTTGAGGACATTTTTCATTTGGGGCAACAAAAACAAGTTGCTCTGGGCGAGACTGGGTAAACAGGGATGGTGCGGGGAGGGTCATGGGGGTCATGCCTTTTTGGGTCAAAAACTGCTGAGCATTCAGCACTGTGGGTAGGCACGCTGTCAGGTCACACGTTGTGCAAATCACCCAACATGAATGGGCAAACGCGTTGAAAGAGTCTCCAAAAAACCATTGTACTGAATGCAGCCTCTCACAACCACGCCAGCTGCACAGGGGTGCAGATGGGTTCCCAGAACACTCACCTAGCAGGGGCCCGCCCGCCAAAAGACAGTTCCGAGTTTTTTTGGATCCCCCCTCATAATTCTGCTTTGGATCCTGAAGCAATCAAACCAAAGTGTCAAAAGGTATTTTTGAGACACATGGAGAAATCTGAATAGGGACTGGGTTTAGGTAACAGCAAGAAAAAGTTTCACGTATTTGAAATAATTGTGATTATATAAGAAACTGACATGAGGGTTACATTTGCTTGGAAACACCCCAGGCGGGATAAAAGCAGCATGAGATGAAGCAAGTGTGGCATACAGTCTTTAGGTGCGAAAGCTGTTGGGTAGTAGGTATGTAAGTTCTTTGTTTGTTTAAAAGAGTTCATAATCAAAATGTTTAGATGTTGGTGATATGCATTCAATCCCCCACAGGAAAGCAATGGCACGTATGTACTGCTATGTCAACAGAACGCTATTGAAATCTGTTAGGGTGACATGTGCTTTCACTATGGGCCGTACTACATCTTTGCTTTTGTTTTTCCTCTTCACATTTCTCCATTTCCCAAACTTACTGATCATTTAGGAGCCTATCAAATTCTACTCCCCATGAGGCTTTTCGAACTCTTCCTAGTTGGAAGGAATGACCCTGAACTTCTATGTAATAGGTTTATCTCTGATGGCCTTTTACACTTTCTACCTTCTACAGTGGTTATTTATGCCTACATTCCTGAGAGAACCAACGTCTGATTTGAGAGTATAATCTGTGCCACCTCCTTCAACAGTTGCGTAATACTATGTATATAATCAAAATTAGTATTTGTTAAATGTAGACCAGTTTTAAAGAAAATGTGAACCAAAGGGTGTTGCCTAGGTCACAATCAGGGTTCTTTCCGAAACCCAAACGCTCTGGAGTCAGAACGCCTACAGGATTCTGTGATTTCAGACCAGTTCTGTCTCTCTCAAGCACAGCAGAGGGTGCCTGTGGTAGGAAAAGCTGAGCCAAACGACACTGAGCATCCAACACAGATGAGACCTTACTCTTCCTGCTACTCGCTGAGCCTGCAGTCTATAGAGGAGGGCGTTACTTAGTAAAAGATGCTGCCACCGAAAATATGCTGAAGCTGCAAGTTCACCGTAAAGATAAACATGCATTCACTCATTCATTCATTCTGGGGTTAAATAACATCCCAAGTATTTTGAAAACATTAAAAGCAATAAGATGATATTCAGTGAACTTGAAAAATGAACAAGATTGTGATTAAGATTTGTATCTCACTGGTGTGTTATAAATTCAGTTATTACTGAAGTCATGCTTGGAGAATCCAACATTATTCCTTTGAAATACATTAAAATCTAATAAAAGCTGCTGGGTCCTCATCAAAAATCGCCAGCTTTAACATAAATTCTTATCTTCCTCTGAAAATAGTGGGGAAAAATATATTATATATATAGCATGTGATATGTATATAGATACACACACATAGGCTGTTTCACCTTTGCGGGTTAAAATAATAAGTGAATATATTATGTACATACATATTCTATACTCCTGCCAGTTTTATATATATATATATAAAACACTTTTATATATAGTATGATATATGTCATCTCCTGACAGTTGCAGTATCAGTCTCCTCTTAGATTATCTATTTGACCTTATACCTTTTATAGTAAAAATGATCTTTGAAAGTGAGAGTGAAAAGAATTTTAACAATTTGTTTGGAAAAGAACATGTCCAACTGTTAAGCTGTAAAATACAAGATGAGACAAACAGATGTTTATCCACACTCCAAAGAAATACATTAGTTATAATGAACACTAATAAAATTCTTAACGAGTAATCATTTGCTACTTTGGCATACAAAAGATTTTTATGAATAAGAAGATTCATTTTTTTTTAAACTATGTCCAAGGGAATTTAAAGCAATAAATAAATAAAAAAATATATAGACTAAATGAATGCTTCTAAAATTTTCTCTGAGCTGCGAAAGGACTTTTGAAATGATTTCACTGACTTGAGAGTCACATTCAAGTTAAGATCATTTTAAAAGAAAGCGAGATAAAGGGGGAAAAAAGCAAGGAGAAGATAAGGCCGCTGTAGCTCCTACACGCTTATCGGCCTGAATAAAGACTTCCGTTGTGAGTTTTAGAGGCCACTTCAGATTTGGGTCCTCCTGTTTCAGAGTTCTTTCTCGTAAGTGTCCCCCAACATCAAGAATGGCCTAGAAGGGCCAGAACAGTTACAAGCCCCAGCCTGAGAGACCCGGCTTTTGTGGGGACTGTATCTCGCCTGTGCCCCTGAGAATGTGACCACAGGATGAGACTCAGGACAGGGGGCGGGAGAGGAGGGAGGGGGACTGACTACACGGTGATGGGAAGAGAGCCGACTTTAGGTGGTGAGCACATAATGCAACACATAGACAAAGTACTGTAGATTTGTACACCTGGAACCTGTGTAATTTTTACTAACCGATGTCACCCCAATAAATTTAACAATAATAATTAAAAAACAGCACTGCTGATGTGGTTCTATGTCTTCCCTCCCATCCCGGCCACTTCAGCAGCCTGGGCCCTGCGACAGGCCTCTGCTTTCATAAGACACCCGAATCGTCTCACTTAGATATTTACACGAGGGACACAAATAAGCACACCTGCCCAGTGCCTGGCCCTCTGAAACCCGTTCCTTATAGAAGAGCCATTTCTTTTCTTAGTTTCTTTTCTTTCAGATTAAATAATGATAATGCTTTAAAACACATGTACTGATTCATGTACAAGCACACAGAAAAATTATTCGTACAAGAAGCCAGAAAAAAGGAGAGGTGATTCAAAATTTACCCTGCCAACCTACTTTGAAAGCGGCCTAAAATAGGGCACATATGAATTCCTTTGTATATATTATAAGCCCAATGAAAACAATAAAAAAGTAGCAAGATATTCTGCTTGAGTGATGAGGAAAAATGAGGACATGGCTGTTTACCACTTAAAATTGTGATTTACTCATTCTGTTTATTTCAGAACCAATGAGCCTGATGTGCTAATGACTACATGTTCCCTTGTGTTTTAGCTCACATGTGCACACACACATAAATCAGTATCCCATCAACTGGGTCAGTCCATACATTAAAGCTATGTTCAAAACAGGTTAATGTCCAACATTAGCCAGAAGTGCTCTCTCTAAAAGTTAAATTACAATGAAAACAATCCCTTTAATATATATACATTCAATTTCAACTGGGTTTGTTTGAAAAAATGTAATTGTAAAAGGAATGTTAATAATTCATTATAATAAATCTTAGAATACTATACTTAAGATGCAGCACACATTTATTAAAATAAAATCAGATAAGTATATTGCAACATAGATGTAGTTTATGCATATATAGCAGGAGTATTATTTTTCAAACTCTGGGTCATGGACCAGTCCCAGTTACCATCTCATTTCTACCCAGTTAATATTATCTGCATCTGATGTCAAATGGTTTTGTAACTAATGCCGAAATATTGCAAAAGAAATCAATGGAGAATACCATTCATATAGCAAAGTTAACATTATTGGTAGGCTACAATCTCCAGATGCTAGGATGTCTGCTTTTAAATATGCCCATACAGTCAGGTAACACACATTTTATTGTTCCTATCAAAAAAGTTTTAATTTAGTTATCTATAGCGCAAACAGCACCATATGGGGAAACACCAACCTCATCCTTCGAGAAGCTTGCTAATGCTATCCAATGACTCATATTGACTGAAATTCCAAACCAGATAGTATTAAGATTGGCTAAGCAATTTCATGGTGCCTAACATTATATTTCATAGGAAATTTATGACAGTGAAGAAAACTTATGGAAAGGAAGATTCATGAATAAATGATGCAAATGGATGTTTCACAACACCAGGAATATACATACATATATGAGTGTGTGTATGTGTGTATACACACATATAAATAACTGGCTTTTAGCGTTCGGCAAGCTAGAAACAGAAAACTTTGAAATGCTTGCACGCCTACTTGCATGCAGCTTCCATTTCCCCATCTGCCTTCAGATCTGTCTCCCTCCACTCTCAGCCCCTGCGGTTGAGTCATCTTCATCTAACCCCACTTTCAAGACCGGACACATGAGCCAGAACACGCAGAGCGCACGGCTCTGTGGTTACAGTGACTATTTGGGGACGAATGTAGGATCCCGGCTGGATGGATGAACAGGTAGAAAATGAGCTTGAGTTTGCGACAGGCCATCTCTGCCACAGCTAGGGACGAGGCTAAGTTGACACTACATGGTCTACAAAATGCCTGCAAATATCCTACACAAAAAAACAGGTGACAAACACAACACTGAAGCTTCTTTATAGACAGAATTTTCACTCTGACACCCATCCCAAAGTAAACCTTTAAGTATAGAGCACATGCAATGCGGCATCTTAGAAATTCACAAGGGATTTATATAGCAGATACTCGTTTTCTAAAAGGGGAAGTTCCCTCCAAAGGACTAAAGAACAATGCCCACTAGATCCTCAACACCACCAAATACATTAGCCTTAAAAACATTTTTTTTAATTGGATACTTACAAACATCTGCATAAATCCACAATGTTTACCACGCCCTTTTCCCAGATTAATCTGATATACTTCACAAAGAAGATATTGTACTTATTTGTATAACAGTTTTAGTGAATAATGCACCCCCCGCCCCTTAAAATCCACCTGAGACAGAGATAGCCCAAAAGGACCTACATGTTTCAGAGGGTACTGAGAACAGCATGAGTGAACATCTTAACTTGTCTTAAATCAAAAGCTCCCCCTGCAGAAGAAGGATTTCTATAAAAGGAAATCACAGGCCAGTGAGGGAGAAGAAAGAATCTAGCTAACCACAGAAAGTAACCTATTAGTTGTCCCTGAGACTCTTAGAATTTCAGAACCATTAGACTGAACTAACCCTTCTTACATGTTGTGTTTTCATTCTCATTTACTGTCAATGGAAATTTTAATTGGTATGGTGTTTTGAATGATAATTTGGCATAATCATCTCTTAAAAACTTTAAATGTTCAAATTCTTTGATGTAGTAACATTTGAATAAACAAAGATCTATATATGAGGCTATAGTTTATTTATTATAGCAACAATAACTAGAACAACTCAAATGCCCCAAAACTAGTGCCTGAAAAGACAAATAGGTTAAGACACAACAGTAAAAGAAAATACCATGTTGTATACACCTGGGGAAATGTCTATGATATATTGTTGAAGGGGTGGGGATACAAGTTGTAGACAATCCCACTCTGTTTTTTAAAAATTGCTGAAATATACACTATACAGTATGAGTGATTTACTGTGAGAAGAGTGGGATTTATGGAAATTTTCACTTTCTAGATTACACATTTCTAAACAGCGTATCTTAAAAATTAAAACACCGACCATATACTATTTTTATAATCAGAAAAAAGATTAAAAAACAAAGCCATGTACTTCCATATTTAGCTAGCACGTCAAAATGTGTTTGAAAAGCCCCTTCGCTGATTTTACCCAAAGGACGCAAGAGATATTGGTGCCATCTTGGTGAAAAGTTGGGACAAATGTCCACAGTGGGCATTAAAGGGAAGGAAACATCACTAATGTTTACTGAAGTTGGAGGCTCTGGCCCATACTCAAGAGAGGACAAAAGAACACAGTTGGCGGACAATGGCATGTTGCTCCGTCAAAGCTGTGATTGAGGTGCTCTGGTCTGCCCAGGGAGAACTTTCTAGCAGGACAGACCCATCTGCACCTGTGGGGAGAAAGCTGAGCTGAAATGAAGACCTGGGAATCATTACTGTGTAATTTTGAAATGTAAGGCGTTCATAAGAAAATTCAGGGAGGAAGAACAGAGCAGCGGGCCGAGGATAAGAAGAGCAAGAAAAGGAAATCCAGAAAAGAGAAGTACAAGGAGTGATAAGCGAGGATCAGACGGATGCAGTATTGGGAAAGACAAAACAACAGAAAGTTCCAGGACGGGCCACACAGCGTCAAGGATGGCACAAGCAGGGCTGCGGCGGGCGCTCCGCTGCGTTTCAGGAATTGGACGAGAAGTGTCAAACGTTTATGGGGCAGCCACTCAAAGGCGGTGGGCTTAGGAATAACCAACGGGAAGAGAGTACCTGTGAACAGTAAGTTCTGGTAGTCAGAATGAGAAGTTGTCGTACAGCCTTTCTCTCACCCAGTGGGGAGGCGTGCTGAAGGGGACATGGGTTCAGATGGGAAAATACAAGGCCCAAGGGAAGACAGGAGAGAAAGGGAGGGAGGCAGGGGGCACAGAGAAGCTGATGCTCAGACGAGGGCGCTGACGTATGGGGCGCATCCTTCTTGGAGCCCGGGGGATGGCCGTGGGGATACAGTGCTGGAACCCAAAAGAGCAAATCCAAACAGACAGGGCCATCAACCAGGCGGTACCTCACGGTGACAGAGACCCCATCTCATGAGCTACAAAGGTGGGCATGGGAATAAGAGACAGCACACTATGCCGATGGTGTCCTCGTGTAAATATTTTAATACTGCCATGGCCCCATAAAGTGACAGGAGATAACAGGAGGCAGAGCATGTAAATCTCCCATGGGGTTGTCAGTACTATTAAGAGCGCCTAAGCATTCTCAGTAGACACATATTCTTTTTAAGCCCTAGAAAGTGTGAGTGGTTTGATCTTTAGGGGGAAATTATGGTCAGATAATATCCAAAAGGTTACCATGATAGAGCTAAATTATCTCTGCCTGTCACAGGTTAAAGAACATTTAAATTCTAAGGGTTCACATCAGCTTTTTCTTGATAACAAATCTTAAGTACCTTCCTATATTCACTCAGTTAGTGATCACAGGCCCTGATAACACTGCAGAGAGAAACTTTCCAACTATCATTCAAATCATATCTAAAAAGGTGGTCATAAATATTTTAAAACCTAAGTGAACTAATAAGACCTAGACCCATTAAGGATAAGATCTTTAACAACAAATTAAATAAAACAATTTATTGAAGTCTGGACTCAAGATAAGCTAGATTTACTAGCTGACCTTTTATTCATTTAAAGAACAAAATTAGCTCTAATTGCATTAGAATGGAATCCAGTAAATTTTCCCAGGTCTTCTAATGTGGCGTCTGTAGAAGACCGGCTGTAATTGTTTACAAGTAAGATGGAAATGCTTTGATTATAATCTTTCCAGTTGTTTTACTGGGTAGTAAACAGCATTTCCCAAAACCTAAAGCCAGTTTTTCCAACAGTATACTATTTTTTTTCTCTCACACATAGTGCATCTTTGGTGTTAATGAACTAATGGCAAAATGTGTCCGGGGAAGAAATTCAACTTGGAAAGGTCATCACAATTTTAGGTCAGTAAAACTGAGAGAGTAGGTTGAGAACTCTTCTGTCTGGAAAAATCAGAAAAGGGCTGAAGAGCTGAGTAAGAAAAACTATACCTATCTGCCTCCTCTCAGTTACAGCGGGTTTGGTCTTTGCATTTATAAGCATAGTAAGGCAGCCAGAATCCACAACTGATGCTTTAGTTGCTCAACTGCTGGTAAACTTCATTCGGAATGTTACCATCTTTCACCGGCATTAAAAATAAGCCATTAGCCATAAACTTTAAATACCGTCATCCTTAAGACTTTTTTTGTCGTCGTTCTTTTTATTTAGCTTCTTAATAGTGGCAACATATGAAATCCTTTAGTATCAGTGGCTAGTTAACCCTTTAAGGCAAAACAACGCTATCAACACTTTTCAATCTCTCCCCTTCCCTGCAAGAAAAACAAATGAAAAATAGAAAAGCAAAAGGCCTTCCATCCAATATGTCAGGATGATGCTCTAAAATGTCCTGAACTTTACTTCTAAAGGATCATTTTATAAAACCAACGAGTTTCTTTGCTCTGCTTTCTCAGCATGCCTTTATAAAATCACTAAATCTGACAGCTTTTTCCTTGAAGAAAAGAAAGTAAAAGGAAATAAAAGAAATTTGTTTTTGCCTGCCCTTCATCCCTTGATCTGATAAGAGAGTCCCCCCCTTTTCCTTCTGGAACTTGCTGATTCCCCCTGGGGCCATCTCTGCTGGGGACAGAATGGAAGCTGGGAAGGGGCGGGGTTTCATGAGGGATACTGAGCGCCAAGGACTGTGTCAGCTGTGAGCACCTTGAACCAATCTGCCAACACAGAGGCAGGATGGAGAGACAGCACTGGAGCAGAGCCCTAATGACACTTTTTGAACCCTAGGTTTTGCCTCCTCTGAAGTCAAATAGGCCCGTTTTACTTTTTTTTTTTTTAAGCTAGTTTGATTTGTTTCTCTTACATGCGTCCAGGACTCTTGACTAATACAAACGTAAACAAGAGTGTGTCACTTAGAAAGTGACTTTTACCAAGTCACCCTCTTTGCTGTGCTTCTATGCTAAACTCTAAGATTGGGTGTTGGCACAAGAAATCATCCAATCAAAAATGCCTTTGTATCTGCTGTTAACAGCTGTTATAGAAGACACTGTTTCTGCTAATCTGGTTCCATACAGAAATACTTTTAAATTTAGTGCCTTGAAAAACGTTGACTCTCCTGAGAAACTCAGCGGCACCTCACTTCTGCCCTTATTGCAGGAAGCCATAACCATATCTGACGCGCAATCATTGGCTTCCTATTCCTCTCCTTGGTCTTGCTTTTCTATTTGGATTTTCTAGTAACTCAAGTATATGTTGTCTCTCTGAGTTACCCTATACTGGTTTAGGCTCAAAATAAGGTGTGTGTGTGTGTCTGTGTGTGTGTAAATATATATGAATGAACAACATTTCAAGTGCAGAGGGAAAACAACACAGAAAGTGGGATAAGAATCATTTGCTATTTATTATCTCTAATGAACTTATCAAAACACCATTATACAAGTTTCACCCTGTTAAATGTCTTTTGGCTAAATCTAGCTACATTTAACAATAAAAAATGCTTTATTTAGAAATATTTTAAATGATTATTTTGTAGTTGCCTACAATTATGCTCTATTTCTAGTTGTGCTGTCAAAAAGTGTTAAACCAAAAAGTTTGGGTCACAAAAAGACAACGACTACCTCTATTCTGTTTTTAAAGAGTAAATCCTTCTATTTTTCAAGATTAATGAGCAAACAAGATTAATGAGCAAAGTTTCTGCTCTCATTTTCATAGTATATATAAACAATTTAGAAATTCCAACTCTTAAAATGCTCCTTCCCAGGCTTACACTGTAAACCGTGGCAAAAACCCGAATTACGGACATGAAAAGGGAAGCATCACATTTTTAGTACCTCTGCTAGGAGGGCTGATAAATGAATTTCCTGCATTGTAAGCCATCTGATAATACTCATGGATGTGTTAACACTAGAAGTCAAAATTTTAGTGGAAAGAAAACTGTACTTACCAGCAGTAACATGGTCATTGGAGACTATCTATTGTGACCCTCTCAGTCAAAACAAAATTTAGAGTTATCATTGACAATAATAAATACTGTTCTCTGAAAGGCATATTGATGATCCCGTCACTTGATCAATATACTGTTAGATATTCATTGGAAGAATGGCCGAGCGTGATTTGTTGTGTTTGGAGCATCCCAATGAAAGGTCATTGAATAAAGGCAGCAATGTAATGTCCTGAGAGCAGAAGGGCCACTCATAGTTCCTCCAACACAGTGACCCCACTGGCCAGCCTAACGTAAGTGACAGGGAGCCGCCCGGTCCAACGGGACAAGGGAAGGGGCACAGGCAGAGGGTAGCATGCAAGACCCGAGACCCGGAAGGGGGAAGAACGCTCACTCCCCTAAACGCCACTCTTCACCCCAAATCTTTATATGCATTTTTCTTAATACTTTACTAGTATTTAAAATTACCTTTCTTTATGAAAAGCTTAACAGAATTTTGAGCTTTATAAAGACAGCCACACATTCAAACTTAGACGAGCTGTAGGTCCTGTTCTCTCTCTGACAATCCGATCTAAACGGTCCCTGCCCCTAAGATGCTCCACCACCGTACTTTGCTCTAGTTTCTTCATATAAGTGGATGAATGAACGCCCTAAGTTAGTCCACCTGCTTAAAATAAACTAACATGAGAAGATGGGGGTGACGAGTAACATGTCAACTGTGCTGTCGCTCACCCCTCTGTCACACTAGCCACTCTCTTTGTCACCGAGCCCAAGTGGGACCTCAGACTCCTGATCAGCGCAGTTCCAGGCAGCTGTTCCCAGGAGGCTAAAACCCACTTTGTTGTCAGACTCGGAGATGAGAGCCACCTACTTGGCTGTGCTCTCCCTTCCCATGCGTACTACTCCAGTAAACTTCCCAGGTGTTGGGACCCTAGTGTCAGGTGAGGATTTCAGCTTCACATTCAATACAGATGAAGGGAACTCTGGGTGCCCATTAGTGGGGGACATGTTCAAGGAACCTGAGGTCTTTGGCAAGTTGTCTTGCATTTTAGCACTGTTAGGGGCAGGCACTGACTCACCATGGACCCTTTAGAATACAATTTCCAGGCAAGTTACATCAAGGGAAAAACAAGGTACCTCTCTGTCTGGCTTCAAGGAACAATAACAGGGACTAGAGGAAATAATCTAACCTCAAAGTACTTTCCTGGATCAAGGGCAGAAGACATAACTTCTTTATTTAAGAAGATTTAGAAACGAAATATTGTCTTAAAGATCTTTCAATGAGAGGGTATAATTTGAACCCCGTTAAAGCTTTTTCTTTTTCCTATAATTTCAAAAGACTCTATTCTCTGCCTGTTTTTCAGCAATAAACAACCCCCCTCCCCAGACTATTCAACCCTCCTTCTGAATCCCAGGCTGCTCATTAATTTCACTTCAAAAGAGTATCATTACACCCCCAAGTGCGTCCAAACCGAGTAAGTAAAGGCACATCTGTATGACTCCACCGCCTCTTTTCCACTATTAATGCCATGAAATAAGCCATGTATCCTTATGCTACAACAATACGCAATTATTTTTAACTTCATGTAATTTTCGTGCATCATAAAATATAATTCTCTAAATTTTTTTCAAGTATTCTTAGCTTATAAGCCATGCAAAACAGGCACAAAATAAATTAGGCCCCTAGTTTGCTGACCTCTGATTTAGATTAAAAAAAAAAAAAAAAAAGACAACAAAACTCTACTGATGAATTTACACAACATGCTATTACTATGTGACTTGAACCTCTGTTTTGCTCTTATTTTAATTTAAAATATAATATATTTTATTCAACGTATTCCTTTATTCATTAAAGCATTTCCGTGAGTCTGAGTTTGGTCAAATGATTATTATGTATATAACATGGGGGTTATTTACCTAAATACCATCTGAAAGTTCACATGTTGTACTTTCACAGGCAGTTTGTCTTGAATGGCCGGGTATTACAGTTTCCCCAATACTGGACCTTTTGTTCCAGAATAATAATGGGATCTATTTCTCTTATCTTCCAATATCTTAAGTGCACGAGTGATTTATTGAGGAGAAAAACAGTGAAGAGAATGACTGAGAGATGCTTAAGGATGGACGAGATGGTTATTATCATCAATGCCTTTTAACAAACCTTATTTCTCTAATGGGAGTGCACAAGCCAAACTTTTGTGTGAAGTAAAGATTAAGTAACGGCGAATTGCTGAGAAAACAGGCGTAAAACAGTTGTTGAATGACATACAAGAACATCTTCCCCTTAGAGAAATGAACCCAAATACAGAATTTCCAAGAAGATGGTATGAACAGTCACTCTGGTTGGGTCTCCTAATCAGCCTCTGTCCTCTACTGGTTGAGGGATAAGGATAAATTCATTCAAATTTTTGTAGGTAAGGAGGGCACACCAGGCACACCAGTGTCTGGTTAAAAAAAGAGCTGGACCTACAGTATTTCTTGTTCCACTGTCTGAGCTCGTCAGCAATACCATCATCCACTGACTAGTTTCTACTGGCACAACCGAAAAGAGGATTGTGCAAATTACTCAGATAACGTAGGTCAGAAAAGAACGAACAATCTGGGTTTTCTTCTCTCAATCTTCAGAAGACCACATTCCAGTCTATACTCCCATTCATCATCATGATAACGGACCTCTATCAATGCATGACACTTGGAATTAACAAAGGCAGCAGCGTGAAGTAGACACAGACTCTAAGTTGGAAAGAAGCATGGAGGACACAGAGCATATTTTCTGTCATCTACCCTACCTACTTAGAAATCCATGGGCTTCACTTTTTTTTAATTTATTTTTACTATTTTTGACAGAGAGACAGACAGGGAAGGGGGAGGGCCCTGAGCAGTCTCCATAGCTGCATGTCACTAGTTTTCTACATAGTTTCATTCCACAGGTGGGCACAGGGCTGTGCAGGGCAGGAGACGAACTGGGGGGGCCTCCCACATGGGAAGCCTGCCCCTGTGAGAACCAAACTGGGGGCCATACCCCAGTTCAGCATATGGGTCCGCATAGGCGGGGTCCAGGATTTGATCCTTAGACCTTGGAGTTGCAAGACAAGCACTCAACCTGCTGAGCCATCCTGGCTTCCCTCATACTTTCATTTTTATGGTTAAAAACTGAATAAAAATTAAATGCCCTGTAAGCCTACTTTATATACAGTATGCGATTGTTTGCAATGTAAACTAATCCATCTTCAGGATTACTGGTAAAAAATAAGGTTGCAAATCTGTACATTTAGCTTGTGAAATCCATTTAAATGACACGTGGTATGTTTAGAATGAAGAGAATAACCTCAACATAATTTACCAAAAAAAAGTCAATGTTGTATCACCTTATTAGGATCTTATAAGAGCAGTGTAGGCCTTAATTCAGACCTAAAAAATAGAATAAAAGAAACCCAAGCCACTAATTTACTTTAAAGAAGGGTGGGCTGATAATGATTCCCTGAAAATTAACACAAAAAACAGCACACAGGGAGGGTTGACATTTCCAGTTCTCTCTCTTAAAAAAAGCAGACAATTAAGACATCAGTTGTTACTACAGTGGTGCCTCAGTATTCGTTGTTAATTGGTTCTGGGAGCCATGATGAGTACCCACAATGAGCAAGCACCAAACAAACTTTTTCCCATAAGGACGAAGGCAGTGCTATCGCAGTACTGGTCACTAATTGGTTCCAGGAGGTGTGATGAGAACCAAACAAGCGATACGTACCGGGACAAGATTTTCTAGTCAAAATACACTGAGTTTACCAAGTTCAATGAGCTTCAAAAGTGCTGAGCACCCAGATCTGACTATTACGTGCTTTAGCAAGCCTTGGACAACAGCTGAGGAAGAAGAGAATCTCATCTTCGTTTTGGTGACAGAGCATACATGTGGAGAAGGTATAATACTACATCTGCCTGGGTGTAAAATGGCTGTTGTTAGTCTATTCTATACAGTTTACTAGCTTTCAGATAACCGGAACCATAAGATCCAGATAGAAACGATGTCACGTGCTAATCTTTAAAAATGAGAAAAAGAACAAGAAAAAAAATGAAAGGGTCCTATACGTTAAATAGAGCAACCTGCATTTACTCTGAGGAAGAAAGCAATAAAAATTTGAAAATGAAGAATTCTCTAAATAAAGCTTGACCCGACGTGTTCGTACCTGGTGTGAGGAGTTCGAAACCCATTAGGAGTGGGGACGGTTCAGCTCCATTTACCTCGTGCTCAGGAAGGACGGTGATACTTACATCTTGTCTTGGCCAGCACCGACTCTGAGCGTCAGCCGGGGGATAACTGGACTTGGTGTGGGGACGACCGGCTCCACTTTCACCTGTTGAAGTCAGGACATTAGAGTTCAATACCTTTTTTTTCCCAATAGAAACACCTACTTCTCCATCTCTACAAACTTGATAAGCAGGTAAGAGCCTCAGATGTGCTAACACGCTCGATGCAAAGACAACCTGGGCCACCCAATATTTTGGCTGCTCAACAACGGAAGGCTACTTAGCATCACAAGCAATTCTACAAACCACTCACTGTATGAGAAGGTGGCAACTATCTTTGTGTTTTCTTAGTTTTGGTTAGTTTCTTGGATTTCACTGATAAAGTTTTTTAAACAAAAACTGTTATCTAGATCTTCTGGTGGAGCACTTAAAGTAGCTGCCAGGTTTACCACGAGTACAAAAAAAAAAAAAATAAATAAAAAAAAATACAGTATCTCCACTATAAAATGCATCTATTTATGGGACTTGAAAAATGCTAAACTCATCTTAAATTCTCATTATCACACAAGAAGGCTAAAATGCCCAGTGCAATTATAGCATCAAACTGTTCACTATCTATTTGCTAACAGTACAAAGATCTGAAACGCTGTAAAAGAGAACATATATATATTTTTCAAAAGGAATTGTGGTGAAAGCAGTGGTGGCTAAAAAGTTAAAATATCTTACAAACATCTGAGCTAAAAGCCAGAATCGGAACATGCAAATTAACTCTGATGTTAAAGGGATTCTTCACAGTTTTTGGTCTGAATGGTGTCATGGGTATTTTGAATGAACAGACTGAACGAAAGCTCTGCAGTTCCAAATTATTATCTATCAAAGCGTTTCAACAGTGGTTTCATTGCCATTTTCAGAGGGGCGGTTGTCTGTTGAATGGGCCTGAGGCAGGCACTGGCAGGTGATTACCACCCCTGGTCTTGGGGTGCTATTATCAACACTGCTAGTCACTGTGACAGTGAGGAGCAAGGCACAGATTACCTATTTCAAGCTCAAGAATTACATCATAATGAAACAGTTTGCTGGTTTTGAAGGAGAATGAATATATAATGTAATACTTAATATACTGTGTCATATAACTAATATATTGCACGTCCATCAGATTACTGCTTTTTCATACGCTTTTACCCATTCCCTTCTAAAGTTTATTTTTAATCCACTGTCTCATCATGATCTGTGACTTAAGAGCACTAGGCAGGAAAACTCTAGTTTCCTACAAACTTCTCTAAGCCCACAACTACACTGGAGCCCATCTTTTCTTGTATCTAAAGAACACTCCTCCATCCATTAGGTTCTTCATTCAACTTCTCAGTTCCATTCATTATTTTCATCTAGGTTTTCAATGTACTTGACTCTTATCTTAAAAAAAAAAAAAAATTCATTCTCAGTCCAATGACTTGCAGACTAATTATTTCCTAATGTCTCAGCATGACGTTTCCTGGTAGGTCTTACTCATCTCATCCATGTCCATACTTTCAACTGTACATTTGAAACAGGTCATGTCTTCAAACTCTCCCCACCTAGAGTGGCACTGACTGAACCTAAGATGAAAATACAGTGTTGCCTACTGAACACTGCCAACTAAATAGCCTACGGCCATCACATCTAAACTTGAACTTATCAACTTTCCCACAAAAACACGCTCCTGTTGACGGCCTCACCTTTGGCAGACGGCGCCTTCATTTGCCGAGTTCTTTGGACAGTAGAGTCCATTGGTTTTCCTCAAGGCCTGTGGAGGTCAAGGGTCACTAGGCTGGGGCAACGCAAGACTCTTCTATAACTAGATAGGGTTTACACTCACTCTCTCCTCTTTTTTGTTCTTTTCGTTTTTGCACAGAGTGCCATACCTAACGAAATCAGACCACCAGTGGTCTAGTCTATATGTAAGCAATGAAAGCTTCTCTATTTCTCTCACCTTCCTGTATTATCTTTGGGGATGATAAACAAATGTATCCCAAACAAACAAACACTTACAAACCACTTATTTGCTAGGCATCATGCCTGGTTATTTTTCAGATGTTCTCATTTAGGCTTTTTAATGGACATGTGACATACATGCTATGGTTTCTGTTTCACAGGGAAGCTAATCATATGAGGCAATCATTTTTCCAATTTTAAAAAACTTTAGGGTCGCATACTTCTAAGTGATGAGGTACTGAGAATAGTTATTTCTTCTTCCTTCAATGCATAATATGATTACACACATTTAAATACCCCTTTCTTAAACTTTATTTAAAAATTAGGCTGTGTGCTGCTCTACCCTTAAAAAAATCTTCTCTACTACTGCTGTGCTTCACATTGTATGCTTGGTCCATTTCTAGTCCAGTACTACACACTAATTATAATTCACCCTGTACAGCACTTTACAAAGTGAATCCCATCCAGAAGATCCAAGTTAATCGTCACAACTTCATAAGGCACGTATGGAGGTCACCGCTATTCCCACATACTGAGGGCTCAGAGAGGTTAAGTGGTTTGCCCAGAGCGACCCAGTTAGTAACCAAAGGATCTAAATCCTGGTCTCCTGACACCAAATTCATCCCCTGCTCTTGACCATCCAGCTCCCTGACTCTTGGTCACATACAAGGGCTGTCTGGAAGGTATCCAGCCACGTACCGGTTCTTGTTATATTGACAATGGCTGGATTTTCTCTGATAGCCCTTAGACTCTGAGTCCTTTTTTTCTGACCACGTGGATGTCTTTCCTGGAGCTGTTTACTTTCTCTGTCAATATCTTTTATGATGAATGACATGTATGTGTGTGATGGCTAGGGTTGGCCGTGGTGTACTTTTTTCTCTATGCAAGGCTAACTAGTTTGTATGAAAACTGAGATTGCCTTGGACCTCACTTTCATGCATCTAAACTGGCTGGATTTTCAAAGCCATCTTAAATGGCTTGGCAGGGCAAAAAAGTTAAGATACGGTCTATTTATGACCCACTATATAAAAAAGTCAAATGATACCATATGTAAAGAAAAATTAGCGAACAAAAAAGGAGATCCATTTTGCAAGTCAAATTAAAAATGGTATACATGTGCCCTAAAGACAACAGATATTTAGCAAACCTGCTGAGTTAAGGAATGATTTAGAATCTGTTACCTCAGCTCAAAGTTTTACCTGCAATGAGGGTGACCATGTCATCCAAACAGGGACACCACTGAGAGTGAGGAGGCACTGTTACTTGTATCACATAACAGGTGTAAGCTGGGCTGTCTAGACAAACCAGGACATCTGGTCACCCTACAGAAAAATACTCCAATACCTTCAGTTCACTCTTACAGAAGCTAAATCAGATTTTCACTGAAAGATAAAATTCAAGCAAGTGTTCAGAAAGGTTAATAAGAATGTTAATAATACAGATATGGGAAGTACAATTTCTAAATAAAATTTTCTTATCGGACTTTTGCCCAAATGCCTACCAAAATAATAAAAAGAGAAGTTTCCTACAATCGTAAAACAAATTTTCATGTGCCTTTCCCAGAATTCAACAAACTCAATGACAATGAATGACTTCAATCACTTAAACCATATAACGAATGCCATCTTTTAACGGCATGAGGCCAAACCCTGGGGACAGCATGAGACCAAGGGTTGAAATAAAAGGACAGCACTTTGGAGAGGTGCTGAGAATCGGGACCCGCAGAAGAGGATTTACAGTGGACCATAAGCTTCCCCATTCACCAAAGGGGCAAAGTCCAGTAATAGAAGACGCCTTTGTAGCTAACTAGAAATACATTGTCAGTGGATTTGTCCAGTTTTATGTATAAGCAATACTTCTTTCACCTGAACTAATACTAGTAGTCATATAAGCCCCTTATTGCCATGTGCTGCATTTTTTTTGCTAATCTTCAAGGATTTAGCTTCTTTGCCACATACCTCAGGGCATCAACTGATAAAGCTCTACCTCTCCATTTTTCCGGGACACCAGCAGTGCAGCCTTGCAAAAAATGAAAACCGCTCAAGAGATTTAAAGGGGAAATTTATTTCTAAAATCCTGACTTGAAGCAAAGGGGTGGATTTTTAAAAAGCTTATCTGTAAAGAATCAGTTTAAATTTAAATTCTATCTTGGAACCCTTTCATGCATTCCCGCTTTAAAGTTTATCTTCTGACAGGGATGCTTTCTGCAAAGGTAACGGGCAGCTTTGTCAATATCATCTGGCCACGTTTTTATTTTCTATTTTTTTAATGTTAAACTTGTCATTAGAAAAAAAAGACAACAATATATACCATGTTTCCCCGAAAGACATCCCCCGAAAATAAGACCTACTTACACTTTTGCCTCTCGCTGAAATATAAGGCATCCCCCTGAAAATAAGACCTCCCCGAAAAGTACTCATTTAAGGACAGTGCTATTGCTAAACATGAGAGATTTGGTCCACTGATTCTGAAAGAAATGGAGTCACAAGAAATTCACCAGGAAATTCAGGGTTTGGATTGTTATGATGATGTTCTAGAAGATGATGACGTGACTGTCATTGAATAAATGAGTAAATGTACCATAGATTGTTGTACATGGAAATAATGGTAGTAACAAGAAATTCTTGCTACTGTAGGATTCACAGTTTGTCTGGTTATGCTGGTTTGTGATGACAACTACTACCGTACCGTATACAGGTAATAAATTTCCTTTTTTTTGTGTTCAACAATAAATGTGTACCGTATTCTTCTTCATGGAAAAATAAGACCTCCCCTGAAAATAAGACCTAGCGCATCTTTGGGAGCACAAATGAATATAAGACACTGTCTTATTTTCGGGGAAACAGGGTACATGATAGGTAGGGTAGCCGTTCTGGTTCAGATTCCCATCTACACTAGCATGTCAGAAATATAACCTATTATAACATTCTGGAACTATGACAACTGGTGACCACATTTTGTCTTTCTTAGCAATGAAGGTCTTGACAGTGTTTCTGTTCAGAAACGAAGTCTAAACGCCGCTACACTGAACTATTGAGAAGACAGGAAGGAGAGTCGGCGCTGTCTGCGGTCAAGTGTAACAGTGGTACGCAGCGAGGGCACATGACACTGAACTGACTGTTGGGAAGCGCTTGGCGGTCACGTACATGAGGGCCTCGGAAGGCCTTTGGTCAGTGCCTCTAAGGTCAAGCAGGCTCACGCAGACGTTGGTCACTAGCTTCCTCATGGGACAGGCAGCTGTAAGAAACAAGAAGAGACTATTTCCCCCCTTGTGCTGGGTTTATTTGCTGAAAAGCCTTCATCTCACCAGGTATTTATGAGCACTGATGAGAAAAGACGGACAATCAGATGATGACCACCTTTCGTTAGAGGCACAAACCGGTAAGAAGACTACTTATCACTCTCTGAAGAACAAACCGTTTCAATTCAATAAAAGACTGTTTTGGGGGCAAATGCTAGGAACTCTGGGGATAAAGAAATAGTCAACATTTCCATCGATGATGAAGGTCTTTAAGGCTTCGAGGACTTCTACTGCCCGGTTCTTAAAATATGACAGTTGAACAGGAGGGGCTCTTTCAGGTCTCTTCAGGGACCAGAATGTTCTAAAACTGACGATGTCACCGTGCTCTAGAGCGTGAAACCATGCTTATCCTTCTCCTCAGCTTCCATCAGAGGGGGCAGGCCTGAGAAGGCCACTTGGGTGACAGGACTCAGACAGACCTGGGCCAAGTGACAGCTCTTGCACTCACGAGCTGCAGCTAGTAGCCAGCCCTTCTATCTTGCTCAACCATGAAACAGGGGCAACTGCACTGAACCCTCCGAGCAGTGAGCAGGTGGGAGTCTTGCCAGGTCTGGCAATAGGCTGACCAGATGTCCCATTTTAAACAGAAAACGGTACTACCCTGTTTCAAAGGGTACGTCTGGTCAGCCTACTGACACCTTGAATTTAGCCCAATGAGACTTGGCTGACCAGACGTGCCATTGGAAACGGGACTTATGTTCAGCCTAGTTTCACGTGGCTGAATTCCAACGTGTCAGTAGGTTGACCAGACATCCCATTTGAAATGGGATGGGACCATTGTTTTCAGTTCCATTTGAAACGGGAGGTCTGGTCAGCCTTGGCAAGTACTAGAGGGTGCACTTGAAGGTGGCAGTTGCTCACATCATCTACGACCTGGGTTAGTTCATTCGCTAGCTGATATTACGCACATAAAAACAATTCATCAGTTAGGATAAAAATTTGCAGAATCCTCTATGGACTTAATGAGCTTTCCATCAGAAGCAAATCTCAGTCATCTGTGGGCTGATTAGAAACATTATCGGTTAGTTGTATGGACATTCAGAATGGTCGTAGTTATCTACTCATCTCACGAGACACAAATTCGTCTTGTTTTCCATGACAAGGCAGAAGGGAAGGCTTCCTGAGCCAGTCTTACAGAGAGAGTAGGAAAAGACTGTTTTCAAGCGGAGATGAACCCTGCTTCACACTGATGCTGAGTGGGCAGAGGGAGCCGGATGGTCCTAGAGGTTCCAAGAGGCTGGTGGAGAAGAGGGAGAGGCAGAGCTGGACTGAGACAGAGGGCGACTCCCACGGCCACTGCCCTCGCTCTCAGAGGCCCGCCTCTCTACTTAAAGTACTATCAGTAAATTTTAATCACACTCGTCCTGCAACATTCACCTAGACTTCCAAGACCCGTGGTTAATGACTACCGTATTTTCCGGCGTATAAGACGACCCCCTAATTTTACAGTTAAAACATAGGTTTAGGCCTATATTCGCTGTATAAGACTACCCCCAACTTCCGAGGCTATAGTCTTATACAGCGAATATAGGCCTAAACCTATGTTTTAACTGTAAAATTAGGGGGTCGTCTTATATGCCCGGTTGTCTTATATGCCGGAAAATACGGTATGTCATGCGATGCATACATCGACACACACGGAATTTTTATCATAAACTGCTCTGAAATGTGCAATACTGTTGGGCTTATGACTATAAAAAGCCATTATGGTGATGTTTGTGACTGCTCAACATAATGGTTCTTAACGTTTTCCACAAAAAGTTGGTTTGGTTCTATTTTACAACGGTCAGAGACCTAACCTTAACTAATGATATTACTGCCCATAAAGGAGAACTGAGGGATTGAGCATAGATCCCGGACTTTAGATTAGTACCACTGCTAGAAAAACAACTGCTGGGGTGTCACTGACCAAGGTGTCCTGCACACATTATTGCTGGTGATCCATATTTCACTCGAGGTAGGAGCGCGGTGGGGAGGGGTGTTGGGCAGAGCCTCTCACGGCCCGGGCTGGCTCAGGGCTCCTGTGCAGTCTCTTCCTGGCTGCGTGACCTGAGCAGGTTTATTGATCTAAGCCTCCGTTTCTTACCTTAAAGTGGTAATACTCAGAGTGACCACCTTACAGAGTTGTGGTAAGGAAGTGAAATTATACCCAGTGTTTAGCATGGTGTTTAGCATACAGTAATTGCTTAATAAATATTAATATTACTGTCCTGCTGTTTTTTTTAAAAAAGTGTGATTATCGTATCCCTGCTTTAAAGATGAGGCACCTGAGGATTAAAGAACTTAAAAGTGTGTTTTGGTTCTGCCTCAAGAGCTGTGCCCCTAAGCTAAGGTGACCAGATTTTAACATTGGTAAAGTGGGACACCATTGACTGGGGGGCAGGGGGTTCTTGATTAAAAATTTGATCTATCTCCCGCCGTTTCCTAGCTTGTCGTGCATTCTTTCCAAAAATCGGGACTTTTTTAAAATGCTGCAGGACACAGGACAAATTGTTAAAAATCGGGACTGTCCCACCAAAAGCGGGACGTCTGGTCACCTTACCCTAAGCCCAAGGCCCCCGCAACCCACATGTAGACCCCCGTTTAACAGCATCTCACTGGTTCCTGTACTGATAACTGTGGGCGCGGCTGGTAAAAACTTAATAGGTGGGGAAGGTAACTGCGGAGAGGACTGTCTTTTATTAAGACAATGCCCCTGGGGTCTGTGCCCCTGGGAGTTGCTCCTGGCAGCTGCGGGGGGTGAGAAGAGACTTCGGCCCTCGTTATTTTGAGGAAAGGCATTTTCTTGGGGCACCTCAGCTGTCTTTCTGCAGTGGATATAAAAGATTTCTCAGACCACCTGCAACCCCATTCCGGATCCACTTGCATGAACTCACATGGCTTGATAAAGTGGGGGCCAGTAAGGGGCTGAAAGGAAGTCAGCGTTTAAGTGAGTATTTCACCTTCTGCTTGTCTATGGCATGCCCGTGGGTTGCCCTCACTTTTGTCCTTTCCTATCTGCATAAAAAGTAACAATTTAAAGGACTGTCAAGGAAGCAGAAATAATTTCTAAACATTGTAAGTAACCACAGCTGACTCACTCCGTCACACGTAAGTCAGCTCGTTCAGTACACTGAAGTAGCAAACTCTGGGCTTCTACCTTTGAGGGGTTGGTCCAAGCTGGGGTGACGAGTTGTCACCAGCACCGCCATGCACTGCACATGTGTGTGTGTGCCAGACACTGCCCAGGTGTGACCTCACATGCCCCTCACTAAAAGGACTTGCCCAACTTCACGCAGCCAAGTCAGGACTTGCACTCGGCTTAACTCTAGAGACAGAAGTGCTTACTGTCTTTAAAGGCCTTCCAAGAGAGCCGCCTTTATAATTTTCTACCTTTTACCTGACCGAGCCCCCATCACAGCTGACATAGGACATCGGGGCTTCCGTGACATGCGTAACGAAGCCTTTGCCTCCCAGCATGGAGGTCTGGGGGGCTTTTCTTGCCCCAAGTCAGGCTGATGCGGTGGGTCGGCGCATACAACCACTAGAGATCTAATCTGACAGGTTGCCCGCAAGTTCCTCATGGCCAGTAAAGCAGCTCCATAGTTAAGCAGGTGACGGAAGTGATAGCACCCCGGTTCGCTGAGGGCTCGGCTGTTGAGTTCCTAGGCACACGGTGGCTAAGCAGTCTGGCATACACGCTTGGACACGGGAAGTGCATCTGTGTGCCGTGACCCGGCTTCTGCTAGCTGTGTGACCTTGGCCGGGAGAAGTCGCCCTCTCAGGCTCGGTTTCTCATTGACAAATGCTGATGACAACACGTCACGGTATATGAGGAGGAGAAAATGCGGTAGGGTGCTACATAAAAATAACACAAGCGATAAATGACTTTTATCAATGGAAATAAGAGCTGGGTCTGTGTCGTGTTAACTTGCCAATGTTTAGTTATTAGTGTCAGAATTTCCATTCTACTTCTTTACATTTTAGAACACCCAAAGGCTATTTAGCAGAGAAACAATAAAGGGAGGCAGAAAAATGTGAGTTGCCCTCACCTCTTGCCCGCTAAACTATTTCTTCTGGGTAAATTTGAAATTGAATATACTGCAGAAGTGTTGGTGATGTCAGCTGTACCCCAAATACTGCATATTTTACCAGGTGGGAACAATTACTGTTATTTTCTAACCAGCCTCAAAAATGATCACTCACTTCTAGGGGACAGAGAAAAGATCTCGGAGGGTCTACGTTGTAGGGATGGTCCCATGAGTACTTAAGATAGTTTTTAAGGACGTTTGAAGGAAAAATGTCAACTGAACCAGTCAACCACCATAATCCAAAGAACCCTGGACTGAGGAGCAAAGCGCAGAAGCGGAGGTTACATCCTGGGCCCGAGGGGTCGAGGTCCTCGTGTCTGCAAAACCGCAGGGTGCGCACGGGTCCGTTGGCAGTCTGTCCTCTGTGGAGGCCTGACTTACCATATTTTCCGGCGTATAAGACGACCGGGCGTATAAGACGACCCCCTAATTTTACAGTTAAAACATAGGTTTAGGCCTATATTCGCTGTATAAGACTACCCCCCACTTCCGAGGCTGTAGTCTTATACAGCAAATATAGGCCTAAACCTATGTTTTAACTGTAAAATTAGGGGGTCATCTTATATGCCGGAAAATATGGCGTCCATCCTAAACGTATTTGGAACTATTCTTGGGCTCACCAGCCACATGGCCTGATAGGCCTAGGCACACAGAAGCACGTCCTAATCCTATTAAAGCAGGAGCTGGAAGGAAGAGAGAGGCTACGGGGAGTAGTGGACAGTGACTGACAGCGATAACCTTAACGCTCTTACAAAACAGGGCTCCGGATGAGAAGATGGGGACGTGAGGAAGGACCCCGCCCGCCTCGCTAACTAACCTCTTACCAGAGGCCCACGGTGTTGCGCGCTCCTAGGAGAACCCATGTCTTTTTCTGGTCTCCAGTATTTGGGTACAAAACAGTGTGCAGTAGACTTGATCATTACACAAATATTAGTCACAGTTAAGATTACAGGTTTTTTTTAACTGCCAGAGATCAGCCTGGTTAATAGACAGTTTAGAGTCTAAGATCAGCCTCCTGGCTACGCACGTTTAACACTTCCCAGGGTGGAGGGGCATGGATTACACGTGTGTGGGCTTTAGAATGAACAGACCTTGCAACCCCAGCACAAACACACCTCAGGGAGGTGGTGGGTGACGTGCTGCCAGAATGCAGAGGCAGGGGCGGGCAGGCTGCGCACCTGCGCGTTTCAGAGTGCAGAAAAATGAGAAAATGAGAAACCACTTACTTTTTCATGCTTGTGTCTCTCCTTTTCTTTCTCTCGCTTCTCTCTCTCCCGCTTCTCTCTCTCCCTTTCCTTCTCTTTCTTCTCCTTTTCCTTCTCCTTCTCTTTCTTCTTCTTCTTCTCCTTTTTGTCCCTTTTCCTGTCCTTCTCCTTGGGTTTCTCCTTGTCTTCGAACAGCTTCTCGGGCAGCAGGGGCGACATGGCTGGCAGCAGGGCGGGCACCCTGCCGGCCGCCGCGGGGCTGAACAAGGGCAGGGCCGCGTCCTTGGGCGGCAGGACCAGGGGCGCCGGGACCTTCAGCCTGTCCTCTCGCCCCTTGTCTCTAGCCTTGTCGCGCTTGTCTCTGTCTCTGCGGCCCCTTTCTCGGTCTCGCTTCTTGTCCTTATGCTTCTCCCGGTCCTTCCTCAGCGCTCCGTCTTTCAGCCTGACTCTGGAATCCCCGTCCTCGAAGTCTTTGACCCTGAACTTGTAGGGGTCGTCATCGTCCCTCAGCAGCTCCCTCCACGGGCACTTGGAGTCCCTGTCCCGGCCTCGGTCCCGATCCTTGCTCTTGTCCTTGCTCCTGTCTCGGTCCCGCTCGCGGTCCCTCTGCTTCTCCTTCTTCCTCAGCTTGGTGCGCAGCTCCTTCTTCAGCCGCTTCCTGACATCGGCGGAGGCGGGCGGCCTGGCCCGGTCCTCGCGCGGCCGCAGCGGGGGCGGGGGCTCGGGCGTGGGCGGCGACGCAGATGGGGAGGACCGGCCGGCGGGCCCGGGCGGCGCGCCCAGCTGTGCCCGGCGGACCACCTCGTCGATGGAGGCGTCCATCGTCCACGAGTTGTCGGAGCTGGACGTGCCCCCGGAGAGTGGCAGCGGGGTGGACCCCGGCTTGGGGAAGGGGTTGGCCAACGTGGCCGCTTTCGGGGTCGCACACTCCGAGCCCGACATGCGCCGCGGGCTGGTGAACAGGTCACCCTCGGACTCGGAGCCCGAGGAGAAGGCGAAGGGGTCGGGCGCGCGCTCGGCACAGGCGCGCGCGATCACAGCGTCGATGGAGGCGTCGATGGTCCTGTCGGGGACGGGCGGCCTCCGGGCTGGGGTATCGGCGCCGGCGAGCCCGAGCCCGAGCCCGAGCCTGAGCACCGGCTGCGGGGCCTCCTTGCCTGCTTGCTCGCCCGCCGCAGCCGATGGGGCCCGGCTTGGCGTCTCGGGCCGGGCCGGGGCCTGGGGCGCGTGCGCCACTGCCTTGGGGCTCTTGGGGCTGCGGGGGCTCTTGGAGCGCCCAGGCGATTTCTTGTCCTTGGACACGGGTTTTGGGGACCGGATCGGGCTCCCGGCCACGGCAGGCGAGGGCACGGCTTTGGGCGACTTGGCCTTCTGCCCCGGAGAGCCAGTCCTCGTCTTGGTCCTGGGCGCCGGGGGCTTTGCCTCCGAGGGCTTGGCGGTGGGCGTCGGCGGCCGGGCCACCGGGGCCAGCATGGGCGGCTCCGGCGACAGGGCGGCCAGGTCGGCGCCGTCCGGCACGTGCACTGGGGACAGCATGGGCGGGATCTTCTGCGGGTTTATGGAGCTGAGTGGCTCCCGCGCTTCCGCCAGCGCGGCGTCCAGGGGGTCCCCCCGCCGGCTCAGGGGCCGCGGTCGCTTGGCGGTGGGCATGTCCTCAGCCTCGGGGCTGTCCAGCGGCCTCTTGCCCAGGAAGTTCTCGTCGTTGATCACCTCCTCCTCCTCCAGCTCCTCCTCCTCTTCCAAGGGGACCTGCATGGCTTCCGCCGAGGTGCCCCCATCCGTGGGCACCTGCTCCTCTTCTTCCTCTGGGAAAGGAAGGAGAGAGACGTGTTACTGGAATGCACAGTAAAATAAAACACCCCAGAACTGACAAGTAAATGTAATGGTTTCTAGGAAGGAAAGAAAATCTTGGACGGTTCGGAGAGCACAGCGCCAAGTCCTCAAGGCCCTCCCCGACCGGCACGGATCCGCGATGGCCGAGGAGACGCAGAGCAGACATCCGGACGGTGCGCTCCTCTCGTCCCGGGTGGCCTGGCCCCACCGCAGGAGCTGGGGCTCGCTGCTTCCCGCTTGTCACCTGCTCCCTGTTACGCACTCCTCTCCTAACCTGAGCACTGCCTTCCTCTGAGTACGAAGATGCGGGTAATTACACCACCACGACGACTACCTTCAGAAAGGACAACCGGGCAGACACGCTTCAGGACGTCTGCAGTAGGTTTTCATTCTCGGGGTCTGGAAACAGCAAGTCCGCAAGCTGCACGGAGCTCACCCACCCGGCTGTGCTCTGCTCCGCCTGCTGGGTGGCGGGCACTGGGCGAGGTTGCGGGCTGAGGGAGGGCACACTGGCTGGGGCTCTGTAGGACGGGCTTGGGGCTGCCGTCCCGGAACTACCAAGCGGCAGCCGCAGGCCTCTCTCAACCTCGCCGAGTCGGTTCCCTGAGCTTTCCAGAGGGGCTGATGCGACCTGCCCCAGTTGCTGTAAGATCGGGTTCTTTCTTTGTGCATGCATTAACTAGGCATGCACCATGCGTGATGGACAGTGATGAAGGCTGAAGGAGCTACTGGAATAAATCAGAAATACGTCACGACCTCAGACAGCTTGCAGGGCAGCGGGGACACGCACCGGCAGTGTGTAGTTCCGTAAGGACAGAGAAAGGGCTATGGCAGTTCAAAGGAGGGGCAGGTGACGGTGAGGATCCGGGGAAGACTTTAGTAACTAGGTAGCGTTCTGGATTTTTGGCAATTAGGAAAGACGAAGCATAGGAACAGATAACACAAGAAGTGTATAAGAACCAGGGAGTAATCTGTCTGGAAAGTAGGGCACACAATGGCGAATAACAGCACGTAAGCTTAGTAAGTAAGGTGCCATGTAGATGACAGAAGTTTTGAATTCCAGAAACACATGATCTTTATTCTACTGGTGGTTTGGACTTAGTTACGATTGTTAGACAAGGGAGGAAAATGACTGGGGTATATGTTAGCAACGTTGTTCTGGCAGGTACATCATGATGGACGGGAGGTAACAGATACCGTGGATGGGTGACAAGTGGGGAGTTACTGAAACGACGTGGGTACGTGACAAGGTCAGAACTAGAATAGTGGCAATGAACAGGAAGCAACAGAGGTAGATGATACTCTGAAGATGGAATGACTAGAACCTGACCAATGGTTAGGTATGAGAATGGAGGAAGGGTTCAAATACAATTCCAAGGTTTGAGCCCTGGTGAGTGGGAAATGCAGTCATTAACAGAAACAGGAAACAAATAAAGGAGGAAGACGATTATTAATTAGCTCAATCCCTAGACACAGAGTTTGATGAATGGTAAGTCAGTGATATGTATCAGGAAGCTGAAAATATAATGAAGTTCAGAAAACAAGACCGGGTGTATGTGTGTGTGAAAGATCGTTGTTGACATAAATGAAATCACAACAATGGATAATACAAGCAAGGGTCAGGTCCAGCCAGATACTCTGAGGAATACCTATGTACAAGACAAGAGGAAGAACTAAAGACATACACGGAAGACCAGAAGTCAGAGATGGAGGGAGCAAAGTCAAGTGCTTAAGAGGCCCAGCGGATGGAAGGCTCACAACAGCACTTTCGCGACTCGGGGGCGGGTGACGTGATGCACGCGAATGCACTTTGTGAGCTGTAAAGAACAAGACTAATTTGAGACACGATTATTGCTGTCACTGCAGAGGATACTACCATCCACCCCGCTGCAGATGACTCCCCGTCTTTTACTGTTTCCTTCAATGCGCTTTCCCAGCTGCTACTATTAGTGCAAATCGTCAGCACTAATGAACTCCCCTCTGAACTCCATCGGCCCCCAGCCCTGGCCTCCCATCTGCGTACAGGAGTCCCCAGCTCAGAGACACCTCCAGATCACCACAGCACTCCTTGGCAGAAGGTGTCCCTTACAGCCTGAGGGGTTTGTGGGACAGGATGGGTCCCCTAGTCTCGATTACATGGAAGCGTTACCCCCAACATTATCTATAATAGCTGACGGGCTGAGCTTCCAACAAAGCTTTTGTCATGAGGCTAAAACATGTTGGAAACCACTACTGTAAAACATAAAAACCCGCTTTCCCAGCAGGATGAACGTACAGGCGCTCTGTAATGCGCCTCCCTTCGCTCCAGCCACGCGGGCTGCCTGGGTCCCTGCGTGGGCAACATCTGCCGCAATCCCCCGCCTCTTCTCAGCCTCTCGTCACGCATTCTCTCTTCGGTGAGGCCTTCCGTTAGCAACTATCCTAGAAAGCCTACAATACTTACTGTCTGGCCCTTTACGGGGAAGGTCTGCTGACTCTAGTCCCAGACCCACCCTACTCGGAGAATCTGAACGTTTCCTTCCGTCCTGTCCTTATAAGAATGACAAGATAAACTTCAAATCGACTCAGCTGCTAAAGGGTAAATGTGAAAAATTAGGTTCTTCTCCAAGTGATTGAGACATTCCAGAATACTCATTTCTATTCCATTTCCTAATTCCCAAAGACCCCTGCCCGTACCCCACTTAGCCCCGAGGTTCATGAAGCCCAGGGACGCCCAAGTGGAAGGAGAAAGGGTTGCCCCGGTAGGCCACTCACAGCCCATAGAATGCAGAGCGTGCGCCTGCTCTCAGTCTCGGGAGGCGGATCTGAGTGAGCTCCATGTGGAGCCCCGCTGGACGCCCGGGGAGGGCACGGGCCCCACCGAAGCGGCCCCTAGAAGGCACACCCCATTCCCTCCACCCCTTTCCCTTCCTTCTCTTTTCCATTTCACGTCCCTGATGCTAATTTGTAAGCATCTACAACAAGCTTGCTCAGCCTGCAACCCGCTAGCCACAACACAAATTCATAAACTTTCTTAAAACATTATGAGATTTTTTTTTAAAGCTCATCAGCTATCATTAGTGTTAGTTTATTATTGTATGTGTGGGCCAAGATAGTTCTTCCAGTGTGGCCCAGGGAAGCCAGAGGTTGAACACAGCTGATCTAGACTATTTACGTGGTTTAGAAGAATATGAACAGACTGTACAATTAAGCTCTTACAAGTGCTGATTTTAGGAATACTTAAAGATGCAAATGTAATTACTTTTGATGTTTTAAAGATTTTATAAGAAAGCTTCAACTGCAGCATCAAAATTAATCAACATGAAAAAGGAATTTTGCTGGACGAGCCTTAAGCTTTAATGAGAACAGGGAAAGTATGGAGATACTTATAACACTTCAGAATCAGAATACCTGATACATTCAGGAGAGCAGAAGTCACACACACAGACGGTACGGAGCACAGTAACAAACGCACACCTGTGACATGCCACCTGACCTGGGAAACAGAACTAGCAATGTCACTCATGCCCTTGGTCCCTCTCCTGTTTCATCTTCTGCTCTCTACCTCTGCTCCCAGGTAACTACTGTCTTGGTTTTCATATCTACCATGTCCTTGTTCCTTTACAGCTTTACCACATTTGTATCTAGCCTGCTTCTTTTCTGCACTTTGTAAGTGGTATCATACAAAACAAGTGTGAAAATGTTCTCCAGACTTTTTCAGCCGTGCTATGTAGGAAGGTGTGGTTCATTTGTTTTCACGGCTGTCAAACTGTACCATGCCTGTGAATCCATTCTCCTGGTATGGACGTTTTCCACTCGAGCGAATACATTTTAATTTTAAAAACATTACAAAATTCCAACAAATGAATACAAATGACCAAACAAAGACTTAATTGATGACTATACCCAATGAGTTTCTGGATTCTTATCACTTGGGTAATTTTAATTCTATTTTCTAAGAGTTTGGAATAAGATATAAATGTGATGGCTCCTGAATGGTGTATCCTTTATAGTCACCCAAAAACCAACCTGAAGGTGCATTTTAGTTTGACAACAGTTGAATGGCAATAAAGTATTGTCTGTGTGTATGGGTATTATAGTAAAAGCACCATTGGCCAATAATCTGTAAACTATCCTAAAAGTGTTTAAATGTTCTCCTATACTCATCCATGGAAACAGTTTTATTAAAAAAAAAAACCATATAATTTGGTTAACAGAAGTTTAATATTATAAGATATTCGATCTTGGTATGTTATTACATAAAGGTGCAAAAAAACAGTAATAAAAAATGGAGTTACAGGCTCTTTCTAATTTAACACAAATACAGACATAAGGACAGCTAGCTAGCTATGTTCCAAAGTTCAAAGGGTGAAGTCATGATGTGAAAAGTATTTTAAAGATGTTTATTTCCACAAAACTAACTCATTTTCTACCATTTCAATATCTGGAAACTGCAGGAAAGGATTCTTCTGTGTATATGTGATAAATATTGGGGGGGGGGGATCAGTTCAGGGGAAACCTTTAGTTGTGACATTGTAAATACGGTTCTCAGTTTCTCAGTGCTTTAGTTCCCTGATCCAGAACATGAGGACATTAGCATCATTTGCTGTGACATACAGTGAAAATTAATTGCTCATTACAGCTCAGTAAGTATTCACACTAGTAATTAATACTGGTCAATAACAGATATACACTGTAAAGTTAACTTTGCAGTCCTTTTTTGAGATTATAAAACAAAACCAAACAGCCAAGCTCTTTTCACTGTGATCTCTCTCTAACCACGTAACAAGGGACGCCAAGTCCAGAGTTAGCATCTGCAGGTCAAGTGGATTGGCCCTAATAAGTCTCAGCCATCGGCCCTAATAACTCTCCCTGCAATGAAAGCAGACTGGCACTGTTGGGGGTGGGGAGGGTTAGGATAACAGACACAGTAAGGGAAACTTCTGGAAAAGTGTCAGTGCTCATGCTGCTTGCGTTAAAATTTGGCTAAACGTAACAGTGATAAGATGTTTGATTTGATTATTCCTTGTGTGAGAATTTATTCAAACTTATGATGTTTGCTGTAAGTGATTACTAGCACTGTCATTCATCAGAGTATACCGTAAGTTATGATACAACTCCTTTACTTCCAGGTAAAAAAGAAGACGTTAATGAGAAGAGACCCGTGAAGAACTTAAACCAGCGTGGGAACCCCTATTATCTAAAAAAATGTTAAGTTCCAGGTAAAGGTTAAATGTCCACTGTCAACAACCTTATCTTTCATATAAATTAACTATAATTCAATCAAAGGAAAAACCTGCTACATTAAGAAGTAACTTCATTTTGCCACGTGATTTGCATATATGGTATGCTTTCTCATGTGTCAAAAAAGGGAAGCAGTTGGAATAACAGAAATGACTCAGGACAAATGGATCACCTTCACAGTTAGAAATACCATTTAAAACAGACATTTAATAGGTAGCAGACTGTCTTATCACATACAGAAAAGGGAGGAGGACAGAGGTGCTCTCTAGGTGTGAGACTCCTATAAAGAAGTCACGCACGCCCTGCATCCAGACTCATCATTAACACTTCCTCCAGTGTGTGGCTGCAGGACACCTATCAGAATCCTTTTTTAGTTACAAGAAATCAAATGGACCCATAGTAATGTACATCTTTTAAAAACTCCATAGATGTTGGCAGGAGGAGGGAGACTACAAAGTCCATTCCAATTTTCCTTCATTAACCCATTTCCCATTTAGGGGAAAAAAATATAAAATGTGCAGCTCACTGCCGCTTTCATTTAATTTTACATACCGGTAAACATACTGAGGATGAAGCAAATCTGACTTGTTTTCAATGTGCAAATCAAATATAAAAACTATTGTTGGATTCTAAATAGAACTTCTCTCTAATCCTAAAGCCAAAGAAATGTATATGATGATCAGTATTTAGTATTTTTTTTGTGTGTGTTAAATTTCAAAGTACTGAATTCTGGGGGTTAGGTTAGGATTGTAATCCACGAGTTATCTCGGGGTAAACGCCATATTGAGCATTCTCAGCGCAAACAGGAAATGGCTTAATGACACAAATAATCTACCCAGCTACACAGCCCAGAGGAGTAATGAGAAAAACATGCTTCTTTATCCAACTTCTCGAACAAAAACAAAACAAGGCAATAAGTAAGGTCTGAACACACCAAAATGATTTTTTAGGGGTTAATTCTAAGCTACCATAAATATTGACTTAGGACAAAATATCTTTTTAACTAGAATAGTAAATGCCTTTAAAGAAACACTATAATCTAAAAAGCTCATGGACATTAGGAAGAAAAGGAAATTGCTTGCATATGGCATGAAAGCATTTTATCTCATTAACTACACAGATGCATGCAACTTTAAAATTCAGTGGCATGATCTTAAACTAAGCAAAAAATATACTTGTGTTTCTAAAATTTAAATATAGGGACAATAAAATGCCATGTGCATCTATTTCATCAAAAATTAAATGTATTTAAAATGAGCTTTTTTCTGATTTTTTTGGGGGAAATATACATAAACAATTTTATAACAATGATGAAATAAATTTTCTTATTAGTTTATATATCCCACTGCTTTTGCAATAGAGTCCTCTTTTATTAACAAATATGAAAGGATTCATTTAAAATACACAATTTGTTTTCCAAAAAATACCATTCAATCTGTGTAGATATTTGGTATAGGTATTGTAACCAGTTCCTTGAAGTGACTCATTACTAATAATGCTCATCCATTCACTCCTCATCCATCCATCCACCCACCCACCCATCCAATCATCCATCTATATACCCACCTACCCACTTGTGCATCCATCCACCCATCTACCCATCCACCCGTCCATCTATCTGTCCGTCCATCCATCCATCCATCCGCCCACCCACCTACCCACCCAGCCACCCAGCCACCTATCCATCCATCCACCATCCACCCACCTACCCATCCATCCATTCATCCACCCACCCACCCACCTGTCTACTGAATAACTTCTGAATATCACTGTGGTAAAGCATTATATTAGATCCCTAGGAAAGAAAATAAAGTGGAATAAGACATGATTTTCTCTCCTTAAGATCCACTCACATTTTGTGCCCATCAGTTCAAGTGCTGTGGCAGGGGCGTTACAAGGTACGTATGTGGCCACATGCAGGGCTATGAAGACAGCAGTCACAGGGCTGACTAGAGAGGGAGCTACACTGAAGCACATTTTGGATCTGTTACCAATGCCACAGCTCAACCTAGCACAGCCCACTTACTCTACCAGACCCAAGTCTCCTCATCTGCAAAAGAATCTGACATGTGACCTCCTGCTTCTGAGCGCTGCACTGAAGGTCATGATTAGGGCCATCTCTACATGTAGCTGGCCAGGCATGTGGGATGGTTACCGGGCAGGACAGAGCTAATCCTGCCCCCAAACAGCTCACTGACCACTCGCAACAAAGCTTGGCATTCTGACCACTTGATGCATGTACTTGGATAAAGGCAGTGTCTTTAAAGTTCTGCCACTGAAACATGTTTACAGCGGTGATGCTAATGAATGACGCTATCCTACTTTCTGAGGTAAGGAGACTCAGAGGAAATGGAGTGCAAGTGAAGTAACTGGACGGAACACAGGGCACTGGCAGGAAGGGGGGTGGGAATGGGGGGCCCCGGGCAGACGGGCAGACAAGGGAAGGCCAGCAGCATAAAAACAACTGGAATCCATTCCAACAGTTTACCTTGAACTTCCAAATGAGGCGAAAATATTTTTTAATTCTATCTATGTCCCCTCATAGACAATGTGTTAAATCGTCCTGTTTGCAATGGAACAGAAACTAGCCCCTTAACACTCAATGTGTGTAAGTGGGCAGGTTTTTTTGTTTGTTTGTTTGTTTTAAACTAAACCTATTTACTTAAAAAATGAAATTACTAGCAAAGACAAGACAATTAGGCAATGACAATTCATACAGTACAACCAATCAATAACACAATAAATCAATGGAGTAAAGATGATGTGTTGTAATACCTATATACACACTGACCTGGGAAAAAAGCACTATTTCACTAACATTCTGCACAATAAAAAACTAAAATGCTATATAAGCAAGCCAACCTGAAATGACACCTAGTATTATAAATGGCCTAATCTATATGTTAATACTGTTGTATCACATAACTGCAGCAAAAGACAGATAACAATATGACTTTGGGGTTTCTATGGCTACACCCGGGCTGACGGGCCTGAAAGGGCCGGCGGCTGATACCACACAAGCATTCTGAGTGCTTCTCTTTCGTTATTTATGATATGATTTATGATAACGACAACATCTCCCATTTTCTCTCCTCCTCAGATACAATAAATTGCTATCGTTAATCACCCTTCGCGATTCAACTATGATTACAATAGCATAATAGGTCCCAGCTATGGTAATACTGTGGATTTTTTAGAAAGAAATAAATACATGGAGATCTCTTCAGACAATGTCAATATCTCTAATATTTTAATCAACTGCCTTTAAGTCTTTCATAATAAATTCTGTTACAACGAAGATTCCACATCCAGGGTGTCAACTCTTTGTGCAAATCAAATTCATAACCAAGCAGCACATTTTCACAAAACCTGGCTACTGTGATTTTCTCCAACTTACTTCAATAGCAACACTTTGCTATAGAAAGGGTGCCCCTGGGCCACATTGGAAGAAGAATTGTCTTGGGCCACATATAAAATACACTAACACAAAGGACAGCTGATGAGATAAAAAAGAAAAAAAAAATCACACCAAAAATCTCATGAAGTTTTATGAGTTGCCCAAGTGTGGGATACAGTTTCTTTCCCAAGAGAGACAAGGACACTTGTTTCTTTCCTATAGTTGTGAATGTAACCTTACGGCTGTTTTTTCTCCCTAGAACTAGACAAATCAGGCAAATGAGCCATTCATCTATCAGGAGGCAACATAGAGAAAGAATTAAAACTTTGCAATCACACAGCCGTGCGTGTGCCTGCCCATTACTTGCTATGCGGTTGCGTAACCGTCCTGAACTTTGATTTCTCCTCATGCCTTCCGGGTTAACAGAAAGAAGGGTCTTTAAGTAACAGTAAGAGAGTCTGTAAAGAACTGTCAACATGCTGAATACCCGAGTTAGAATGTACAAAACCAAGGGACATTCTTCCCCTCCCCACGTCTGCGCCCGTTCAGTGGGCTGCTCAGACATGGGGCCACTCGAGTGTGGTGGTCACATAACCTGCTCTGGCCGATGGGTGGGAGCTGGTGAATGTGATGTGAGCAGAGGGTGACAGACCACGTGTATGCTGGGCCCGCCCACTGGCGTTGGGGAAACCAGAGCATGTGGGAGGGAGAGCAGTGCCGCTCACAGACCCAGCCAATGGGCAGCCGTGAGAGAGGCCACGCCCAGCCCGGCGGAGCAGCCCACAGAAGGGGGCTCACAGCAAGCCCGTGTGTTTGGCCGGGACTCGCTACACGGGCACGTGCTGCTGGTGCAGTCACACGTGCAGGGACCAGGCATCGTGCTGTCCATGGTGGCTGGATTCTCACGGTGGTGCCAGGGGCACTCCATGAGCTTAGGAGCTTTGATCACACATTTTCGTCAGCAGATCAACACGTGTTTTGTGTGTGTTTCTGTTTAAAGACACCTCATTTACTATACACACTGTTGATTCATTAACATTGAACACATGGCCGGCAGCATTCTGGAGCTGATCTGACACACGTATGTCCCTGGGAGGCGCATCTCATCCTTCTCGCACACTTAGGGACACTGAGGAGCACTCAGCATTGTTCTCGGGGGCGTTTTAAATAGGTCGATCACCAACAAAAAGCACAGTGTGTGGAAAAGCTGGCACTAAGTGGACCCTGAAAACAACACTTGTTCACAGTACAAGCGCTGAGGAAACGAGGCAGAGGATCGCCTAGTTCCAACTCAGTTGCAAACCTGTGTGGACAACTCAAACTTTTGCTACTCTGTGTCTGTGAATGACGGTGAACATGGTTTTGAGGTTACAAGTACACTTGAGTGAGTCAGCAAAATTGCAAACACGGAATCTGTAGAGAGCAAGGATCAACTATATAGAATTATATGGCTATGACTTCATCAGTAGCACATAATTCCATGGAGTGCAGATTTAAAATGAAAAGATTTTACTCGAAAGTAATTCCAGTCCTCAGAAGGCATTTAGTGGAAAGATGAAATACGCCTTATGAACTTTAACACTATGACGACATCTGGCAAGACATTCCTCCAAATCCACACGGAGACATATTTCAGTTTAAATTCAAAGAACTAGCTGTGTGCAGAACACTGCTTGAGCCCCACGCTCATTCTTTGAATTTCTGGAATACACCACGTTCTTTCCTTCCTCTGGGTTGTTTATACCACACGTCTGCTCCTCTCTGCTGGACACACTCTTCTCTTCTCTATTTCTAGGGTTGTCTCTCTCTCATCTTTTAAATTTTCAGCTTATGCATTCTCTTCTCAAAGAAGTGTCCTCTGGCCATTCCCTGACTTCCAAATAAAGAGTTGCAATTTGTAAATGTCTGATTGTTAATGCATTTTTTTACCCATTTCCCCAACTAAGCTTCACTAAGACAGGAACCACATTTGCCTTTAGCTGCTAAGTAATCACCCCAGGCTGAGAAATAGTTTCTCCAGTGGTATTACTATTAGGAAAATGAGAAAAATTACTTTCTCACAGTTCATGGATTCTAAGTTGTTAAAATATGCAGTGCTGAATGGTGACATGTTTTATAATCAATAGCATTTCCTTATCTCTGTCACTTGGACAAGTGGTAGTGACACAGCGGTCACAGTAAGCCCGTGGGTGAACTCGACTGTCGCTCTTGGTAGATGACTGGACATTGCAACTCCTTGACGATTCTGTGAGCAAACCATTTAAAAATTGAAGAAATATTTGCTCTATGTGGTTTAAAAAGAAACATTGTAGATAATTAAAAAAAAAGAATTGTTTCACAGTCTAATTGGCATCTTGTATTTTTGTTTTCCTTAGTGGTACATATGATTGACAGTGTCTTAAGAGCAACAAAATATACAGTTGTTCTCAATTATTAAATGCTTACTGCGCCCCTTCTACCTAAGGCAGGGACATGGTTTTAGTGACTGAAGCAACATTAAATTGGACATACTGAAAGTCCAAGAAGAGGACGCTTACAAACCGTGGTCAGGACGGAACAGCATAGTGAAGTGTCACTTGGCTGATGCCCCATGCTGCCCCTGCTTGTGCCCACTTGTGTGAGACATCCCGCTCACCAGTCAGGTGATGGGTAGAATCCTGTCTACCTCTGGGTCCTGGGCCCGTGTTTGGAGGCACGTTCTTCACTGGGAGCCGCACCGTGTGACACAGGCAGCTTTTCTTTACAACGGGAGCAGCGAGGGGCTGGAGGAGAACCCTGGTTCACAGCACCGCCCGCTCCTGTTACTTCGTGTGGATGAGTACAAAGGACACCTGCCCACACACACGACAGCGCGGACCCCGCTTCCTCACAGGACCGCCATGTGCAGCGGTGGGAGCGCAATGTGGGAGGATTTTTGAAGCTGCTCAACTCGAAGGCCATGTCAGTGGCGGTGGCAACGGCACAGACTTTTCACTGCCACCAGCTCCCAGTTCACCCCACCTGAAAGACCTCTTCCTCTTTCTCCCAAAGCACAGTCCTGGAGGTAAAGCCACATGATAAAGAAAACTCAGTACAATTACACAAGGGTTGTTCAGAAGCAAGATCAGAAAGAAGAGCAATTCTGGGACGACTCTAGTTTGAGGAAGAGATAGTTCAGTGCCAAACGATAAACCTGTCAGGGAGAAAGAACACCAGTCCTTAAGCTTCTGGTCCTTACGTATCCACCCTGGTCTCATTCCATCAACTGCAAAGACCCCCGTCTTTAGCATGAGCCTGGACAGCCTGCTGCTGGTCTCTTAAAATAGGCTCAAAACAAACCATCAGAATTGCCCCAAGAGACCATCCACATATAAGCAACAAAGCCAGCAAGTCACAGTGGCATAAAAATAACCAGAAAAACGCGACGAAATGACAATCAACTCCTTCCCAGCACAGAAGGTGAGTTGGGGAGAGGAGCACAATCAATCTCTGTGCTAGGAAGTTATCATATCTAAAGAGATTTAAAAAATCCTTAAACATCAGAACCAGCAAGTACTGCATTCAAGCTATTTGGAACTTCAGCGTGATAATACTACACTTGTGTGACTTTGTAAATAAATAGTTTTGAGGGGAAAAAATGCTACATATGACCGCTGTCTGGTCACCATGATGCCAGGTGATGGAATGGACTCTCTCCAAGTCCGTAAGTCAGACAACATCCCACTCAGGTCCCTCCTGTAACCGAGCGTCCTGTATGACCATGCCCTGCCCACTCTCTCTGCTCTGCGTCTCCCACCACACCGGCCTTTTTGGTGTCCTTCAACTTGTCAAGCTGATCCCCAGGGATGAGGTGGGGCTCTGTGAATGGCCTGGAATGTTCTTCCCGCCGGCCTTCTCATGGCTTCTCTCATTTCATGCCGATCTCCCCCGTCACCTCGGAGGTCTTCGGTGGTCGCCCACTCCCTGCAGGCTGCTTGCCCCCCAACCTCCATGCCCTGCCTTATTTCCACTGCATTCATTGCAGCTAACGGCACATTATCTACTTGCTTAGCTACTTTGTGTCTTACCCACTAAAACGCGAGCTTTCCGAGGCAGGGACTCTAGCTCCTGGGCTGTACTTCAAGTGTGTGGAAGAGCAGCCAACAGGAAGCCCTCTTTCTCGGTCGGGTGAAAGCTCTTCGCAGGCACGCTCCACACCCTGTCCTGCAGAAGCCAAGGGCGCAAGGATGGCGTGTGGGGAAATATACACAGTGACGACAGCGGAGAGCCAAGGGCAGACGCTTTGGGATGCCGAAATTTACAGTAGCAGCAGAAAGGGAGTCTGAGGAGGAGAATGAGATGGAATAGCCAGTCAGTGAGAAGAAAACCAGAAGAGAAAGTATAAGTAAGAGTTTCAACAAGTAGAGGTATTCAATTATGCCAAAGATTACAAGAGCATCAAACATGCCAAAAAAGGTGTTATGGTCTATGGTAAATGTCATAAAATAAGCAAACAGGACGAAGTAATGAAAAATCACAACGCAGGAGGCAATGGTGAGGTAGAATGAAGACACTCTCTAAACACGGATGACAACAGTGGGCAGGGACAACCAGGGGCAGTCCTGTGGGCACAAGGGATGGCACGGGGACCGCCAGCGGTGGTGAGCGTGCACATGGGAGGCCCTGAAAGGAGGGGCGAGAGTAGAGAAGAGGGGAAGACGGAAGGAGAAGGGCTGAGTAGGTAGCTGGCTTTACGGGTCATGTAAAGAGTTTGGAATTTACTTGAAGGTTAGTGGGAAGTCGCTGATAGTTTCAAAATAGATTGATCTGCTTTTGAAAAAGATTACTCCAGAAGAATACTAATTAGGCTATTCGTGACCTGTTTGGACAGCTTCAGTCTCCTGTTGGAGGCAAAAGCAGTAAGGGTAAGGAATGCACCCAAAATACAGTCTGCCCCCCATTCATCCATTCACCCAGCTCATGCTTACACCACCTTATGCAACAGGTAGCACAGCCGTTAAGTAAACGAATGACGGGGACTTTACGTGCTGGGGCAGCAGACAGGCAGGAACTCATACAGAAGACACTGCACACCAAGCGTGTCCGACCACGGCCCATGGGCCACATGTGACCCAGGATGGCTTCAAATGCCGCCCAACACAAACTTGTAAATGTGCTTAAAACATTACGAGATCATCTGGGGGTTTTCTTTTTTATCTTAGCAGCTTTCGTTACTGTGAGTGGATTGTATGTGTGGCCCAGGGAAGCCACAAGGTTGGACACCCCTGGCTTACAGTGATTAAGTGCTGGGAAGATCATAAAGCAGGATGATGTGTATGGGAACTGACCTGCCTGCTGGGGAGCAGAGGGGGCAGGGGGAGCGGAGGGGAGGCGTGGGGCAGGAGAGGGTAGCGGAGGAGAGTAGAGGGGCGGTGTGAGGCAGGATGGGGGAGCAGAGGGGGCAGGGGGCAGCGTGGGGCTGGCCTGTTTTCCGGGCTGTGCCAAAGGCTCTGCGGAGTGTCTGACCACAGTGGGGAGCAATTATGAGCTGTAAGCTAGGAAGCTGGATTAGAAGAAAGGCAAAGATGGAGGGAGGTAGCAGGTAAAGGTGGCTAAGGAAAGACCACTGTGCAGATGGACAAGATAAACCATCAGATAAGACCAACAGTTCTTTATTCTACTCAGGGGAGTAAATGTGCCCGTGATATGAAGCTGAAGTGACTGGTCCCATTTAAGACAACCACACCCAACAGGAAATCAGTTGTTCTAGGAAAAGATACAGCAACACAAAGCGCTCAGCAAGCAGGAGGGCACCGTTGTGCTGCTTCTGCGTGGTGAAGCAGACGTCTGGGGCGTAGCAGGTGGACTGGCTGCCCGTCTCTGGCGTAGCATCGCAGCCTGCTCTGCACAGCCGCCACTGCCCGAATCGGAGCAGAAACCTACAGCCACATCCCAGCGGCTTGGTGCTCGGTTCACACAGCACACACACTAGGTACGGAGCAATACGTATTTTTAACCAAACCTTTGTTCTGACACAAGATCGTCCCTGCACTCTAAATGACCTTGACAAAATTCTGGGAAACATATCTCAAGACCTGGGGCTCCCAGGCTATTTTAGAATTAGCTCTGAATAATTGTCCCACAATATGAGTTCCTTGATTAATTGCTTAAGATAAGGTCTCCTTTGCGTTGCTGGCCTCCAGTGGCTGCCCAGGTTCCCATAATCACTTTTGTCTCATTCTTCTAAACCCTGGAAGGCCAAGAGGAAAATCAGAGATACACCAATTCCATTACTTGAGGATTAGCTGGGAGATAACCCTTTGTATTCCATTACTGGCCATCATTTGAGTAATTATTCAATAACCATCCTACGTCTGAAAGGTGCACTAATTGTTTTCTGAGGCTCACTCCTGCTTCGTGTCAGACAAGTTGTGAACGTTGCGTTCTTTAACACTGCCAACCTGCATCTGGGCCACCTCAGAAAAACCACTAGTGAGCTGTATGGCATTCCATTTCTCTTTGATTTCTTTTCCGACCCAAAAAGTAAAAGCTGAAACAGGAGTAATTAATCTGTTGAAGGTCTTACTGACTAATTAGAAAATTCGGACTCTATTTTTTGACCAGATTTATGTCTTACAAGAGTCAAATTTCTGCATAATTTAGACAGAAAATTGGCATGGGGTAGCTGTTTCATCTAATTTCAACAAAATTAGTATTCAGCCACCTGAATTTTTGGCAGTATTCCAGCATATTTATCCAAATTAATAAGTAGACAGAAAATAAAATGGACAACAATGCTTAAATAAGTTAGTTTCTCTCTATGCTTTCCACACACATGTGCACGAACATTAAAAACACGAGTGAATACTCTTTAAAGTCTATTTCATGAGTGGATTCATGGTTTTGTATTTTTCCCTTAATAGCAATTACAGACAGAACAAGAAAACTCGCCCCATTTTCAAAATACAAAGAACCCTATATAGTGACTCAAACACTGCTTACAAAGGGGTAGTGGCTTTTATTTTTAGTAATTATACTTATCCTCTAAATAAAGCAAGTCTATTACATCAATTCTTGACTATCTTCTGTTAATAGTCTGAAATGAAAGACAATAATTCCAGACTCCTTGCTAAGTTCTTCAGAGTACATCCTAATACCTTGTGCTCAGAGAAAACGGCAATGTATTTCTTCTTCGGGGCCTTGCGAACTCTGTCGTGTCAAGGCCAAGTCTGGTGGCTCTCAGACACCCCTGGCAGCTAGAATGGAATCGAGAACGACAGTGAAGAAGGGCATAAGGCTGGGAAGCCATGTGGAAATGGTCTCTAAAGAGGGGCTTCCATTTAGTAAGTGTTTGTTGCACACCTGTTGTGTTCCGGGCAGCAGATGCCAAGACCTCAAACCAGTAAAAGACCCGCAGAATGATGACCCACAGGAAACGTACAAACTAAGGAGCAAACACATCACTTAACATGAGATAGTTCGCAATGGTCAATTTTAGCTGTCGTTATTACTATTCCCTTTGTTTTTGGGTTCAGGACTCCCTTTCTTGTCTATTTAATCGCCCTTCAAAAGGCAACTACCAGCCGAGTTATTTTCAGGAACAGATCCGCTGGCACACGCGACGTTCTCCAAGGTTGCATCAGGGCTTACAATGTGTCACGTGGCTCTACACTGGGTATTTCTACTCTTTGGTGGGGTGTGCGCCCATAAATCTGCGGCACTGAGGAAGGTGATGATGTGCGGATAAACTTCTCCCACCGTGTGGCTCTGAGCTGGAACTTATTTCAGGTAGCCACTTGTATTTTCAGTGAACTAACATATTAAAAAGAAAATGCCATAGTGTGTGCATTCCTAAGTTGTATTTCAATAACATAAAATACCCACTTGTTTCCGAGTAACCAGCTACTGTGGGGGCTTACTTTATATGACCCCTGCCCCCACCCCCTATTTTTAAGCAGAAAGAACGTCAAACTCAAACTATTAGGATTTAAGCAGAATGGGGTTTCCTTCTAGTCTTGTTCACATAGTATTAAGTATAATATAAATCAATGTCAGTTAAACATTTGTTATGTGGGCTTTGAATGAATGAGGTTAACACAACTGGTCTTTACATTTGGGATTATTACTTTAAGAGACAGTATACAGAAGTGTTTTAGTCTTTCTGGTGATTCGAGTTGCACATTTATATTCTGGACCCATACATTATCAATTAGTGTCTGTCTGTCTCTCTTAACTTTTGGATATCTGCTGCAGAAAACCTTTAACCAGTACTTCCAAGGCTTCATGCCACCTGATTGAATACTGTCTAGATGAGAGGCCGTTCTCTCTACTGGACAGAATGCAAGTCTGCCCAGCATACTCGGTATTCACTGAGCCTTGGTTTCTAATAAGAGGGGAAGACAGAGGGTGATCAGCCCATGGTGTACAGATCTATCCCTCCTACCATCTTAAACAGGACCCATGGTCACAATGACTGACACAGGTGATTTTTCCTTTCCAAGAATGTAAAGAAGTGGTGGAAAGGGGAAGCTGGAAAATGTGGGGTCAAGAGAAAATGAGGTAAATAACAGTAGAAGCTGGGTCAACACTGCAGTTGATTGCATGTTCATCTTGCTTTATGTTTTAAGAAATGACTATACAGTAGTACCTCGGTTCACGAACTTAATTCGTGAACTGACTCTGGTCACAAACCGAATTGGTTGTGAACAGAGGCACAGTTTCCCATAGGGTTCAATGTAAATCCGGTTAATCCGTTCTGACCTTTTTTTTCGGTTTTTGAAGCACAAAAAATATGAAACAAATTACAATACACATTAGTACAGTATAGTAATGTAGAAAGAGCACAACAAAAATCAAAAAAAGTCACTGTAAGTACTCACAGTGTACTTTTTTCTGTGTCTCTTTCTCTCCACGATCTTCCTACAGGAAGTCACAACCATGTGACAGCCAGGAAATAGCATTAAAATGGCCGCGGCTCCTGTTCATGAACCGAAGCGGAGTTTGTGAACCGGAGCATATTTTGATGAACTTTTCTGTTCGTGAACCGAGTTGTTCGTGAACAGAAGCGTTCGTGAACTGAGGTACCACTGTAGTCCCAATGTTGATAGGGCTCTAGTTAAATTTCTAAGGCTCATCCCCCACCCCCACCCCCCCCAAAGTAGCTAAAGCATGAATCCCTAGAGGATCTTTTAATTTTTGCGCCCCCACTTACATCAGGTAATAATGTAATTTTCTTGAACGGCTATGATAACGTGTAAAGAACATACTCTGGCAGAGGGCCACACCTGCAGCACCTTGTATTCCTCACACGCCCAGTGCCTTTCTGTTATTTCACCTACCACGTTGGCTGACAAACAATCCATTCATGCACTTGCCTTATAAGGCCAAAGACATTATAATACTTTGAGAAGGGAGGAACTATTGTAATCATTTCTTTGTATCCAGTGCCTGGCGTATAGTGACTGCTTGCAAATGTTTGTTAAACAAAGAAAATCTGCACTCAGCATTAGTGCTTGTTGCCGCCTTGTCTAGAATCAATTCACACAAACTGCATTACATACAATGTTATCATAATCTAAGACTTGAAAACATGAGCTTTGTATTTTCCACTTTGAACTCTTCAAGTTATAATTACCACCTTTTCACATTTTTAGAACCTTCATAAAATCTGTGTTCTGCTGTTTATAAAACCTTATTGTATCACAAATGTCTAAAAAACCCAAGGGAGGGCCTATCTCTGTGGTTTACCAGAAGTGAAGTTGTGGGCTTAACCTCCCCGGGACCCAAGCCTATGGTTAAAACACAATTTCAGGTATCCATGGAAGGTCTGTTCAGGGTAAAAAAGTAAGGGAGCTCCAAGTTCATTCTGGAATGAACTTCAGGAACAACAGAAAAGCAAAACAGTGCAGTGAGTGAGAACGAAGTTCCGTGGGGTTCAAGCACGTGAAGAGGCCGACTTCTCCACACTCATATTCATCTTCAGTAAAACTGGGCCAGTAAGAAACCACACTGTGGGGAAGCTGGGATGGCTCAGTGGGTTAAGCGCTCACTTTGCAGCGCTAGGGGCCCTGGGGACCGAAGATCAAATCCCGGCCCCGGCCCGTGCAGACCCATACGCTGAACTGGGGAGTTCCCCCAGTTCAGTTCTCTCTCTGTCTCTGTATCTCTCTCTCTGTCAAAATAAAGAAAGAAAAGAAGAAGGAAGGAAGGAAGGAAGGAAGGAAGGAAGAAAGAAAGAATTCTTCAAAAAAGAAACCACACTGTAACTGTGAGACATGAATTAAGTGAGACACGATACACATTAAACACTCAATACACTTCAACTATTACGTGGGTTATTAATCAAGCATACTATCCCGATAAGGCAAAAAGCAAAAGAACCCCAAAACAACTAGAAGTAACTAGGCAATGAACAGCATAGTTGGCACTGCATGCGCACGTTAAGTTCTTGGTAGTTTTTGAAAAGGAACGCTGTGGGGTTTCTAAAGATAAAGATCCTTTCCACCCACAGTTGAGATACTAACATATTACATGTGCTACAAAGAACAACTCCGCTGTTCTCCTATGCCAATTTTGTAGCAAGTAGTAAGAGGAAAAGTAACCAGCATCCAGTCCATCTTCAGTATTGCTGACTACAAAAATTAATTATTTGAAATTACTTCGTCAGAAGGACTCCATTTCTTAGGGAATACTTGACCTTAATCGCCTACCCATGGACCATCAAGAATCAGTTATATAGAATTCAAGTCAGAATACATTGGTCTATCGTTTTCTCCTTTTCTAGCTACTAACTTCCTTCCTCAAAATACATCTTTCCCATGTAACTGTTAGCCTTTCAGGATCTCTTTGAAGCTGTGTCCTTTGTATTTACACAGACACTTAATTTCTTACTTGGGTTTATTCACCCTGACTTCGTTTTCCACTGTCTTGTCATCTCTGGGTTGTTTTGTTTTTTTTTTTGCATTTCACTACTTTGGAACCACCTTAATTCACCTTAATTCACACAATCACCCTTTACTGGAAGAAATAAGTTGAAAATAACAATAGAGATTCTGAAAGACTTATCAAAAATAGAGAAAAAAATTTACTTCTCTCAATTACTACAAATGAATAGAATAGATTCTTGTCATTGTAGTTATTGCTAAGAAGAACTATCTCTGTCTAAAATATTTTCTCTGGTTTAGAAATTAAATCCTTTGAGTAGAATAAAACGTGGAAAGAACAATCTGGAGGCAAAAAAAACCCCTCCTTAAAACATAAGAACAAATACAGTTACTACATAAAATTCAAGTTATGAGACTTTTGCTTATGATAATTAAAGAGCAAACACTGTCTTCAACATGCCATGTCTAAGTATACAAACAAATGCAGAACACTAAAAAATAATTCTGCTTCAGAAATAGAAAATTTTATCGTAAACACATGCTTTCCACTAACCACACAGTAACCTATCTTATAATATGCCTACTTCTCTTGAGGTCATGATTTTCCTCTAAGTTTTAAAATTGATCTCCCTCTTCTATAAAAAACAAATAAACAAACAAACCCCCACACACAAAATCCACACAGATAGTGTTGCACTGGGGTGGTGAGGTTATGGGTATTTTGTTTTCCTGCTTTCCAATTTTCCTATAATGTTGTGTGTGTGTGTGTGTGTGTGTGTGTGTGTGTGTGTGTGTGTGTATGAAGAAAAATAAAAATAAGATTTTTAAAGAACACTAGGTTGCTTACAGGGTCAACCACCAAGATAGTGCACTCTTCACTTCTTCAAAAAGAAATGCGTTTGGTGGTAGAAAAGGCTAGAGAGAAAACGGCAGGCATCGAGCCATGAAGATATGTGAACGACCTACACGCTCGACTTCTGTTTGTTATTGTCTGACAGGCAGGCCATTGGCCATAAGAAGCCAGGCTCACCGGGAATTTCAAACTCCTGAATGATGAATGAAGCACAGATAGGAAGTCAGGCCAGGCACATTACCAGAACAAAAAGCCCAGACGACTCAGAGGTACTTTAAAATCATAACATGCTGGCCAAGAACTGTTGCCTTCTTCAATGTTTTTGTACCAATATATTTTCTCAGCAGGTTAGCACAAAATAAAACAAACTCGGTGTACTCAACCAAAAACCATCTTTGGCCTTCTGCTTCTCCCTCATCTCTCAAACACTGCGGCACCAAATACAAAACAGTAAGCTGTAAACACCGTCTAAGGATGACCTACACAAGACCTACTCGTCTGGACAGTCAAGAGTGCCCAAAAAGAAACATCTGAATGCAATTACAGCCTCAAAATTGGTGACTGCATAGTTCAACTGTCCTAGTTTGTCTGTTTCTATCAAATTCTACAAAATTCAAGTGTGAAATATAATGTATGCCTTGGAGGGTCCCTTTATTTTCAAAATGAAAATAAACAGTTTCATTATTACTTCACAGCAAATGTTAGCTCTTTACAGATTTCTTATTCAAGATATCTAACCTTGGTTTTTACATATAAAGTCAATCATGTGTGCAAAAATTTACTTCTTTCCCCATTGGTTTGAATACAATGGACTATCACCTATAACAGCATGTGTACAGGGAATCCGAAAACTGGGGACAGGAGTTCATGTTTTATTATAATACAATCAGAAAGGTACTTGAAAAAAATTATCATCATGCATCACCGTCTGTATTTAATTCAGGAGAAACATTAAAGTACTCGAAATAATGTAAAAACTAGCATCGGGAAGGAAAAATAGGCTCTTTTGGTTGCTATGTAGCAAAACTAGTTTCAAAAATAAAGTCAGAAAAATAATTTAGTTCCTTTTGAGCATTTTAAACATAAAGGTGTGGCAAGCACTAGAAAAGTAAAAATTAGTGTTAGTTCGTATGCAAGTATTATTACAGATTGCAGATAATAATGAAAGCCCTATTTCAAAGTACACAGGAAATCTATTTTTATGACACACACTCACAAAACCTATGTATATCAAAAAGGTTAATAAGCAGATACACAAACTATATATAATTATTTAAGATGTGACAGAAAGCAATTTTCAGTTATATCTGATACCCTGTTCTTCTGACTCTATTTTTGTCCACATGCCATGAATCAAGATTATAGAACTATTTTGCTATGGGAGATTTCTGTCATAATCATGATAGAATTTACACACAGTTGCTCATTTTAATGACTTTCATTTACATATGGAAAGAAGAAAACTTTTAATAAAGTTAGTATGAGGAGAGGAATTGTTTGGTAGGCAGATAAGAAATCTTACGTAACAGGAGATCTGTACACATTAAGCGAAAGTAATGTTATGCAGTGGTCTAAATGTATATAAGCTGGGTTACAAGTTTACCAATAAACTGATTATTTATGACAGACCAATGCACTGCTCCAATTATGCACTGTAATCTGCTTTTGTATTCTCTAAAGTGATATACAGCTGAAACAGAATGAACTCCAAGTGAGTGCTGTTTCAAGGAGCTACATTATGATTCTGTAGCATTGCTAGAACACAGAATACCTTTTATAGGAGTGTGTTCCAGTATGTGAAACCACTGGCATTAGGTAGTCAGCATACACACTGAGACACTAATGACTAATCATAAACTATGATTAAGGAATTGCTAGCTGTCTGCTTTTAAAACTGATTATTTAAATGAGGACAGAGTCTGTTTTGAGTCCACAAACCAGGTCTCAAGTGCCAGGCAGGGTGCTCAGTTGGCTGCTCTGCTCTCCAATAGCAGTGATCAGAAGAACACCCTTAGTAAACTTTTGTGAATTAAGAGAAGCATAATTTTTGCTTACCTCTGGTATTTCAGCTTTTGATATATGACAGTTCAGAATCAGAAAGTAAAAATCACTTTTAAAATAATATATTATTAAAAAGAATACTTCACTGTCTTTTCAGACTTTCTTATAAAATATTCAAACTAAAAACAGTACTGGCTAGATAGCTAAAAGCTCAAGATTTTAAAATGTAAACTTGCGAAAAAGAGCATATAGCCTTGACCTGAAATATTCTTTGTACTGATAGTCTTCAAACTCTCATGATGGCCACAGTAAAAAACATTTTACATTTTTCACTAACATATAGACACACATATAAAACAGCCCTCGGTGCGTCTCAGAAAGCTTTCCTTTTCAAAGGACTGGAGATGCAAAAGGGAGTTAATACAGCCTGTAGCTTTGATCAAAATACTTGATAAGTGACAGAACACACTACGAAGTAAGGATTTTGCGAGGCAGTAGGGCCCTAACCCATAGCTCCGTGGCCTGAACACGACGTTATACTTCTTAGTAACCAAGTAAAGTAAAAAGGATAGAAAACCACCCAATAAATCTACCCTTGCTTCCTATTTCAAAGTTAATTATGTCTTTTACTAATTCGATTTCCAAGAGAAGTAGTATGCACTACAAAGACCAAGGGAGAATTAAGAAAGATGTAATGTCTGAGACAGCTTCTGACCAGAAGAGAGCCCCTGGGAATTAGCTGGGGGTTCCAATTCCCTCCAACAAGCATCACTGATACCCTCCAGACTGGTCGGCCCAAACCCTGTCATCTCAAGGCACTGTTGACATTACAGCCGGGTTCAAATGCAAGGTCAATTAGCTTTAAGACTTGGGAAACTAGCAGCAGCATTTTAGCTGTGGTATAAATCACTGTTACCAAAATTATTAAGTTTCTAAATGAACAAAAACCAGTTTCATTCTACTTCAGTGTTACCAAATTCCCTGGAAAGATTTGGTAAAAAGTTAAGCTTTATTTAAAATGTTTTCCTTGCAAATCAAAAAACTTTTCTGATTATCCATATTATGTTGAAGAAGAACGAAAATTAAATATGATTGTTTGGGGAAGCAGGATGGCTCAGCAGATTAAGCGCTAGCTTTGCAGCCCTGGACCAAGGATCCCGGCCCCAGCCCGGCCCATGTGGACCCACATGCTGAACTGGGGTGTGCTTCCCATGCAAGAGGCCCCAGTTCAGTTCTCGCCCCCGGGTTTGGCCCCTGGCTCCAGGGGGTGTGCCTCTCATGCAGGAGGCCCCCCGCCTGGTTCCGGCCCTGCATGACCCCCGCCAACCTGGGTGGAATGAAACCATGTTGAAAACTGATGACGTACAACTATGTAGACTGCTCTGGGCCCTCCCCCTTCTCTTTGTCTCTCTATCTCTGTCTCTCTGTCTTTGTCAAAAACCATAAAATAAACCTTAAAAAAAAATGATTGTTATCTCCATTCTGACTTCAAAAGTGCCAGTTTATATCAAGTAAACAAGAGAAGGCATTTATATTGTACAAATACAGCCTTGTCCTTACAAAACTGTTTCTGTGAATAACACAGAATAGACACTGGAAGATTATTTTCTATTTCATTATATGCTACACAAAATAATATAACTTTATTTCGGATAAGATAGCTAGAAATGCATTTTATCGTTCATATCTCAGAACAAAATGCACAGCATGAAAACTTCAGTGTTATAAACAGAGAGACTGGGATCATGCCATTCACCCACAGCATTCATCTAGTAGGGGAGAAAACCCAACAAATAAACCAATTATTCATATATATCTATATATATACATATATAGTCATATATATAGTCATATATATGACTATATATATATGAATTTATATATATATAAATATTCATATATATATTCATATATATAGTCATATATATATGAATTTATATATATATAAATATTCATATATATATTCATATATATAGTCATATATATATGAATTTATATATATATATATATATATATATATATACACACATAATATCAGCAAATGAACATGCCGTGATAGAATATAAGCGAGTACCAGAAATGTATAAAATACGAGTACATTTGCAGGGAGAAAGCATCATTAAGCATCTGCTACGACCTTTCCCTCCAGGGCTTCTCTATACGTGTCGAATCTTACTGCCTGCACGGCGGACGCACCTATGTTACAGGTGAGCACACAGAGGCTTGGGGTGGCCACGTGGCTTGCTGAACGTACAGGTAAGCGAGGTAGCCGCAGCACAGCACACCTGCAAGATGGAAGCGAGCACCTCTCTGGTCAACATCACAGACTGCAGAGGAGACCAAACCCCAGGCGGGGCTTACGGTACAGCCATCCCCTCCCCTAAGAGAAGAGCAAGCCCACATCACCTTGCCATCTTGCAGCCTCAGCCACCGCCACCCCAGAAGCCCAGCGTCCCAGGCCACCCACCCGTCACCTGCACGCTGATCCCTGATGGCCCTCCAGCCCCTGGTCGGGCTGTGTCTCCCATCTTGCAGACTCAGTGCCCCAGGAACTCACAAGCCACCACCAGCAGGACCTCCGGTGTCCAGGGAGGTTCGGGCTCTGAGGACACGTCTCCCATTAGCCCCGTGAACGGGCTGCATGTTTTCTCCGTGTACCGCAGACTAAACTGCACAGGGCACATGAGGACACAAGCCCCTCCGTGGTCACTGTGCCTCTAGGCCCCCCGCCCTGCCCTGCAGCTCCTCTGGAGCACCTGCCATTAGGTGACAGCACCTGCTACTCTTGTCGTGGTCACCTGTGGGCCACAGGGCCCAGTCCTCTTCATCTGGGGAAGATCTGAGTGAGCTCCTGGTGTACGATTCTCACCACCTCGCTCGCGTCAAGTGAGCCAGGCACCTTAACGTGCGCTCCACAGGCCATGCGGCCTGCTTAGGTCCCCATCAGGCCTCCCTGGCTGGTGTGGTCTTGGCTCCCGCGCCTCTGGTCCCTCATTGTAACAGGAGCACAAGCACAGCACTGACACAACCCCACACAACGGACACAAGATGCCCCATCCTGAGGCCCCTCCTTCCCCAAGCTGGACACCGTGGCCAAACGCAAGCCCCTGGCCAGTCTCCCAGCTCCCTGGTTCCCAGTCCCACCTTCACACTCCCGGTTAACCCCACTGTCTGCTAACTCTGGGCCTCCAGCCAGCGCCCCAAACCCCACTGCGCTCGCTGAACACAGACACCAAGTCTCTGGTCCACCTTTCCTGACGACCATGTAAGACCTTCTCTCTACTCAAACTCACCCCTGCCCAAGTTCCTTTCCTCACTCTTAGTCCTTCCTGCCCTAGTGCTCTCATTTCACCAGCAGAAGCAACCAGAACTACCTCTTCTTCCCAAATTTGCCAAGTTACTCAAGCACTTGGCTCCTTCCCCTCAGCCCCGTCTTCACCATCAACTGCCTCCTCTCAACTTCCCCACTAGCATGTGGCAATGCTATAGCATCTCCCGTCCTGAAACACTGAGCCAACTAACAAAAACACCTTCCGGGACCCACTGCCCTGGCACGTGTCTGCTCTTGTTGTGCCTCCACACTTGGGAACTGCCTCTCCCTGCTGTCTCTACTTCCTCCCCTCCCCACGTCAGACATCCACCCCCAGCTAGGCTGACCAGATGGGACAGACAACAGTACCGTTTCATTTCAAATGGTACGGCGGTCAGCCCAGTCTCATGGGGCTAAATCCCAGGGGTCAGCAGACGGACCACAGATACCACGTGAAACAGGACATCTGGTCAGCCTCCTCCCAACACTCCAGAGACTGCTCCTGTCGAGGTCAACAATGACCTCTATCTTGGCAAACCCAACAGTCCAGGTTTAGTCCTCATCTCAGGTCACTTCTCAGAAGTGCTTCCTTGTTCACTGCCTTTTCCTGCACTAGCTTCCATGTCTGTTTTCTCTCCCTAGACCCCAGATCCAATCCAGCAGCAAATCCACTTGCTAGCCCCCCACCGCCTCCTAGAGGCACACACCCACGGAACCACTCGCCTGGCCTCTGCCTTCTGGTCTCCAAACAGCAGCCAGCACTGCTGTCAAAACGTAAATGAGATCACACCCCTGCGCTGACCAAGCACCTTTCAGATTAGTGCAAACTAAACTCTGCTCCGCACGGAGGTGCAGGGTGCCTCTGGGAACAGGCACATCTGTGCCCCGCCATTCGCTCCAGGCTCTGCTCTGCCCCGCGGCTCCGATACCAGAAAAGGCAGAGCTGGAGTCTGTGCGCGAGCAAGGTACCCGTGACCGCCTCTGCTAACACCGTGCTGCCTAGGACACCCGTGAGTCTGAGAGAGGAAGAAGACGGCCACACCTGCTACGAAAGAAGTGCCTTTATAAGCTTAGTTATCTTGAAAGTTACATGAAGTAGAAAACTGTGTAACAAAGGTGGTATTAGTTATTAAACTCGACTAAAATTGAGATACACGGACATATTTTTAGAATTAGTTCAGTTCTGACAGTCTTAAAATTAATTGACTTATGTTTATCACATTTTATAACAAAGATCTATATACAAAGCTCATGTGTTGAAGGACAGTAATGGCTACATGAAGTTAATTATACTATTCTACTTTTGTATATGATTGAAATTTTATATAACAAAAACCTTAATTTTAAAACAGTGCATATTCCACATACTTCAGCTTTTATGTGTATATATATATAACCTAAAAACATGGTCAAAACAGGAATATCTATATTGGTTACCTGCAGCAGATTAAGACAGAGACACAATGTAATAATCCATTAACAAAGGAAGAAACTGTCTGTGGAAAGCAAGGTTTCTATTCTGCACAGTGCCTTAACAAGCTACTACTGGGTGCCCTCCAAAGTAAACACTTGTGGATTAAGTGAAAGAACTACATTGAAACAATTTACAAACCATTCACTCATTTTGACACAACAGATACAATAGACTGCTTAGACTCTTAAGGAGACTGGGGCTTTAAAAGCTACATGGCATTAATAAACCTCGGATGACACAGTCCTCTGGGGGCCTAAAAAGGCCTCATCCTAAACGCTCACAAGAATCCATGCTCCTGTAGGAAAGTAACAGCACAGGGAAGAGCAACAGCGGGTTTTTCAGGAAGGCACCAAGAAGCTGGGAAGGCGTGTGATGCTAGGAGAACATGTATATGTTTACATAAGGAAAGGCCTAATAGGTCAACGATTTAACAATCAAGTTCCACTCTACCCTCAACACTAACAACAAAGCACCAACTTTAAAGAAACAAACTGTCCATTTTCCCTCAGCTTTAAGTTCTCGTGTATAAACGCTTAGGCAGCACTTACTGCCCGGCCCCTACCCCCCAAAAGGTAAGCGATGGGGCTTTAGATATTTACAATAGGCTACAGCCATTTACACTGCAAGGCCAAATTTGGAAACACTGCAATGCAAACATTATATGAAATGAGACTTCCTTTCATTCATTCTTTAGAACACATTCGCTGAAAGCCAAGGGCATACTAGGTTCTGAGTATAAATTGGTGAAGCAGAGATGGTCCCTGTCCTTCTGGAGTCTATTGTCTGGGGGTAAGAAAGACAATAAATAAATAGACGTAACCACTTTGTTTCAGTTTATGACAAATGCTGTAAAGCAAACATGGCAGAAATGAGCAGGGTGGGGCAAACACCCACGTGGCTAAGGACCCCATGGAGGGAACACCAGGATGAGGAACCAACCATTTCTCCTCTTACCCTGGTGCATCTGAACACAAATCTCAGACGTCGTATTTCATCAGAAAATACTTCCATAGTTAATTTTAACAGAAAACACATTCTAAAAATATGTATAGCCACAATGCCATTATCACATCTACAAAAATAAGTAAAAATTTTTTTTTAAGATTTACTTTTTCACAGAGACAGAGAGAAGGGGGAGGGCCCAGAGCCGTCTCCATAGTTGTACATCATCAGTTTGCAACATGGTTTCATTCCACACAGGTGGGCAGGGGCTGCACAGGGCAGGAACTGGGCTAGGGGCCTCCCGCATGGAAGGCACACCCCCTCGAGCCAGGGGCTGAACTGGGGGGGGGGGGTGAGAACTGAACTGGGGGCCTCCCTCATGGAAGGCACTCCCCAGTTCAGCATATGGGTCCACATGGGCCGGGGCTGGGATTCAATCTTTGGTCCCTGGGGCTGCAAAGTGAGCGCTTAACCCACTGAGCCGTCCCGGCTTCCCCTAGTAAGAGTTTTAATGCCCAGTTCATATTCAAATTTCCTCAGAAACTGCCAAAGTGTAACACTTGGGTTTCTTTGAGTCAGCATCTACAGGAGGACCACACGTCGCAACGAGCCCCTATGTTACAGAGTCTCCTTTGAGCAATGACAGGCCCGCCTCCTCCTCTCCTTGTTCACGCCATTTATTTGCTGGGTCACTTGTGAAGAACTTGACCTTCTGGATTAGCGCCCCTTCCCCCCACCCTCTGTCCTTCCTATAGGCATGCGGCTGGGTCTCGCGTCATGCTTACACTCCAGTAGCATTTATTAGGCAGACACCTCCTAGACGATGCAGTGCACTTACCATGTCGCACGAGAGGCACAAACGCCCCACTTTCTGTGCTGTCTCGACTTATCACTGGGGTGATGTGAGGAGAGGGTAGAAGTGTCCCTGGCACAGGGGACAGCAGTGTCCCAGGCAAGGACTACGCGGGACATAAAGGACAGTGAGATGGCTGGAGAAGGTGCGTTTCTACAGATCTGTTTGGAAAGCGGGGTGAGCTCGTCACTGAAAAGGACCTGAGACCCGAGGGGGCACACGCTTCTGCCTCTGTGCTGTAGAGACAGATTCAGGGATGGCCTGGAGCAAGCAGGGGCAGTGCAGTAGCTGCTGCATGAGAATCGCAGGCTAACGCTACATTCAGAAGAAACCGCTATTTCCTGGATTTCATTTCCATCGGAAAACCCACCAGGTAGAAGGCAGTGACTGGCAGGGGGTGGCCTGAGGTCCGTGCAACTCAGAAAGAAAAAGCCGAGCACCGTGGACACAGTTCTCGCCCCACAGGAAGCCCCTGGGTTGGACCTGGGCTCGGGGAAAATAGCGCTCATCCGTCTGTACCAGCGCTGCTGTCTGCTACAGGCTCTGCCTGCGGCACCTGCCGGTTCCCAACGATTTCTGCAGGTGTCTGCCTTCAGCAGTACCGCACAGTTCCAGAAACCGAGAAAACTGTAGCTCTCCTACCTGGAAGCGTTAGGTCATTTGGTCGTCATTTTACAGATGAAACCAAAATCGACTGAAGTTACTGAAACTATGAAACTCATGGGTTGCACAGCTAGTCCCAGAACAAAAGTCTAAATTGTTGTTTCTACTACACCATGCTGTCTCTTACTCAGAAAGATTGCTGCCTAGGAATTTTTCTCCCAATTGTGCTTGTCTTAGTCACTATAGATAATGTCAAGTTAAGATCTTATGGCATCTATTGGCTTTTCATTTCTCCATTTCAGTTCCTCAAAGATCCACGTGTCTTGAATGATGACATAATGACCACGGTGTCCTTCCTACTACACAGAAATAATCTCTCCCAGGACAAATGTACATAAGGTAACATAATAAGCAGACTATTACGGATCATAATCTCAGAGTTTCGGAAGACAAAATTATTAAAGTGAACGTGACTCCTTGTGATAGCCTAGGTGTGGCTGAAAGGAGGGGTCTGAACCCAAATGCCTTCAGGGACCAGGAAAGTGCAGTGAAGACGGAAAGCAAGACGTAGCAGAGAAAGCAGTCCTGAGCCCACAGCCAACGAGAGGGCCCGTCTCAGCTCCTGGAATGTGGGCACGACCAGAATGGAAGCCAGTGTTCCCAACGCTTTCATGGTTTATGGAAAAACCTAAAAGCTGGTTACTGGGTGAGTAAAACCTATCCAATTTAACAATGTTGGCAACGAAAGACAAGTTTTTAAGGACACTGCGGGAGTAGAACTAAACATGTCTGCAGGAGGAAATGAGAACTGTGGCCCTCATCCGAACTCACTGGTAATGGCCTGTGAACCCCCTGCTGTAGGCAGCCACTGAAATCTGCAGAATAAAGCGAAACCACACATTCTGAGTAACTGCATGGAATAAGTGTGCATGCACGGTCTGCCCTACCACACGCCGTGCAGCGGAGTTGCTGCTTAAAACGCTTTATTTCACTGACTTACCACCCCCTTCTCTGGCAGGTGGAGTCCGTCAGTGTCTTCTGTGAAACTCACGAGCAAACGTTCACTATTGTGTTCAGATAATTTCAGTTAACGTAAGTACTTTCTCTTAAAAATCTAACTTTATTTCCTGAAATGACTGTGATGACCATTCCGGGTAGGCCAGATTTCACTTAACAACTCCAGATAGTCAAACTAACTCAAGGTCCGGAAGATGCGGGCTTTCCCTGGATGCCGATTGGGAAGGCAGGAAAAAGGCTGGGACAGGGATTCTCTGCACGTGTGGGCACAGGTTACTCTCAGGAGGTTACCCATCCTCCTAACTCCTGCCTGTCTCCTCAGCTGACCACCTCCTGTCTGTCTACTGCCACTGCCACCGACGTAGCCGCCATCCCTCCTGCCTCGCAGTGACTCCAGACTCCACTGGTTCCTTCCTCGGGCTCTCCCAGCTCCCATCCAGCCTCCACGCTGCCGTAGGCATGCTCCTTCTAAAATACAAGCCTCATCGTTTTGCCTTCTTGCCAAAAACCTTTCATGGTTTCACATGATCATAATAGCAGCTTTCACACTTAAGACACAGACCCTTCTCGCTCATGGAAAAGCTTACCTAGGAGATAAATCTATTAGAAAGACAAGCAGGGAGCGGCTGGGTTGTGCCTGACAGGAGAGGCCTCCCGGGCTCCCAGGCTCCCGGGCCCCGGTGCTGGTCCGGCCGGCGATGCTCTCTGCAGCCTCCATGGGGCCAAGCAGGCTGCACGGGTGTGACAGGCAGTGTGTTGATCGTGTATCATCTCCGTGGATGTGGGGACACAGGGCTCGCTGTCCCGCGGTCTCCACCATGCAGGGTGGGGACAGTTCTCCGGAGGGACAGCTAAGCAACGTGATGCAGAACCCGTTGCCGAAGGACGCGCTGGAGGAGGGAGCTGCCGTGAGAGCCTACAGCAGCCATACACGTCAGCTGGGGCGACAGACTCGCGTCTGCCCTTCTCAGTACTGCAGCTTAACCTTACCCTTAGTTACTACAACTTGACTTCTGCTTTTTCCTCCCCACTAATGTAGACTTTTAACCCTTTTAGAAAGCAAGCCAATGATAAACTAAGAAAATGCTCTGCTCCCCAGAATAACTAAAAACTAAAATAACTACCCATATACCCAAACTAACAAAACAGTGAACACACTGAACATTTTGGAAAAAACAAAAAACAAAGGAGTTGGTAGAAAGAAGTTAGTCACAGAAACTTTTCTTCCCAAATGCTAGGTGTAAGGCTGTTAGCAATATATACACATACATACAATATTTAAAGATTTGTTAAGTTTGAGAGAAGGTGAGAGAGAGAGAGAGAAGGGGGGAGGGCCCACGACAGTCTCCACAGTTGCACATTATTGGTTGTGACATGGCTTCATTCCACACAGGTGGATGTGGGGCTGCACAGGGCAGGAACTGAATGGGGGTGGGGGCTTCTGCATGGGAGGCAAGAACCTTCCTTCTGGAGCCATCCCAAGGTTACCAGTTGCACCGCAGGCTCAGCACATGGGCTGCATAGGCTGGGCCTGGGAATCAAGCCCCAGACCTTGCAACTGTGAGGCAAGTACTCAATCACTGAGCTATCCCAGCATCCCCCACCCCCCGATTTGCTAATTTTAAAAAGTAGAAGAAAGAGGAACACAACAATGCATAGAAAGTACTGGGAACAGAAGACTAGTCCTGCTTTAATGAAGCAAGATGGCGGGGAAGCTGAGAGGCAGTCTGAAGCGGCAGCCCAGGGACCAGGCCAGGCAGGACTAGGTACTGTAACTCACAGCGCTGTTTCTCCAGCGGTATCATCAGTGAACCAAAGGCAGTGTGCAGACAGGGCTCTGGCCGGGCACGTGCACATCACCTGCTTGACGTTGGGAAAGCCTTTTTGCTTTCCATCTTCCTTCTGGGGGTTCAACTAGGTCAGTGTGTCCCAAACGTCTGGCATGTGTGTATTACCTTCATAATTTGTTGCAATATCGGCATAACATCTGAATCGCTACCTCTTTATTTCTCTTGAAAGTTCAGCCGATTTCTAGCTTATGTACCCACCGATCCTTGTTCTAAGCAGTAACACCTGTGAAGTCACCAGGTTGTTGTGCTTACTACATTTTCCTCACACCCATTAAAATGCACAAGATAAGCCGGAATGCTCATGTGTTTGTCACCGCACATCACCTGACTGCCAGCAGGGATATGCAGCTCATGTTCTGGGGACGCTCTCCGGCATCACAGCTCCAGGCTCTCCGTCCACTCTCGAGGAGAAGTCCGAGGGCGACTGGCTGTCCCGGGGCCTGAGGCTCCAAGGTGACCACACAACAAACAGACAAGTGAACGGGCCTCGGCCTTTCATGTTAGAAGCTGCGAACATGTGGAACCTGGTTTTCAGTCTCTACAAATTGCTGGAAGTGGTTCAAGCGATTCCAGTCTACTAGAAGCTAAGCCCATCGACCCAAGGATTATTCACCCATTGACAGTCACCTAAATGTCAGCCCAAAATGCAAGGGTGAAGAGTCCTCACAGCAGTGCTGGATGAGAAACATGTTACAGGTTAGGGCGTCAACAGTTACAAGAGATCAACCAGAGAATAAGACGTCTTTGTTGGTGCCACACTGGTTCCACAGAGCACATTAACAGCGACTTAACAGAAATCTGTAAGCTTTCCTCCAGCAGCCACCTTTCTAAATCTTTCTGTATTTTGCCAGTTTTTCAAAGTCTACTCTGAAAGGAGAGAGCGTCAGAGTCACGATCTTAATCAGTGGATTGGCCCCTTCTCCCATCAGACACCAGGGTTCCCTCTGAATGAGAACCACACCGCTGTAGTCACCACCTGTTTCTGGCTGCTTTGTCAGAATGGATAGTGAATAATCCAGTCCTGCTCTCTTTTAATGTGGGCATTATCAGGTATCTTGTTTGTTCTTCTTGGCTAGGATGATGTGCCCGTAACTGAGAGGAATATTACCACCCAATATCCACACTGCAGATAAGACACCGAAACAATGACTTCAGAGGAGAAATTAAAGTTCAGGGGAGGGGGGGAATCAGACCAAAGAAACATCACACGTATATTCTAAAGTACGCAAGCAACAAAAAGAAAAGTCTTCGCATCGGATCAACTCCTATCCTATGACCCCTGATGCAATTCACTAAATGACATTCTAGAAAATTGCCTTGTGCCTGATTGGCAGTTGCCAAAGCCTTTTGGAATATAATTTTCAGCCTAAAACTGTTGCATTTATCACGTATTTTTAAAAGTACAAACTATGGGGAAGCCGGGATGGCTCAGTGGGTTGAGCACTCACTTTGCAGCGCCGGGGACCGGGGATCGAGTCCCGGCCCGTGCGGAGCCATGTGCTGAACTGGGAGCTCCCCCAGTTCAGTTCTCTCTCTGTCTCTGTCTCTGTATCTCTCTCTCTTTCTCTGTCAAAATAAATAAAAACAAACAAACAAACAAATAAATAAATAAACTTGACATCTTAAAAAAAAAAAAGTACAAACTATCTAAGGTAGAGTCTTTGCCTGATTGAAGCTTTTAAAGGAACCTTAATGCCTTGCAATATGTTTACCCCTTGAGTTGTACACTTCATAAAAATACTTGAAAAATAGACTGTCACACAGCTATCTCTAGCTCTCTGAACTCTTTCTAACCAAGCTCAAAATGAGAATGAATTTGGGTCATGAGATATACTTATATTTTTATATATGAAAGTAAACAGATGCTGTCTAAAAGAGAAAATAAACAGTAATTTATTGGAATTAAAATTAGGAAACGCTGTGCAAGTCAATGGCTCCCCTAAAACCACACGCCTCTCTGGCCTCTGACTCCTTGTAGAGGTAGCGCTGATCATAGGAGCTGGAAGCCCCAGACTCGGTGCTCTCTTCCAGTCTGGCACGTCGCCTGACAGCTGTCAGTGCTCCTACCCGCCCACCTCGGGGGTCTGAAACGCTCATGCTCACGGAGGTGGGGGTGGGGGGAGGCAGGCCTTGTTTCGTAAACCATTTAGACATGTTTTAGTGCATAGTAGAGTCTAAGAGCACTCTTCCCATCCACAAAGAAATAAGCTTTCCTGGGATCTTTCATTCCGGTTTTGTGATTTTTTGGAGAGAGAGAAACACAGAAATGTTCCACGTTTCCTCGTAACTCTACCCAAAGGCAAAGGGGAGCACAAGGAAAGGAGGTGAGAAGAAGGACAGACGGCCAGGGCAGCCTCACGGAGGAGGGATGGATGCAGAGGGAAATGTGGGGGCCTGGGGTTCACGTCCAGCCCAGGGTGGGGAGCGCAGATGCCGCTTAGCTCCGGCCACTCTGGTGGGCCTGGCACTTCCAGGTCTCCCAGGGCCTCAAGAGAGGCCGGAGAAGAGCCAAGTTTTCAGTGCCGCCACAATTCCAAATTTCTGAAGGATAACACGGAGGCCGGCACAGATGCCTGCCCGCTGCAGCCGCGGAGTGGCCCCTTTCTCTCCAGTGTTTTAGTAAAGACACAAGAGTTTTCCGACCTCCTCTGCCACGGCTACCCGCACAATGAGTCCATACATAGGTCCATGCCTTTATTCTTCCCCTCACTTTCAGATGCATTCGAGTATGCAGCAAATACCACACACACGCCGACCGTGTGTCAGGCACTGTGCTGGGGAGAACATTCAGTTATGAGTAAGGCCGATGAGGACTTTCCTTGTGGCATTACATATCGTACAATGGGCTAGACAGACATTAAAACTCCACACAAGTCGCTCTGGTTTTGTCTGCATTAGGTTACAAAGTGTGGGTGGAACATAGCCCAGGCCCCTGGTTAGGGCAGGCTCGGCCCTGCTGGGTGGACCCCGGCACGTCGCTCACACTAGACGCCAGAGCTCTGAAGAGCAGGGCCTGACACCACTACCCAGAAATAAGCAGCCCCTGGCTGCATGCTGGAGTCAGAAAGCAGCCTGAGACATGCGGCCTTCTCAAACTGGTCTCGACCTCACTCCAGCCGTCTGCACTCCGTTCGGTCCTGTTTCCTGGTAGGTAGGACCACGGGACGTCTCGGTTCCGAACCTAAGTCAGATCTGATCTCTGTTTTCTGGATCCCCACGACACCTTTACACGCTTTGTGGCACTGGTAGTCGTCTCACATTGTCTTATGTCCCCTAATAAACCCAAGCTCCCCAAGGGGAAGACCTGAGCCCTCTTTCGCTCATTCCTCACGGACCCACCCCGTACAATAATAAACATTTCCTGAATAAAGACAAGCTACATAAAAAAATAATGTTGGGGAAAGCTGGGATGGCTCAGCGGGCTAAGCGCTCGCTTTGAAGCCCCGGGGACCGAGGATCAAATCCCGGCCCCGGCCCATGCGGACCCACATGCTGGACTGGGGTGTGCCCCCAGTTCAGTTCTTGCCGGTGCAGCCCCATGCCCACCTGTGGAGTGAAACATATGGAAAACTAATGTCGACTATGGAGGCTGCTCTGGGCCCTCCCCCTTCTCTCTGTCTCTCTCTGTCTCTGTTTCTCTCTGTCAAAAATCAATAAAA
>PVKE010000178.1:0-36929 GCA_004027555.1 Craseonycteris thonglongyai
ACAAAACAAGCCTAGAGTTCACATCAGAAGATGCACAATCACAACCAATAACAAACTCTCTTTGTTTCCACAGGAGATACCTGTTATCAGTTTGAGGCTGATTGAATTAATACCTGTTATCAACATGAATGGCCTATTTCCAAATGAAAGCCATAGAATCTAGCTCTACATCTCAGGCTGCTTTGGCAATGTGCAACATAGTGCCACAAGGTGCAAAGCTCCGGAAGAGGGGAACAGCCAAACTTTGCCCAAGGGCCAAGGCTGCTGGGGAGGAGATGGGAAAAGAAGTCAGCCTTATACAGGTCTGGCAGAAGGAACACCCTTTTTTAAGTACTATAGTATAAATGAACGTGTTATCTTAGTAAATTTTGTGTTTCAGGTTCCCTGAAGTAAAATGGCCCATCGACTGACAAGGGAAAAGAATGAAAGCAATGAAGCTGTTATGTCAAGAATTACATGCTTATAGTTTTGTAATAAAAGATATGGTATAGGTTACCAGCTCATAACGAAGGGGTGTTCCTTCTGCCAGGCCCTGTATTTCAGCCCAAGTAATTTTTCCAGGTGATTCAGCATTTTAAAGAATCATCTTTTGCTTCTTTAACCCTCCAGGGAATGGTTTAGAATTGATTATCAAAATCAAGGCTATTTAACCACAAACCTTGTAATATTTTCACAAGACCCTTCAGTTCTGAGATAACTGAACTAGTTCCTTGGTAAGCAATAAAGCTGTCATTAACTTCCCAAGGAGGCAGTCAGGGTGGACAAAACTATGACATTCTGTCAATTGGAGAACAAATATTTGTTTCACACCCTGAAAATCGGCCATCACTCAGGATTCTGACAGTGGTAGACAAAATTCTGTTCTAGCCTTTAATTTCACCCTTTCCAGGTTCTGCTCAGAGATTTTGACTGAAACCCACTACAGACAGAGCTTTGAAGTTGCTCTCCAACTAGCTAGGGAAGATGAGAACATCTGCCTAAAATAAGATAGTTAAGATAAGGCACAGCCAAGTGGAGAAGGTGACAGTCTTGCTGAGAAAGTCTATCCTATAGAGAGTTTCTATTCTTGGTGGTAACAACAAGTTTCCATTACTTTTATTCAATTTAGTTGAACAAGTATTTGTTGAGACCCTATTATGTAACCAGAACAATAAGAACTGAGTGGGACACCAATAAATAGATGACTTGTCTTGGGTTTCAAGCAGCTTTCGGTACTGTTTAAACATCATGGCCCAATAGAATCCAAGCAGTCTCTGGGTCCAAGGATAAGGGTTTGAATCCAGGTCATCCCACTCACTAGCTGCTTGACTCCGGGGAAAGAAATCTTCTCTGGGTCTTGATTTTCTTTTCTGATGAACTGAGAAAACATCATCTTTAGTCTATCTCTGTGTGTGAATTTGACGAGAATGTACACACAAAACATTTCCTAAAGGATTCCACACAAGTGTAAGATGTTATTATGACAGAGCAGGGGGAGAGACAAGACTTTCAGGCATAGCACAGCTTGACTGGAACAAGGAAACTTCAGTCTGCGCCTCCCACGGTTGGCTGTCGTATGAGAACTTGGAACAACTCCTCAAGTTCACAGTTACATGGAGGTTATGTGAAAGTTAATTCTGCCGCCAAGGAAAGGACTTGTGTTCATAAACACGAAGCAATGCACCTGTTCCACAAGGGCTGGTTTTCAGAACCCAACACTCTTTTTTTTCAGCTTCAGCAGCAAAATCTGTGATCAGTGAGGCTGAAAATGGAATGAGGTACGGGCCTTCGCGAGAGGGTTGACTGGTGTCCTCAGGACAGCACAACCACAGAGATTATGCTATTTTCCTAAGCAAAAGCTCCTCTGATGAATGACACCTGAGACCTGGCACAGAGCTGAGTCAGCAGGATGGTGAGAGGGGCCCAACCATGGCCAGGACAGTCACATTACCTTTCTCCTTGAACATGGATAAGTGGAACAATCTTCAAGTCCATTCATACTTTATGTACTCAAGATGAATTTTTAGGTAAATTTGATGCAGAGAAAAAGTCTATTTCAATTTCCTTTTTTATTCTTTCCTTCTATTTGTCCATCCAGATGTTTACCGGGTAACTTCTGTTTGGGAGAGGACATAGCATGTTGATCCAGAGAACAGGCTCTGGGGTCTGACAACCTGACTTTCAATCTTGGCTCCAGCTACTTAATGAGAGTACTCTGGCAAGAAGTTCTTAATACATAATAAATGACCATTAACGTTAGCACTTATTGTTGACGATAATGAAAATTACAATGATAATTAAATATGTGAGAAGAACTATGCTAGAGGCTTGGGGCATGAAGATGACCAACACACTTACAGTTCAGGTAGGAGACGAAGCAAGAAATCAGACAATATGACATGGGCTGTATGTAACAGGAGGTGACACAAGGTGATAACAGCAAACACTTATCGGGTTTCACACTAAGCTGTCCCTTCAATGGCCTGCAAACTACATGTTCCAGAGCTCTCTGCCAAGCACTGCTTCATGTTAGATTTGTGAGAGATCTGCAGGCAAGAAGAGGAGATGCCAATATTCTCCAGTTGATGCCATGGGAAAGTATGTGGGTATCTTTTGTAAGTGTCATCTGGATGCCCTGCTGAGAATTACCCTCTGGGCCTGCAAACAGCTGAGACCACTGGGGGTAGCTGCCTGTGACATTGGCACTTCCTGAATCTATAACTTGGGCAATAGCTTTCCTGACCCTCACACCCCCAGTTCTTCCAACTATCAAGTGAGCTTTTGATTCCCTGTATTGAATCCCTGCCTACTTGGAATATTTTCTGTTCAAACCTGACTGGGTGAACCAGAGGGTGACTATGTAAAACCAGTTCAGAGCAGAGTAGGAGCAGGGGCCAAATCACAGAGAGCAGAGGACTGGGAGGGGTGGACGTTTGGGAAAATAAGTCCAGACTCCTTTAGGCAAAAAGGAAGGAGGGAGGTGGGATGGTAAAAGGAGAAAGAAAGGAGATATTTGGATCATAGCATGAACAAAATCCAAAGTGAAGGCAGGCTCTCAGATGAAAACATGCTCACGAGAACCACAGCAGTAGTAGGAACGATCCTGGGGAGCTACCTCCAGGTGTAACATTTTAAATTTCCAAGGATGAGGAGCTAGCTTAAGAGTAAGCTGTCTTTCCCTTTTTTAATGCCCAGGTAATGAACTGAAATTCCATATAAGGTTTGAAGTTGGATGGGAAGTTATTCATATACTTTACTCTCTCGGCTTCAACTCTCCTGTTCTGTCAACTCTTTTATTTATTTTTTTATTTATTTTTAAAGATTTATTTTATTGTTTTTGACAGAGACAGAAAGAGGCAGAGAGAAGGGGGAGGGCTCAGAGCAGTCTCCATAGTTGCATGTCATCAGTTTTTGACTTGGTTTTGTTCCACACAGGTGGGCGGGGGCTGCGCAGGGCGAGAACTGAGCTGGGGGCCTCCTGCATGGGAAGCACACCCCCTCGAGCCAGGGGCCAAACCAGGGTGGCAAGAACTGAACTGGGGGTCTCCCTCATGGGAAGCACACCCCAGTTCCACACAGGGGTCCATCCGGGCCAGGGCCAGAATTCGATCCTGGGCTCCCAGGGCTGCAAAGTGAGAGCTTTACCCACTGAGCGATCCCGAGTTCCCCTTCTGTCAACTCTTAACTTGAACTTTATTTCATAGAAACACATGAGAGTGGTAAGAGATCTGAGTATTTTTTAATAAAGAAAAGACAGAGCTAATGAAGCACTAAATCCATTTTACATAAGAGTAAACTAACAGCGAAAACAGCTTCTCTCAGGGGTCTATGCAACCCCTCATTTGTATGTCATGCCTGCTCTAGACAGTCATCATATTCGTCTCACACATACCCCCTATACACCGCCCAGGCCCTGTGGCTTGTACTCCTGTAACTTTCTGATGCTCTTACCAGACCAAACAGAACGAAGTCTTCATTTTAGCTCCCCTTTCTGTAACACACAGAGAAGCAAGAAATCCAACCACGTATAATTCCCAATGTACAGGTGAAGAGCAGGTAAGTTTGGGCAATACTATATAGTTTGAGCATAATCATAAAATATACTTGGACTTTCATGGTTTTTAAATTCCTTTAGATTTCTGGAAGGGCTAAATGATATTGAGCAAAGTAAGAATCCTAGGAAGACATAAAACAAACTTGTTCAACACACAGCCTGCGGGCCACATGCAGCCGAGGATAATTTGTAAACTCTCTTAAACCATTATTAGGTATTTTTGCTCATCAGCTATCATCAGTGTTAGTATATTTCATGTGTGACCCAAGATGATAATTCTTCTTCCAATGGGGCCCAGGGAAGCCAAGAGGCTGGGCACTGCTGACCTAGAAGAGGGGAGTGAAGGCCCTTCTCTATGTTGGGTGCTTTACAAATGCTTGTCCACTAGCTACATAATAAACGCCCGGGGCTACCATTCCCATGGTACAGACGAGAAACAGTCTCAAAGTGACCCAGCAACTGGGTTATGGGGTTAAGAATGGAACTCAGAACACTCTCACTTGATTAAACTGTCACGAAGATCCAGCCCAGAAATGCCACCATGGATGCCCCCTGGAGTCACATAGGCCCTTGAATTATGGCCACTGGCAACTGTCTCCACTGGCTCTTAAAAAAACATACTTCAATCCAACATGTGAATAAACTGAGGCCATGATGTCTTCGTTTAGCCCGACTTCCAATGAGTACGATGCTTTAAAACCAGGTGTAAGTAGAGAGGCAAAAGGGCCAGATTGGAGGGAAATAGAGGCTCATATGTTTTGCATTGTGTCAGAAGGCATGCTTGCCAGCTAGTCTTCTGCAAAAGGAAAAGCAGACTGACATTCTGGTCCCAACTTTCAGCCTGTCCCAAAACATGGATGAAAATCTCTGAGGAAAAAAAAGAAAAACCAATCTAAAGGCTGATGATTGTCTAAGATCTCTCACTGCCAAGTGGTCCTCCCTTTCAGGCCTGGAGACCACTTAGAGATGTTCTTGTCGCCATTTCCATGGTGATAGGAGGTTGGCACAAGAGTCAAGACCAAGCATTTTGCTTCTGATGTGCTAGGAGAGGTAGCATCCTTATGTGTTCTGAGAACATCTCCTCAGCAGCACTCTGTAGGTCAAGGGCAGCTCGATCCCTGCAGGGAGCTCAGCAGAGTCAGCTCAGTAGCAGCAGAACATGTCAGCAGGGACACAGACAGCAAACAAGGGAACACATGTGTTAGATCACATCGGGTAAGGACAAGGACCATGACAATTATACAACAAGGTGACACGGTAGACAGGAACACACATGTTTGGGTGGTCAGGAAAGGGATCCCTGAAAAGTCAATACCCGGAAGGAGCTCAGAGGCTATCTGGATGAAGAGCTTTCTGGAAAGAAGAACCACAGGTGCAAATGCCCTAAGGCGCTGGCTAGTAAAACCAAGCACAGGTCCACCCAAGGATATTTGAAACCCTTGGGGCCAGGTGTCTATACTAGTTCAGCATTATATGGATTTTAGAAAGGTAAAATGATGTCTACATCACATACATATTACAAATCATCCCCAGTAAGGGCTAGGGCAGCGCCCTATAATCAAACATGAACATTTCTGAAGTAAGACACGATTATTCACACTAAATAGAATATTATACCTATTCACACATCAGTTCAGCCTTTTTTCAGCAAACGAGTTATGAAAGAATTTTCCATTTTCAGAGCTTTCTAGATTTCAAAATTACACAATAGGATTTTGAACGTACTGGGACTTGAAAAAATCAAATTGATAGAAGTTTCTCAGTCTTAACATTTGTTAGTCACAAAATTTTCTCAGCCCTTTGATTCAGTTACCACCTGGGCCAACAAATCACAAAATTAATGGATACATCCAATAATTGGCAATGAGAGAAAGGGTCTTACTGAAGTGATAAAAATGCACACACAAAGCGATATGCATCAAATCCTACATTGTGTGGTACATGCACAACTTGGTAAATCTACTAAAATCACTGAATTGTGCACTTACAATGGTGAATCATAGTGGATATTATAGCTCGATAAAGTTGTTAGAAAAAATATCAATGGCAGAAACTCAGAAATGTGAATTAATGTACCGTTTCTCAAATGCAGAAACTCGCTTATGAATAATGTGATCCTATTTTCTCACAGTAAAACTATTCCTAATATTGTAAAATGATACAGCCACTTTGGAAAACAATGTGGCATTTCCCCCAAAAGGTTCAACAGAGACCTACCATGCGACCTAGTAATTTCACTCCTAGGTAAATACACAAGAAAAATGAAAGCCTGTGACCATACAAAAACCTACATGCAAATGTCCCTAGCTGTGTTATTCACAAGAGCCCCAAAGTAGGAATAACCCAAAGGTTATCAGCTGATAAGTGGATTAACAAAATGTGGTATGCCCACTTAATGAAACGTTATTTGACAATAAAAAGGCATGGAGTGCTGATACCTGTTACAACATGGTTGGGAATATCACACTGAGTGAAAGAAGTCAGTCACAAAAGACCACATCTTGTATGATTCTGTGTATACGAAATGCCCAAAAGAGACAAAACCATAGAAATAGCAGATTTTAGTGGATGTCTAGAGCTGAGGAGAATGATGAGACTCAGGGCTGATGGTTAAAGGCATTGAGTTTCTTTTTGGGGTGATGAAAATATTCTAAAATTCACTGTGGCAACAGTTGTACAACTGTAAATATACTCAAAAACTATTCAATTGTATACTTTTTAAGTGGGTAAATTACATGGCATGAGAATTATATTTCAATAAAACTGTTACCCAAAACACATGTCTTCAGTATATTAGGATGAAAGTAAATACGTATTGTCATCTTGTGTTCCTCAAAGCACACGGGGACACCCTGGGGCCTGCCAACTTAGCAAGTACAACCTGTCTTCATGGAATGTAACCTGGTGACAGCCAGGCAGCGGATGGTGCGTTCCTACCTGCCAACTGTGACACTAGGCACGTCTGTGCAGAAATGTAAACCTGCTTTCTGAACTTACTTCTTTACTTGGTTCTTAATTAGGATCCTTTATGTGCCTCTAGCACAACAACCCATTTCAGATGCATTAGAGGAATTACTATTACTTGCAAGAACTGGATTAGATACCCAAAATAAATATTATTGAGAAAAATGTAAGTGAAATATATTTAAATGATCCTTTGAAGTGTGTTGTGTTGTGTTGTGAATTCTCAATGACTCCAGTCTAAAAATTATGACTCTGGTGGCATCTAGCAGAATTCTAGGCCAATCCAGAGCTAACATACAAAGAGTGCTAATTAAAAACTTTCTCACTCCTTGGGAAAGTAAACACCACAGAGAGGAAAAGATCACAGATTTGCTACATTATAGAAGGCTTATAACAATTTATTACTATTTATTTATATACCACCACATTCCAAATAGATGTTCCCACTGCTTGCATGCTATATCAAGAAAAAAATAAAGCCTCAACTAATAAATGAATTAAGAACATCTGATCTTAAGGGTCATAAAACCAATTAATCAACAAATCCTTATTACACATCTACTATATACAAAGAATGAGGCCTGGTACTGGAGGGGGCTACAGAGTACTTTTGACAGCCCTTGCCCTCTAGGAATTTGTAATCACAGCTAGAAATAAGAAGTTACTGTCCCTGATGCTGTCTGCCGGGTTTCTAATAAGAGGTCCAGTCAATAAGAAGTGTAAGAGCTGTACAAAGTTGCAATAACTTCCCACTACAAGGCCATGAAGAGAGAAGATACAAATTTTGAACTAAGTTTAAAAGGTGCCGAGGACTTAGGCATGTTCAGAGAAAAGAAGCCAATAGCCCGGTGGGCAAGGCCAAAGTAGACACTGGGAACAGAGGGCCCGGCAGTCCGGGCAGAGAGCTAGCCTAGGCAAGGCCAGAGCGCAGCGCTGGGGTCAGCCTGGGGCAGGTGCCTGGCCGGTCAGCGAAAGGGCTGAACTTCATTCTAAATGAGCTCCAGGAGGTAGAAGAGGAAAAGTAACTGAGGGCAGGGAGAAGCTGGGTCCACTGGGGATGATGGGGTGACCAAAAACAAGAGACAGGGAAGCCACGATAGCTCAGCAGTTAGGCACTCGCTTTGCAGCCCTGGGGACCGAGGATCGAACCCCGGCCCCGGCCCATGTGGACCCACATGCTGAACTGGGGTGTGATTCCCATGCCGGAAGCCCACAGTTCAGTTCTCATCCTCCGGTTCGGCCCCTGGCTCGAGGGGATGTGCTTCCCATGCAGGAGACCCTCAGCCTACCGTGTTTCTCCGAAAGTAAGACATCCCCCCAAAATAAGACCTACTTACATTTTGCCTCTCGCTGAAATACGTATAAGGCATCCCCCCAAAAATAAGATCTAGCGCATCTTTGGGAGCAAAAATTAATATAAGACACTGTCTTATTTTCGGGGAAACAGGGTAAGACACTGTCTTATTTTCAGAGAAACAGGGTAGTTCCCACCCTGTGCAGCCTCCACCCACCTGTGTGGAATGAACCTATGTTGAAAACTGATGACGTACAATGATGGAGACTGCTCTGGGCCCTCCCCCTTCTCTCTGTCTCTCTCTCTCTGTGTCTCTCTCTGTCAAAAACCATAAAATACATCTTTACAAAAAAAGAAAAAGAGATGATGAGAAAGCACAGGTCATAACCCCCAGCTGCTTGGAGCTGTGTATGCAGCACTGAGCACCATGCAGGTGCCTCCCCAGGACAGCCACAGATCCCATGACTGTCCAGTCTAGCCACACCCATCAAGAATAGATGAAATCCTCTTCTATACTGCTTTTCAAAAAAATATGTATGTCAGTGGGTTGTGTGCTCACTTTGCAGCCCCAAGAACCAAGGATTGAATCCTGGCTTAGGCCCATGCAGACCCATATGCTGAACTGGGGAGTGCCCCCAGTTAGATTCTCACCAGGTGAGACCCCGGCCCAGTTCCTGCCCTGTGCAGCCCCGCCCACCTGTGGAATGAAACTATGTGGAAAAACCAATGATGTGCAACTATGGAGACTGTTCTGGGCCCTCCCCCTTCTCTCTGTCTCTGTATCTCTCTCCCTCTCTCTCTCTCTTTCTCTGTCAAAAACAATAAAAATAAATCTTTAAGAAAACAAAAAAAGTATATATGTCATTAAATTATTTTATAAGATTTTTAAAAGAACAATGCTTCTTTGTAAAGTCTCCGACCTGGGGGTTGGGGCTGGGGACAACACTTTCAGTGACCTATCATAAGCCTGAGATGTCGATATGTTATCTATATACATATCTGTGATTATTTCTATGATATCAATTAAGCTTTCACTGTTTGAGAAGGAATGTAAGCAGGGTGATGAACACAGCAAAAAAGGTAGGCTAAAAGGAAACCACACACCCCCAATATGAGCTTGCTTCAAGACACATAGGCTAACTATTAAACTGATTATATCATATTTGTTGGTTGTGTGCCAAAAATTAAATTTTATGTAAACCAGAAGAGTTCAATAACTTCCCTGGGTTTTCTCTCCCTCTCTTTCTCTCTTCCTTTGTCTCTGTCTCTTTCTCTCTCTCTCTCTCAGAAGTCAAGTTTAACCATTATTTATTAAGCAAAAATTAATAAGGTACAGTTCTGGGGATGCCAGGATAGCTCAGCAGGTTGAGCACTTGCCTTGTAACCAAGAGGTCCAGGGATTGAATCCTGGCCCCTGCTCGTGCAAACCCATATGCCGAAATGTGGTGCAACTGGTACCCACTGAGATGGCAGTGAAGGTTCTCACCTCCCATGTGGGAGGCCTCTAGTTCAGTCCCCGCTTTGTGTGGCCCCACATCCACTTGTGTGGAATGAAACCATGTCACAACTAATGACATGGGACTATGGAGACTGTTCTGGGCCCTCACCCCTTCTCTTTCTTTCTCTCTCTCTCTCTCTCTCCTCTCAAACAATAAAATAAGTCTTAAAAAATGAAAAATAAATAAAAATAAGGTACAGTCCTTCTTCATAAAGACTGTACAAAATATTATAAAAGACAAATGTGTGACCAAATAACTACTATTTGATATGATGGATGTCTATAGATAACTCAAATGTGGTGAATTTTAAGCATTAAAGTAATAACTGTTAATAAAATAAGTCAAAATAAGACTATCAACTTATGCCTATGTGTTCTAACAAGATCTCACATCTTATATAATTTCTCTTTTACCAACATGTCTTTAAGACAAACCACTTAATTTATGCCTTTTAATAAATCACAGTTTTTAGCTTACCAGTACTCGATGAAAAGCATCAATAGCACATCCCCTTTGCTGATAATTAATATTATAAACAACAGCCAGACAGTTGATGGTGACTCACAGGACAGATCAATACCAGAGGTCAAGGCGGGCAGGCATGTAAACCGTGCTGACAGTGGGGAATGTTTCACAAGGTCAAGAAGGCAAGAACAAAAGGGTGCTCCAAAGTCCAAGAGGGCCAGAAGGCACGTCACCCGGGGCACTCTGGGAAAACATGATGCTGAGGCAAGATCCTGGCCCGATTTCAGGAAGTGTATATGGGAAGACAGGTTGGCATCGTTTACGTAAGGGACTGCTACAACACTGCAGTGAGCTCCCCCAGGCACTGAGCTGGGGCACAGAGTGTGTGGCCAGTGCTCTTTCAGGACTATGCTCTGAGCTTGCCCCAATTCTCTGGGATAATGTTCTTCACTATTCTTGCACGGGTTGCGACCCCAGGACTCTAGCACTCCTTGTAACAAGGGACATTTCACAGCTGCCTTTCATGATCAGGTGATGAGTAGTCAGAACTGGACTCTTCAGCGGCCCTATGTCTAAAGGCTGGTGCTCAGGGGGGCCACTCGGGGCTGGGAACAGCATCCCCAGGGACAGTAAGGTGGGGGCACCTCCGACAAGATGGGGGCACTTGAGTATTGATCCAGAGAATCCCTGTATGCACAGAGGGTTGGGAGCAGAGTGACCTTTACAGGAGTTGTCTGCCCTTTGGTCACTCAACTGTGTAAAGAGGATCAAGTAAGTGAGTCCACTGAACAAAATTTCGTGAAGGGGATAACTCTAAGCAATCTGACTGGACAGCTGTTGGAGTAGAAAATTATCAGAAAAGGTAAGGTGGTACCAAGAGAAGTAAACTTGGCAGTTTATCAAATGTGAATAAGAGAGGATGGATGAATTCTAAGTCAATAACCATTTTATCACGCCTAACAACTTACACCTGGCAGGTGCCTGGTTGGCAGCCAACACATTTACTTGCAAAATACAGTTGCTTTGTCTCCCTGTTTTCTTTGCTCTCTGCTTTGTATTTGTAGCACCCTTCTGCTTCTGAGGCTGCTTTTCTATTTTATCAGCCTTGTAGCCTCTTGTAAGAATCTTAACCATAATTGTAAGATCGTTTGAGATAATACAAATATGTATAGAGTTAAACAAGCAGCTGCCTTTTTTCTCATCAAGAGACATCTGGAAAAAGAAAGGAAGTTAAAAAAAGAAAAAGCTGAGTCCAAAATCCAGAAACTAAGTCTACTGAATATTTAGGTTAGTGCTTTTCCAAGGTGAAATGGATAGGCCCTTCCCAAAGATTTCTCTCCTAGTTCTTCAGTTGTATCAAAAGCTTTACTCTAACTTATGGGCAAAGTGCCTAAATCATTTCAAAAAATAATCTAGTACATATGTGGAGCTGGCATATCTCCTGTGAATCCAATTTAAGTCACTAATCTTTGCATCCTAATGGGTTTAAACATTTTCTGACCAGGAGGGCGGGGAATGTATTTTACATTTGCTTTCCAAGTTTCAGAGAAAACTATTTTCTAGCCCTAGGGTTATTAATCCTCAAAAGGAAAGCCTAACTCCTCTTTCATTTCGAGAGGTTATGTAGATAAAGTGCAGAGCAGCGGAAAAATAAGTCCCACGCCGTAATCACTGCACACTACATGTCGTCCAAACCGACACGAGCAGGTGTGTTGTTTCCACAATGCCTCTGACTAGACTTATTGCTGCTCAGCAAGCTCCTATTCCTCCCTCAACACCCTCCTCAAATATCCTCTGTTCTCTGAAACCTGTGTTGAACACTCAAAGAAGAATAAATGGCTCCTTACTCAGACCCTTTTAACTGGAATAATGACAAATCTGTACTGAGCTGAGAGGTATGCCCCTTCTGTACTGTTTTGTAAACAGAGCTGACCCATCCCCCCTCCCGTCCCTGGACACCTTGGACTTCACCACAGCTCCCTGCCCAGGGCACAGGTGAGCACCCCTGTAGGACACTGTCTCATCAGTGTCTGTTCAACAGTGAATAACCGTTCCCAGCAGCCCCTTGCCCATCCCTCATCTATTAGTCTGAACTCTAGGGTAACAGACTGTCTACCGCCTGGGTTCTTCAAATCTCTGGCACACAGCAATTACTCAGAAAATATAAGCTGATTGTATGAGTAAAACAGTGAATGAAAAAGTATAAAAGCAAACAGCATCCAGTCTCCATCAAGCATTCCACACCTTTGTTGAAGCAAGGGCGCCCTCCTCAGAACTTCTTTATCTGATTATCTCTCCTTGTTATTCTACGAGGGGGAATCCAAAACTAACCCGAAATTTATTTATAAAAACATGTGTATTTATTCTTACATGTTTAAACTTCATTCACCTTCAAAGTACTCATTTGATGCACTACACCTATTGAGACGCTTTTCCCACTGCTCAGAACAGTTTTCGAACACTTCGCTTGTGATGCCTTTTAGCGCTTCTGCTGGTTTTTGTTTCACCTCTTCCACATTGGCAAAAGGTTTCCCTTTGAGGACTATTTTATCATCCGGGGAAACAAATAAAAAAGTTATTTGGGGCAAGATCCAGGAATAGAAGGGTGGGGCATAGGGTCATAACTGTTTGGGCCAAAAACTGCTGAACACTCAGCGTGGTGTGGGCAGGAACATTGTCATGCCACATGCTGTCCGTGTAAATCACCCATCATGAAATGGACACACTGAAAGAGTCTCCAAAAATAGTTCACTGAAGCCAAATGCAGCCCCTCATAACACCACCAGTTGGCACACTGATGCAGATGGTTTCCTCAAACACTCATCTAGTGGGGAAGGCCTATACTACAAGGGGCCTGCCCTTCTGAAGATAATTTCGGGTTTTCTGGGGTCTCGCCCTTGTATATTTTCTACCTTGTAATTTAGAGATTTATAGACACGTTTATCTCCTGGAATAGAAAGTCCCTAAAGTCCAGAGCTTGCTTGACCGCTCAGTGCCCATAGTAGAGAACATTGTGCCCAGAAGTCATTCAAATGTCAGGCAGGACTAGATAATCACAAGAGATTACAAAATTTGAGGTAGTCTCACTTCACTCAAAGAATAAAGTCCAACATGTGAACCACATCCAAGGTTCAACAACATAAGCGAATTGAGTTCAGGTTTCAGAAATGCGAGTTGTACTATCTATCAACTCAGATCACAAATCTTGGCTCACTGCTGCCAGCCATGTCATTTCCCCATGTCTCTCTGATCAGGCAGAAATGACACAAAATCTGTCTCCCACCTACTATAGAAAGTAAAGGGAAACGAACAAAATGATATATATTAAGAAATCTGAGTTCCTCTGACAAGAGGAGTTTAATATGTTATTAGTCAAATACAATGCTTACAAAAGCAAAATATTATTTATTTGACGGGTTATTCATTAATGTCAAAAATGCAACTTTTCATTCACCTCCCTCATTCCGCTTCCTTGCACTTATTTTTAGTTGACAACAAATGCAGTCTGTGAATTATGATCCATATTGTAATAAACAGCTGAAGAGAGTCAATGTGATCAAGTGAAAAAATAATCAATATTGGAAAATGCAAGCATCTTACTTCAAAAGCCTAAAATTGTTATATAATTGGCTTTCTTCCATTTGCCATCCTTTTTTATTCACAATTTTTTTTTAGACTGAAGAAGTAACTTGACCTACATGTGTTAAGAGGAAAGGAAATCATTTAAGTAGTAGTAAATGAGATATTATTATCACAATTCAATATAAAATTGCCGTCCATCATTTAAACAATTTGATCTATGTCAGGGACAGGAATTTCCATAGACCTTCTTAAAGACTACAAACATTTTTCAAGCTATCAAATTAAGAGACACAGAAATAATTAGATGTTGCCCAAGGTCTTTCTATTCTAAAGGGAGAGATTTTTCAGGAAGATAAAATTGTGTGTCACTGTTGATTTGATATTTGGTCTTAAAAAAAAACCAGGGCCATATTTCAGACAATGATTGAGCTACAAAGTGTCAAAAAGGTCTTCACTAATTATTTTTTAGGTAACTAATCAACATAGCTTATCTGTGTAGAATGTTCATGTATTCTCTTAAGGTCTACACACGGGTGGGTTTAAAAGGCACATGGCAGTGCCTGCACAGCCTATCCCCCACCCCCAAGTCCCGAGGGGACCCAGCTGCCACACTGGACTAATCAATTTTGTCTCACATGAACATCTGACCGAACTGGGCTCCTCAGGTACTCTTCCCTAAGGATTTAAAACCGGAGTCTGAAGACTTTCATCGGTCTCTATGAGACTTCGAAGTAAGATGTGAACTTGGGCAAGGGGTTGTAGCCACTATCAGCCACACAAACAGAGACCTAGTGAGGCAGAAAAGAGCACGAGCCTCAGAGGAGACTGCAGGGCCTACCACCCACCCCACGTGGTCAGACCCTGGGCAGAGAACCTGGCTGTGTGGTGCTGGGTGGGACCTGTGACCTACAGATAATGATAAGTAGGTGCTGCTTTTTTATGCAGCAATAGAAAACCGATACAACGTGGCATAAGTACTAATCGTGGGGTTGTTGCAAGGATTTAAAATAATTTGGGGGAACTGCCGAGTGTATGGTAATCATTCAGCTCACAGTAGCCATTATGCCCACGTTGATGAGTACTTTTCATAATGCATGCAGGCCTATTTATATAGCGAATAAAGTCCATGTATGTACAAACATACATGGTCACATAGATCAAATTCTAACAGACTTCATAGCCTTCCTACGGAGGGCAGTCTACCTATCATGTTCAAAAAACTACTTTATGTCCCTTAGATCCCTCTCGTATCCCTCTTTGGATCACTGTCATAACCTGGGAGGCACATACTCTTTCTATTCTACCAGACCCCTTGCAGCAGAACCAGGCCACAAGCCTAGTCTTTTTAAAGTCTCTAGCAGCCTTTGAAATGCAAAGATGTCTTTAGCTGCAGTAAGCTGCCTCAAACAGTTTCAAAAAAATAAATTTCGCAAACATTATAGATGTCCCTGATTATAATGTAGGTCCCTTTCCATCCTGAAATCATAGGGAAAGCCATATTTTCTGTTTCTCAAATGAATGAATGAATGAATGAATGAAGTGGATATTCCCGTAAGCAAAATCCTGGAAGTTGAATTGGGCCTACAATTCTTCATTCTGAGACTCCTCTGCCTTTTGCAGTGAGAATTAAACACGGGACAGATGGTACTGGGGTTGTGAAGACACCCAAGACGCTGCTCCAACCAGCTCTGTGCAACCCGGGCCTGATCGTCAGAGCTGCCAGCCAGGTGTGCAATGTTTGCAACTCACTTCACAGGGTCCACACCAGTCTTCGCACTTCATTTACAACCACCGTTTTAGAAGCTGCAGAATTCTTTGCTGGTACTTAACTTTCCGTAAAAACAAATATTCAAATCGTGATTGGATATGAACATTTTCACTGGCCTGTTTCACAGCTAAGGAGCATTACCTTTTTGTATTTTGTGTGCAGCTGTCTGAAAATACAGGATGTTTTTAAATACTCGTAACACGTAGGAAGTGACAAATATTAGCAATTCTTGTGGATTTTTTTTGTTGCTGTTTTTTTTACTAACTTTAGTAGACACTTAAGACACCAACACCAGTAAAACAATACATTTTCAAATTTTTGAATAGTTTGTGCATGAGACCAAATAAAATAAGGTGAAATAAAACAGCAGATACTGGGTGCTGGTCACCCCCAGCTTTGAATGGACCACATAAATCTGTCTTACGACAGCAATGGAATTGAGTGGCTCCACTATAGGTTTGGGGGCAACCACATACTTTATCATCACAAGACCTTACATTATAAATGGTGTATAAATATATGTACCCCAAGAAATATGTGTAGAAAGTCACTCTCCAAGGGAGAGAGCAGACAATGTCTGCCAGTATCAACAGTGTGCAGAGGAAACCGGGCTCAGAGGAACCAGAAACTTCAGCTGGATTCCAGTGGGGCTGTGACATGGTCTGGGGTTGTGCCAAGGATAATGATTGATAGCTCACAAGGCTCAAAACGGAGGACACCAGTGTCTTCCCCATGCCCCGCAGGCAGGGTCCCACCATGGGAGGGATAACAGCCCACCAGAAATGCAGGCAAGTCTTCAGTGCGCTTGGACCTTTGGAGCTAAAAAGGTTCATGATGATCCCAGTCTCTGCCACTTTCATTAACCATTCAAGTTAGGGTGGACGCCTAGAATTGGTATCTGAGACTCTGTTTGTATACATTTTCTTTTTCAGGCATCTCTTTGAAGAAACTGGATCCGAAAAAGCCAGATAATTCTCTTATATTTGCATGAACAAAACGAATCCAATCAACCACCCAGATCAGAGGTCAAAAGTTTCTATGCAGGGGCAGATGGTAAATATTTTGGGCTTTGCAGACCACATGGTCTCTGCCTCAACTACTCAACTCTGTTGTTACAGTGCAAAAACAACATGTGAAGGAATGCACATGGCTATGTTCCAATAAAACTTTACTTATAAAAATAGGCGGTGGATCAACCAGATTGGGCCCATAGGCTGTAGTCTGCCGACTCCTGACCTCGGTCTCTGAAAACATGTCTACGACCCCCGTAATTTTTGCATTGGTGTAGCCTTTGGTTCTCAAGTGGGGCTCTAACAGATGTCCTTCCTAACATTCGATCCTCCGTTTGCCACCAGATCTCAACAGCAGAGTCCGAGCATGTCCCTTTCCTGTCAACTCTTATGTGTCCCCATAGCCTGGAGCAGACCCTCAAATTGACACCAGGGATTCTCTGGTATTAGCCCAATTAATCAGGAGTGAGTTATATACAAAACGGCACTATCTTCAATACCATGTATTTGAGAAATACCAGCTTCAGCTTTGACAGAGTTAGAACATCTGAGAACCACACACTAGTAGACATCGTGCAATGCTAAAGGAACAAGAGTCACTTCTCAGACAAGCTGGACCATGGAGTATCACTCAGAACTAGTGTTGGGGGGGATAGACCTTGGGAAATACTCCCACATGATCAGAATCTAACCCTAATCTACACACAGTTCCCATTTAACATCTGCCAGGACACTCCCAGCGTATCCTTTCCTCCACTCAGTTGAGTTGTGCATCATGTCACCATCATGCTGGGGTCTTTTATGCCTCTACACTGTCACACACGCCATAGCACAACCTGTGCCTGACAAAGCCTATACTGCAGGGACCAGCTCAATGTTGAAGCCGCCTCTCCCATGCAGTTTATCTTTCAGGCCTTTGTGCCCAGAGAATATTTGAAATAATAACTCAGTCATCCAGTACAGGTTGATTTATTCCTAACCTGAGGGTGAACAACATATGCCTGGAGCAAGTGGTACTTCCCATTTGAACTCCTGACCTTGGATGAGTACGTTAAGAGGAGACTTTGAATTCTTTCCTATTAGTTTCTCTAATCTGGTGCAATAGATTCAGTCTAATAAAAGGTTATTTCTCCCATAATGCGTATGTTATGAATATACCAAGTATATTTCTTCATTTCTCCCTCCACCCCATGTTATTTACTCAGAACCCCTCAGACCACATAAAGAAATGGTTGAGGGCAGGAGAGGAGGAAATGATCCTAAAACATGTCCAACAAATAGCAAGTCTACACCATTAAAATTAATTATCTTATTTGTTTCCCAGACTTTCCCCATTACATTTTGCCTTTCAATAACTGAATATTGGTCTTCTAGCTTGCTTCTGGTTGATACCCAATTTGCTGTGTTGTTGATTCATAGGTAATTTCACCCTCTAAGTACCAGAATAGGAATTATGGAGAGCCAGTGCAAGGGAACAGCATGATCATTTTTCAGATACAAAAGCTATAGGCCAGTGGAGAGGTACCTGGCCCCCACTGCGCTCCCATGATGCCTCACATTTCAGGAGACTGTTCAAGGGCCATGAGATGGCCCTCTTATCCTTCCACAGGCCTCTGAGTTTAAGTATCCACAGGCATTACCATCCTAATTTTACACATGATGAAAGCAGGACAAGGGGAATTTGATTGGCCTGCCCCGGCGAGAAGTTTTAGGTTTACAGAAAATTGATAGGAAAGTACAGAGAACTCCCAAATACCACCTCACCCTGCCAGACACACAATTTCCCCTATTACTAACATCTTGTGTTAGTATGATACATAATACAATTGATAAACCAAAACATTATTAGTAACTAAGTTCATAGTTTACGTTAGGGTTCATTCTTTGTGTTGTACATTCTCTGGGTTTCAACAAATATGTAATAATATGTATCTATCATTACAGTGTCCCACTGGACAGTTTTTAACTGCTCTAGAAATTCCCTGTATTCCACCTAGTCATCGCTTCCTCTCTCCAAACCCCTAGTAACCACTGATCATTTTACTGTCTCGATAGTTTTGCTTTCACCAGAATGTTATTAAGCTGGAATCAGGCAATGTGTAGTATTTCATAATGGCTTCTTTCACTTATCAATACGCATTCAGAGTGCCTCCATGCTTTTTCATAGCTTGACAGATTTTTGTTTTATCACTAAATAATATTCCATTGTCTGGATCTGTCGCAGTTTGTTTGTTTGTTTGTTCTTTCCATTCACCTAGGGAAGAACATCTTGGCTGATTCTAAGTGTGGGCAATTATGAATAAACCATGTATAAACATTAACATGCAGGTTTTTGTGAAGACATAAGTTTCCAACTTATTTGAGTAAATACCAAGAAGCACAATTGCTGGACTGTATGGTAAGAGTAAGTTTAGTTTTGTAAGAAAAGACCAATCTGTCTTCCAAATGGCTGTACCATTTTGCATTCCCACCAGCAATGAATGTTGCTCCACATTCTCACCATCATTTGGTGTTGAGCATGTTACATTTTTATAAACTATGTGAATGTGACTCTCTCCATTTACCACAGCTTTTATATACTTTCTCTGTTGTATTTCAAGGGTCAAGATTTGATGTTCAGTATACCTGCATCCACATACTAATAATTTGTTTGTTCCAGGGTTGGAAAGGACTAATTGTACCCATTGGCTATATCCCATTCACTTAATAAGTAAATGTTCATTAAACCACTCTTACACACTGTGCAATATGGTGACACTGAGGACAAAGTGATTAACAAGACATATGGTTACTGCACTCAGAGTTAGTGGCAAAGCACAGTCTGGATGGTCAACACCCATGGCCACATCATATCAAGAGGCATCAAAGGGAAGGGAGGGGAGGGATGTGGCCGCCTCTCCTGGGGAGCCCTCAAGCATGGCATCCCACACGGAGAGGGTCCTCCAGGGTGACAAAACAAAGGACCGATACTTCTTGCGACTGTGTTTTTGCAAATTTGCCAAGAAGAATTTGTTCTGCCAGAAAACCCAGGGAGAAAAGTAACACAGGTGCTAAAATAAGGAAGTGCTGGTAGAGGTTTCTGAATTAAAAGAGTGTCTATCATCCCTGGAAGTAGTTTTGACAAACACTAAGGCTGCAGGAATGTAATTTTTTATTATTATTATTAATACCATTGTTTTAGACTTTATAGGTTCATGTGGCCCCTTTTCAATAAATTGCACTAACAGAAATTGTTCAATATTGAGGGGAGTTATTCATTAGCATGTATTATATATTGGACGCTCCTTATATTTTAGGGCTACCATGCCATCTAGCTTCTGATCTTTAAGACTACTCATAAACTCCACTGTGCTGATAGCATCTCCAAGCCAGCCCACGTAATTTATAAAAGATTTCACAGCCACAGGAATGCAGTGCGTAAGAGTGGCTGCCAAGATATAACTTACCACGCTGTGTCAAGGTTAGACCCTGATGCCAATAAAGATTCATTAGGTACGAAAAACTGAATCAGCAATGTCTTTGCAGTGACCTTGTATTGGCGCAGAGCTCCAGAAGTTCTCAGCAAAAGAGCAAAGGAAAACTAAAAGATAGTTTTTAATTCACTTATAGCACAACAAAGATAAAGAACAGCAGTTCACACAAACAAGGATGACCAAAAAGGAAAATCAAAATGACTTTAAGGGAAAGCTGGGATGGCTCAGCAGGTAAAGCGCTCGCTTTGAAGCCCCGAGGACCGAGGATAGTATCCCGGTCCCGGCCCATGCGGACCCATATGCTGAACTGGGGTGTGCCCCCAGTTAGGTTCTTGCCGGGACCTATGTGGGAGGCTCCCGGCCCAGTTCCTGCCCTGCGCAGCCCTGTGCCCACCTGTGGAGTGAATCAATCTCTCTCTCTCTCTCTCTCTCTCTCTCTCTCTCTCTCTCTCTCTCTCTCTCTCTCTCTCTCTCTCTCTCTCTCTCTCTCTCGGCAATGACAACCTACATTGTATTGACCCTGACCTTTGAAAGATTTGTCAAGATTTCATTCTGGGAGCTGCGCTCCATGTCTGGACATTGGGGGATAACCATCCCAAAGTCCTTCAGGAGGGGCCTGTGCAATTTGTACAAAAATCAAAACTCAAACCAGGACATGGCTGATCCAGCCAGTCCTTGTGAACCTCCAAATGTCCAGCTGACCAAGAACTGAGAAAGGCCACAGTCACTGGCCCCAACCTTCAGAGCAATTAATGAGAGCAGAGCATCCACAGCGTGGCGACATGTGCCTTTGTACAATGGCATTTCCAATATAACCAGAGTGTATGAAGAAATAAGGGTGTGTAGTCTATCTGGGCTCTATCCTTTCTTCCACATCTGTAGACTCCACCCATTAACATGACTTAGTATACCACCTAAATGTCCATTTTCCCAGAATTCTCTCTCCAGCCTGGACTTTTGCCCTAGGCTTAAGCCTTATAGATCCAAAGGCATATTTTAGATCTCAGCTTACACGTCTAATAGACATCTCAAACTTCAGATGGCCAGAGTAGAATTGAAGGCCGTAAAGCAAAATCTAGGGTTTATCATTGGTTTCTCTCCTTCCCTCCAACTCTCCCACACATACTCCTCCATGGCCTACCTATGAGCAGTTCCAAATGACTCTAACTTCAAATGTACCCCGACTATAACTCTATCTCTATCAATACAACCCTATTCCCCGAGCTCTTCTCTGGTGACGGTTAAGACCTCCCTAATTGGCCTGTGCTTCCAGTCTCAATCCCTACATACTAGCCTCCACATGGCACCTGGAATAACCTGAATGTGAATCAGATTGTATCTCTTACTGTTTGACACCCTTCAATGGTCTCCTACTGCACTTCAAGTAAAATCTGTACTCCCAGCCCTAGCCTGCAAAGATGTATATAACCCCACCCCTGTCCAATCTCCTCAATTTCATTCTCTGGCCACGCAGATCCCAGTGTCACACTGTCATATTTGCAGAGAGACTGGCCCTGACCACCCAACCACTCTCTCATACTGGTACTTTCATTCTCTGAAGCATACTTATCACCATTCTTCTCTCTCTCTCTCACACACCTATAATGTTTGTTTCCAACACTGTCTCCTCTACCAGAAGTACATCTACCCAGGACAGAAGAAGCCCTCAATAAATACTCAACAGATATTTTGTTGAAGGAATAGAAACGGATAAGCCATTGTTTAGTTAAATTCAACATAGTCATTTTCCTCTCTGGTGTCACCAATGATTTCTCTTTTTGTTAGTGGCTGTTGAGTAAAAGATACAGTAATTGGCTTACATCGATGGACCATGTTGCACCAAAGACGTGTCACTAAATTCTAGACTCATGCTCAAAGTTGAGGAGAGGCATGTGAGGACCACGTAGCCTGAGGGGTCCAGCAGATCTCACATTGCAGCCAATGAGTAGAGTGACAAGTGGAATTAAGTTGAATATTTACATAGTTTGGCCCTTCTTCTCCCTTTTGGCTGATTTTGCGTGAGTGCTTTGCCGAGAAGAAAAAGCACTGATAGAAAACCCTGACCGCACGATAAAGAGACTCAGACACTCCGGAGGGGCTCGCGGATGGAAACCACTGGAATCCTATTAAACCTGCAGCGCGCTACAGCACTATTTGTCATACTTTTATTATACTTGCATTTCTTTTCTTTTTTCTTTTCTTTTTTTTTTTTTTTTTTTGGTTTTAGGCCTTAAAAAAAACTTTCATACTTTCTAAGTTTTAAAGTAATGGAAACCCTAGTCATTGTTGACTTTCGCCCATGCCTCAAATTCAATTTAAAGAGATATCATCAGGGGAGCTGAAAGGCCCTGCGCTGTATTTAAAACAATAGCAAACTGGATCATGTCTCCATAATCCCCTGTGTGAGGGTGTTTGTGGCAGATGTATAAAGTACACACACCCATGCCAGTAATTCTAAGGAGAAAAATTCCTCCACTTCGAAGACGTAATCCAAAGCAAACACTGCACAGCGCGTACGGGTGAGTGTTGAGGGGCTGGAAGGCCAAGATTTATGTGCAAAGATGAAAAGACCCTGAGAGTGTGTAGCTTGGCGAAAGAGACATGATAACTGGCCTTAAATATGCGACAAAGTAAACACCAAAGGGAAACAAAAATAATGGCCAAAGCTGCCCAAAGGAGGCAATTAGGGCTAATGGGAATCCTGGGCAAACATGATAAAAAGCGGTCCTGGCAGGAAGACTCTCTAGAGGGAAGGATAGTTCTCCTTGGTCCAGGACCACACGTGGCCCAGAGGGGTGTCCCCTGAGGCTCCCCACCTCGCCTACTGAGAGGCTGGCCAGCGCCTTTCAGACCGGGTCACGATGGCAGGAAGCCCAAGTCGGCGGGGAGGTGGCTTGGCCAGTTGCTCGGGCATCTCACCCCCTCACTCCCTGCCCTCCCTGAAGCCTGCCAGGGGAGAGGGGAAGGTTTCCAAAGGGTCACTTTGGGTTCTGGCATTGAGACTGGTGTTTTCATACATTACTCTGGTCCGCTGTATTGCTGGTTCCAGTGTACTCACCAAAAAAGCACTGGCATTCATGATAGCTTTGTTGAGAGCTTTGGTTCCCAAGCTTGGCTAATCACCAAAACCACCAGGAAGTGGGGCAGGGTGGTGACTTTAAAAAGATACCATTCAGGATCTCCCCACACCCACACCTGTTGACCCAGGGCCATCATACCACTGGAACAGGGTAGGGGTGGGATTCAAACCTATGAGCGTCTGGCTCCAAGACTCTACCCTTGGCTGCTAGGCATGGGCCTCCAAGGGATGGCTACCTGTCCCAATGATTTCCAATTGCAATCTCTATGTTTTGTTCCAAATTACAGGAATTCTGCTGCTCTCGTTGCTTCCGACTTTGAGGAAGCAGCTATAGGAGTAAGTTAACGGCATGATACAGATGATGTGAGGCGAAACCACCAGATTTACTGGCCAGAACCCATCAGGATTTCCTCCCACAGCTCTGTCCCCACGTTTCTGCAAGTGACTGTTTCTAACTGTGGTGGATATTTCCTTAGACTAAAGGACTGCAGCCTTCCAGCCCTCCACAGTCGAAAGTGACATATTTGGGGGATGTACAGTCATTTCTGAAGGGACCCTAAGTTGCAGAAGCTGAGCACCGTTCACGAGAGGCTCTGCTGTTGTCCCAGGAGCCAGGAGATCCCTGATCTGGTTGGAGGAGCATTTTACCAGAGGCTTTCTTGTCATCCTGCAACTTCTAGGCATTTCTGACAGTGTTCCAAAAAAGCGTGCACAGAACGTGAAAGTGTAAATTATTTTGCAGTTAGCTTAGAAAAATCTAAAACCTTCTACCACTTTGCAGTAGAGCCTTTGTGGCCAATTATACCAATTCCTCCCACCCACACCCTGACCTTAAGCTCAATAACAGAAAGACTACATTTGTCTTACTTCTCTACCTCCAGGCCTGGCTCAGTACCAGAAATGTAATAGATGCTTAAAAAAGTTTGAATTAATAAAAAAATAAATAGAGAAATGATAAGCACCAATCAGAAAAAAACACTTATCTGAAAATATCCACTGAAACAAATGAAATAGCTAACATTAAACCGTGCAACTGAAAATCCATTTAATATTTCTACAAAGAATGCAGTCATTTAAACACCTTACATTTTATTGTAAAAAAAAAGGGAGGGGAAGGATGGCTCATTCCCCACCCAAAGATCTTTCTCTTTATCCCCAGTTACAACACAAGTTGTGAAGAGACAGACATTGAACAGGAAGGGTGAAAGGCACAGCAGCCCCTGGGCAGATCAGCTAAGTGTGCCCTGATGAGTAGCCAGAGCTGAAGGCATAACTGAATTCAGCTACTTTGGTTATAAAATGTCGAAAGATAGGCAAACAGCCAAACTACAGCACAACGCCATGGGCAACATCAGAACCACAGGGCTGGCTGTCTTTCCAAGGAAGGTGTTAAAGAGAATGTGCACCGTGCAGCCAGCGCTTACAGACACATCGCGGAAGGCAAGCAACTCTTCTGAGCAGTGGGGTAAAGAACAGAGGTGTCTGATGCTCACTTACAGGCTGCAGACTGAGGTAAAAACCTGAAGAAGTCATGTGCGACAGAGCAGGACAGCCATCCTGTCCCACCCTGGGACAGGGAAGGACAGTCCCCTAACAAAGCCAGGCCATGGGGCTGCTATGATGGACGCCGGGGTGGTGTGATTTTTCAGGAAGCTTTGTGGACAAAGGAGGCTTAACGCTAATTAAAAAGAGAAAAGAAAGGCTCACTGGTGATTTTAAAGATAAGGAGACGAATAATGAAAAGTTAGACAGACAAAAATTACAAGAGCCTAGTGGAATAAAGATAACCCCAGCAATGCTCTGACAAGATAAGGGGCGAGCAGCTCAGCTCCGTCAGGGGAGCCATGAAGGGCTCCTGAGAGGATGGGTGACAGATGGGGCTGGTACTGCTGATGGGCTCCATGAAGTCTTTGCTGCGGGAATTCCTAAAAGGATCCTCCTCTGATGAATGTCTCCTGATGAGAGACGCCTAATGAGAAAGTGCAATGTTCAGAACGAACGGTTGCAGGGAGCCAGGCTGGGACAGATTGAATCCACAGGCTCGGCGGGCCTGGGGTGTGTGGGCACTTCCCACTTTGCTTCGTGCCCACCCCCCAACTCCCTCTCCTTGGGCCTTGCCCATGAGGTTGTGGAGTTGAGAGCTACAGCTCAAAGACCGGCTCAGAAACTCAGCACCCAGGATTCCTGAAATGCCTTTTGTTCTTGCCTTTTCCAGCCCCCACTGTCCTCATCACCACCCCAGATGCTCTGTCCTCTCCTTTCCTGGGACAGAGCTAGGAGCCTCTGACTTCCTACCGCAGGATGCTCAGCTAAAAAAGTCACAGGTGCGACTAGGTATGTTTCTCACCCAAGAATCTCTCTTCCTGACAGAAAAGAGAGATGAACAAATAAGTTTAATGTCATTGGCAATAATCCACAGAATGAGAGAAACGAGTTATGGGCAAAGAAAAAGCATTTCTTCTGAGAACAAAAGACTCCTGATAATGCACCTTGAATTTCCATTTGAAAGGAAGTAGATGTCTCTATGAGTTCATAGTATCAAGCATTTTCTAACTGAAAACATAATACTGTAGATATCAGAGCACTGGCAATAAAATTACTAGAAAATTATCCATTTTTACTTGAATATGAAGATTCTCTAAATTAAAAAATATTTTATCTTGCCATTGAGATGTTTCAATGAGCAGTTCTTTCAGCCAAAATGCCAGCCAATGAAATAAAAAAATAAAAAAATAAAAAATTTAAAACATAACATGTACTCATGCTGAGAACAGAGGGCCAAATCCAAAAAGGACAATAATTGGCTACACTGAATCCATTCACAGGGCAACAAAGGGTCTGTGGTTACAGAACTGGATCACAGTCAAGATGCGGAAATTTATTCCTGGCTGGCACGCTGGGTATTCCTGGTCAAGCCTTATGCTGCCATCAACTCATCGCCCCAATGAACCCAACAGAAGAAGAGTCTAGGAAATTTCTTTCAAGAAATGCTAACTTCTTTGCATTCACATGTGAGAATCAAATTAAGGTAAGATAGGACTTTCTGTGTATGGGCTTGCTTTGAAAAGCATATAGCCCTATACAATTACATTTATTCATAAACACTTATTAAGTGCCTACAGTATACCGGGCCCTGTGAGAGGTTCCTGTTTTCTAGGAGCTGAACCTGGAAGAGGAAGTCGGGCCTATAGACCCGTCAGCACATGGAAGGATCCTGAGGCTCCGTGTGAATGGACAGTGCTCCCCAGGCAAGGGGTCGAGGGGAGTCTTCAGTTATCTTACCAGATCCACGGGGTCACCTGGCAAGTAGACCCCAAAAGAGCCTTCTGTGAAGGAGCTAGTGATTTAAAAAATAAAAACTTCAGCAAAACAAGTTATTTCTGATCCAGACCCAGTATGATCTCATTCTTTATTCTGTGTCCCCCAAATTTCTGGCATTTAGTACAGAAATAAGCACACTCTGTTTTACAAGGCAGCTATCAAAACTGATAGAAATACAAGCAATAGGAAAACCAAAGCATCATCTTCACATATCATCTAAAGGACTTATTAATAAGGCAAAATAAAGATCTCTATTTCAGCCGGTCTTCAGAATAAAAGGGAGTATTATGACAATCAAAGGAACGTTTAAAACGCAGCTTCATCCAGTTCCCACGGCAGCAGGAAGGTGCGTGGCTGAAGAGGGAGCTGTGGTGATGGGCAGGTGGGGCTTTAATCCGGCTTGGCCATTTCTGGGCTCAGCTAGGGATCTGCCTGACGCCTTCCTTACTTAACAACATCTGCCTTTCGGCGTGGGCCTGAGGACTCAACCTGGCCCTGCGTATAAAAAGTGTGTCCCGGGGCTCCAAGCGTGGTCAAGGCTCTGTCAACGGTCAACGCAACCATCAGCGTGAGCGATACATCTGGCTTTTCATTTTCTTTCTCACATTTGTGGCTTCAAAGGCAGCCACCTGCCCAAACCTAAGCCCCATTCAAAATGTGCATCAAGAAACTAGACACTTAAAAATGGTTAAAATAGTAAATGTATATTTAACCACAATCTTTAAAAAATGTGTGTGTGTGAAAGAGAGAGAAGAAAAAAACTATAGACATAAAAAGATCACTGGTTGCCAGGAGCACAGCACATTTTTATGGCAGAGAAATTATTCTGTATGACATTGAAATGGTCATTATAACATAATAAGTGATATCCTACACTGGCTAAAACCCACAGAACTAGATGCTATAGAATAAATGTTTCTGTCTCTGAAAACGTTTTGTTTAAATCTAACCCCCAGCACAATGGTATTTGGAGGTGGGACTTTTGAGACTGATTAGGTCAGAAGGGCAGGACCCTCATGAATGGGATGAGTGCCCTTATAAGAGGAAGCCCCAGAGAGCTGGCTTGCCCTCCTTCCACCATGTGAGGATACCACGAAAAGTAGGCAACACCAAAGAAGGTTCTCCCCAGAACCCAACCATGCGGGCACCTGATCTCAACCATCCAGCCTCCAAAACTGTAAGGAATAAACTTTTGTTGTTCCTAAGCTTCCGACTCTACGGTACTTTCTTACAGCAGCCACAACTGACTAAGACACTGTGTAACACAAAGCGTGAACCCTCATGTGAACTCTGCACGTTAGCTAATCACAAGGCATTGGAATTTCTTCATCAGTTTTCACAAGTGCACCACGCTAACGCAAGATGTTAATAAAAGGAGAAACGACGTGGGCCACAGGAGGGAAGAGGTACATGGGAACACCGTCCTTTCTGCTCCATTGTTCTGTAAATCTAAAGCTACTCTAAAAAATAAAGTTTATTAATTGAAAACAGGCAACAAGTATGGTATGTCAAACCGATTCACAGAGATCCCAAGTTCCGTGAGCATCTAAAGGCTGTGCACAGGCAAGAGGAAGCTGTTGCCAAGGCTACTTGGCATTCGGAAGGAGAAATCGATCCCATGTCACACTCCCTGAGGCAGGCTGTTCTCACAGCCCACGGGGATCTCTTCAGACCACTGTCCTCCCTGGTGCTGAGCTTGACCTGGTGACACTGAGGAGGAGCCTTCTCTGTCATCTCTCCCCACTGCCATGTGATGTATGGTCACCTCAAGGAGTGACCCTTACTAACGGATGGCTGCAAATCAGGCCTGAACTAAACAACACCCCAACTCTGAGGCAATCATCACAGCTCATGAGTCAAGACACGGCTTCTCTCTCCTCCAGGATGGTAGCCATTTTTTTTTCACCCTCTTCCTTACTCCCAGCCCACAGCAAAAGTCTAAGGCAGGAGGTGCAGTGCGTCCAGAAATACAAGGGCAGGTTCTATAAATCCTGGCATGGGAAGACGCATGTCATGATACAAGTGGGTTCTTTCCGGCCCCTTGCAGTTATTTAAAGCTGAAAACAGCTGTAAGAGACACCTGGTTTCCTGAAAAGCTGTGATTCAAACACTAAACATGCAATTTTGAAGAGAAGGAAAAGCAACAAGAGAGAGCCAGTCACTAATCATGTTCTCTGTCAGGTAGGAAAGGCCTGGAATCGTCCATGTCCTGAGGGAAAGGCCCGTGGGGATGACATAAGACTTGCGGTGCTTTGGAGAGTGATGGTAGGTAGTCACGAGACACCCTATTTAATAACGCTGAGCCTCAGAAAGAGAAGAGTATTTCTTTTCCAGATCTCCTTCAAGCCTCCTGATTGAAGAAGGGACGTCCCAGCCCAGCGTCTGGGTCTCTAACACCTTTCAACCTGGACTCATCTCCCCTCTCGGCACAGGCCTCTGGCTCGAAGCCTAGCTGGCCACGACAATGGGCTAGAACTGAGAAAGCCTGTTTTGGGTTCACTCTCCTTCCTTAAGGATCTTCTTTTATGGCCAGCTGGTTTTCCTTCAACACTGGTGATTTAAAGGCTGTTTTTACAATAAATTTAAGGAAAAAGGAAGTCAATGTAAAGAAAAACATCCTGTTAGACATTTCTATAGGTGCTACTTGAATTAGGCAAAAAATTACGAAGGCAAAACAGAAGCAGCTGGAGTCTGGATTACTCCGACTCCCTTATTTCACTATTGGGGAACCTGAGATCCCCGGAGGAGGAGCAATTTATATAAAGGTCACAGAGACAGCAGGCAGCCAAGCTGGAATCCAAACCAGGTCCTGTGAGCCTAGGTCTCCATCCAAAGAGAAGCTCCCTGAGGAATAGAAACCTTCTGATCAGATGGCAGAAAAGGATAGTATACGCATAAATGACTTAGTGTTGCCAAAACACAATTTGCCCTTGTTTATGGTTCCCAGCATACCATGGGCAATGAGAGAAAGCAACGGATAGAGTCCTTCCCTCCCTCCCTCCCTCCCCCACCCAGTGCCCAAACATTTGGGGAGCCAGGCACTGTGGTAAGGCAGAGACACAAAGCTGAATAAAGACACACTGGCTCTGCCTTGAAGGAACTGGAATGTCATCAGAGTCTGGAGACCAGGTGATGAAGCATCCCTGCGAGAACTACCAGGGATAGGCCCAGGGTGATCCCGGAAACAGGGAGGCGCAAGAGAGGCCGCACAAGCAAAAGTCAGTGGCACAGCTTCCTAATAATGCTTGTTACCCAATAATTAATAGTACCGTATTAATATTTCCTCTCCTAATTCCTTTAAACTATCTGAATTTTTAAAAATGCATACTTATCAGCAAGATAGCAAGCATAGGCCTGCAAGTAGGGACATTTATATACACATTGTATGAATGTCACCATTATGTCCATTATCTTAATGTACTATTGCTCTGCTATGTACACTGCGCAGCAGAGAAGCACCGTACACACCTGCTCTGGAAGTTACTGCTCTGGTTCAAGGCTTCTCAGGATGAGGTCCCAGGACCTCAGGGCTGCCCTCTGCCTGGGAGTGGAGGGTGGAGAGGGGTAGTGAGGAGAGTTTTAAAACTTAAGCTCCCAGTCCTCCAAGTTTACTGAACCAAGTGGGCCCATGAATCTGCATTTAACACCCTTCTCAGGTGAGGCTTCAATTAACTGGACGTCTGGATTAAATACATTTTCCCAAGAAGAAACAAAAATTCAGGAACTCCTTCATGCAATCAGTTTCCCTGCTCACTATCCAGGAACCATTACCCTGAGCAGCAGGGGAAGTAAATTGTGTTGATGTGTAGGGGTGTATCTGTCCATACACAGCTATACAGGGAGGGCCACCCTGCACCCCAAGCTCCTTGAGCTCTGAGAAGGCTACCTGCCAAGCCCACACAACCAGAGAGCCACACCCTGGCGGCTCCCTTGGCCAATCATCCATCCTGTCACCTTCAAACCAGTCCTGGTCACAACCCACCCCAGACGCTCTCTTTACTGACATCAGTTTTACCTCCTGGGTTCCAGGAGGCATTTCCTAAGTTTAAACTGCTCAGAAATGTGTTTAATGCTGTTCTTATCAATGGTGTGTCATTGAATCTTCTGGTTTGGCGGAAACACGAGGCTCCTAATTCTGCCATATCAGTTTCACACAGGAAGGTGGCTGCTCCTAAGTCACTGATTAGGCTGCCTCTGCTCCTATCCATCCTGCCATTTCTACCTCCTGGAGTTCTCCCAGCCAGCCCATGGGCAACCTCTGCTCCGAGCCCTGTAATGGAACACAGGCCAGCATCAATCACCACGTCCTGGGTGTGTCTTGATGGTGCTACTCAGTCCCATCGCCTCATAGGATAGCTCCGTACATGGATTTCTATTGCTGCCGCTGGACTGTAAGCTTCTCCAATCCTGACACTGCCTTACCATCTCTAGATGTCGCTAACGCCGACCATGTTCAATGGACAGTTTATGCCGCTCTGTTACAGTCCTTCCTAACACATGTTTAGGTGACACAGTGACATCATATAACTCTTCTATTACTTTTGCACATTATTAAAATACATATTACATAGATATTGATGGGCTCAAGTCCAAGTTTAACCACTTGCCGGATGTGGGATCTTTGGCAAGTAATTCACAGCTTTAGGAGTCAGTTTCCTCGTCGACACTACAAGGAACTAGTACTATTTGCCCTCTTATTATTGTTGTGAAGTCGAAGTTCATACATGTAATAGGATTTGACTCATGCCCGGCCATTACAAAAATTCAAAAAATTTCATTTATTATTCTGTAAACAATTATTGGCTATTATTACAGACTCAGGTACTATGCTACTTATTTAGACTGCCAAAAACAAAACAAAACAAAACAAAGCAAAACAAACAAACAAAACAGAAAGCAGAACAAAAGAGGCCTTCCCCTAGTTTGGAAGACAGAGGAATGCAGTGAACTGCTACCCTATGCAGAGCCATAACAGGAGCAAAGCTGCTGTAAGATGATGAATCTACCATAAGGACCAGCAGGTGGATGAATGGAGAGTTCTCAGTACCTGGTGGCTATCCATTGCTGGAGATGCTCCTAATAGTTCCAGCCTCTCAGGGCTTTAAGTTCCTAAAGAGGACCAGGGGAGGGGACAGCAGGCATAGAGGCTCAGAAGTGGGAGGTGAAGCACAGTGAGTAAAGAAGAAAACAGCAAGGAGTGAGGTCAGGAAGGTAACGAGACCAGAGCACCTCCGTGGTAAGGACTGCAACCTACAGGCATGCTCATACCTGGGGTCTGCTCCACCCAAACTGATGGGTAGGGGTCAGGAAAGGGCAGATTCCCATGGAAAATCAAGAACAAAAGTACCAGAAAGTAGAGTAATGGATGTTGTACAAAAAAAGGGGTTAGGAAAAAAACTACCACATCCATTACCAGAAAAACAGAAATCCAAAAGCCAGTTTCCATTGGAGCAGGCCCCACTTTGCCGATCACATTACACTGTATAGTGACTGCCCAGCCCGGTGATGATCTGAGCGTCTTTGAATCACAGCACTAACGCAGACATCTCTCTGTAATGCAGATCTGAACAAGCCAACTCCAATATCCAAAATGGAACGTGCGTGCACGTACACACATGAATCTGATACTTACAACTTGTGAAAAACATTAATAAGACCACACAGTGATTCTTTCCCAGCTTTGTTCTTGCATGTTTATAATTACTTTGCTACTCCTTTATAAAGGACTGGCAGCAATGCATATTTGTGTCTGTTTCAATTTGGGCACTGTTTAGTAGATGATCTGGATTTTACACTAGAGATTGGAAATAAAAATGTGTGTGTGTGTGTGTGTGTGTGTGTGTGTGTGTGTGTGTGTTCCAAGCCAGAGGCATCAAACGGGAGGAGTTAGGTCAAGAGTCCCATTAGTTTGGTATTCACGCTGTAGTCAGAGTGTATGTAAACCTTAAACAAGTTCTGAGGCCAAGGACCTCTGGGTAGAAGACCCTCATGCAAGTGAGGGTCAGTGGGACCCCTAACTTTCACAAAGCTTCAATCAGTCACAGCCTAGTGGTAAGTCCTAAAAGCAGAAGAACAGCTGTTCATTCATTGAAAGTAGACTCAATCCAAGCTATGCAGAGCTTATAGTTCTGTGAGGTATTACAGAGAAGGATGCCATGCCTGTTCTAGGGCATGGAGCCCAGGTGGACGCCACAGAGGGAGGTGGCAGAGTCTCCACGCAGAAGCATCTATCCTGTCCAGAAGGGGTGCCCCATGGTAAAAGCATAGGTGGCTTAAGGTTTTTGTTTGTTTGTTAGTTTGTTTGTTTTTTAATGAGAGGCAAATAGGACATATTTATTATAGTTGCAAGTGAGATACAGCAAACCGACTCAACTAAAGAAAAGGTGTGTGTGGGGGTGGAGGAGAGATGAGTAATTGGCTCATAAAGTAAAACATCCAGGCTAACGCTAGCTGAATCCACAGGTACATTCGGAGTGTCACACCCTATTGCGTGCACCTCCACATCTGCACGTGTGAGCCTGTGCACTTGACCTGTGTCAGTGGTGGGCTTTGCTCTCAGGCAGGCACCCCCCTCATGGGACTAAGGGAACATAGCTGAGGCAGCTCCATATCATATCCTAGCAGCTCAGCCGCCTTGGCGAAATGAGAGTGCCTTTGTCTTCATCTTTCCCAAACAAGTCTCCAGTGGGCGTTTCTTTGGGCTGACCCAAGTCAAACAAACGACTGAGTCATCCTGAAACAAATGACTAAGTCACAGAGAGAAAGTATACAGACTGTCCAGGACTGAGTCATGTGTCACCTATCACCTCCTACCCCCACACCCTCTGGTCTAGAATGAGGGAAGAAAGTCGGGGTGCAGCTGCCTAAGGGAGGGGGATGGATGCTGGGAAGGCAGAACACAGCGGACATCCATGCCAGGAGGCTCAGGTGGCCACAGAGCTCAAATCTGTCCAGAATGGGCCTGAACCTGACAGGATGGCTCTAACATGGAATCCTGGGAAACCCTGAGGGGTAGAGGAGGAGAAGTAAATGATTTCACAGGGCTCCAGGCCAGACATTCCTGCCCAGTAAACACAACCCCATATTCTGTCAGGCGATCACTTCCACTTCATTCCTTTGCATTTTGGAAAGATCCCCACTCCTAGCCCCTTAAGACGTCATTTGAAAACACATCTACTTTGGGGAGGCATTATTAAATAAGCTCTTTTTTCACCAGTTATTCATCCATCCACCCCAACACATCTGTTTAGGTCAGTGTGAATTTATTAAAATCCAACATGACAGAGTACCAGTCGTGAATTTTAATTCTGAACTTTTGTAATAGCAAAATACCATCATGTGTATCTTGAAATGACACTAGAACATTATACACATTCCATGAAAAACTATTGAAGTGGCTGACTACTTTTGTCAACATTCTAGGTATACTACCCTAGGCATAAAACTTCCTACTGGTTTCTGATACAAGATTTGTTAAATGTTCTTGTGCCCATTGTTGGTAATATGTTTGCCCCTGTATCTCAGGGGCTGGCAGCCCCAGAACTACATTTCCCAGAATCCTCCAAGCAGGGTCCAGATTACGTAGATTCAGCCAGTGAAAGGCCCTCCTGGGAAATAGGCTAGAGAGCTTAAGAAGTAGACAGTAGTATTGCCCCTAGACAATGAGCCATGTAGGTACTTAAGCTTCAGCTAAGGGCAGCAAGAGGCTTTGCCAGTGGCTTCCAGCATCTTCCAGCAGGTTGCCCACCTCAGTGCTGCAGGCACATGGAATCATGGGTGGAGTATCCCCTGGGATCTCTGCACTTCCTGGTTTCCTAAAAACTAGAGTTGATGTTCTCTGATGTTTGTTCCCTCAGCCTTTCCAACTGTTTTGCAAGCCTTGAACTCTCTTACTGTTGGAAATACATGAAGAGATTTCAGTGTCTTTCTTCATATTTTAAAAACTTTAAAATTCATCAAAAATCTGTCTACACTAGTATACATGAACATAGCAGGTCATGTCAAACATAAGGTTAGAGCCCAGGAAGACTTGGCGAATTAGAAGGTCCTGTTCTAATTAGGATGCATATTTTACTAACACCACTTTAAATTTTTGCATTATATAGTAGACATATTTGGATTATTTAAAACACTACCAACAAGTCTGTAATATACTTTGAAATGCACCAAAAGCAAGATGTACTAGTGGAGAGGTAAAGGGATGGATAGATGAACAGATATGTAATAAAATGAGTATATTTAATGGTAGAACATGGTTGATGGGTATATGGATGTTTGTGGTAAAATTATTTCAATTTTGCTATATGTTTGAACATTTTCATAATAAAGTATTAGGAATAGGGAACACTACCTGCCCAAATCTAAATAACATTGGTGGAGATAAGATTTTCTAACTGTTCTTTTTTTTTTTAATCAGTTGGATTAACTAGCTTATAACCTAAATTCTCTAAAATCATTTTCCTTTCAATGTTATCATTTTTCTTCATTCTTTTTAACCCTCAAGAGTGAGATAACCACTGTGACTCATCACCTTTGGGGAACTCTTTCCTCTAAAGAACAACTCTACTCTCATATTAAATAAACACACGTAAAATTCATAATTAATTGTCAATAGATATTTACAGGTTATTGCAAATTATACTCTGTAAAGCCTCAAGAAAACTAGGGTTTGTCGATTAAATTTCATATTATTTTTCACCCTGCAACTACAGGAACTGGAGGTGTCATTAGTATTAATTTTCCCATAAGAGTGCATCTTGTAACTCACTTGCAAAGAACAGTGTTATTAACCTAATGCTTTAAAGGCTATTAATTAATGAGGACTTATTTAAACTGCTTGAGTTTCCAATACTTTTGCAGGCAAAAGATTCTGACCTGATCTGCACATCAGAAAAACATCCATTCCTCATTCAACAAAGACTTTTGGGACATCTGTGCTACAGAAGAAACTCTCCTAGGTGAATGGGTCCTCCTCAGGGCCTTAAATTCTAATGAGAGAGAAAATAAAAGCCATATACATAAAAAGGCAATTTGAGATACTGATGTGTTCCTTGAGAAAAAACTTAAGCCAGGCAACATAAGAGAACATGACAGGGCAGGGGGTGGAGGCAAAGGGGAGGGAGGGTGGTGTTTTGGGTAGAGTGGGCAAGGGCTCTATCTTAGGCAAGGTGGCCAAGAAAGGCTGCCTTAAGAAGAATCTGAGCTGAATCTTGAATCACAAGGAGGAACCAAATTCTGGTAAAGAACATTCCACTCAGAGAGAATACCAGACACAAGGGCAGTGCAGAGAGGACAGGCTTGGCACATTCAAGGAACAAGCAGGAGGTTCACATGGGAACTTGGCAGGAGAGGGACTGGGAGAGGTGGGCAGGGTCAAGATCATGCAATGCCCTTACCAATAGATTTCACTCCATTGTACATGAAATGAGAAATAATGGAGGGCGATATGCATTCTGCAATAACAAAATGAATTTTCAGCATTATCACGGTTGCTTTCATGTATAAATTCTAACGGCTACAGAATAATCCCAAGGTTAATGTGAATAATGAGGGTACAGGGGTGACAGAATATCTGTGGTGATGCTCCTAATTGCTGCTGCTGCTGCTGCTGCTGCTGCTGCTGCTGCTGCTAGACAATAATAACGAGCAGGAACAATTATTAGGCACTGAGTATGTGAGCAGAATTGGGCCATGTTTTATGGACCCCCCCACTTGAAGTAAATCAGTGTTCTCATTTACAGTTGATGACCCTCAGACTCAGAGAGAGAAGTCACCTAACCTAAGTCACACAGCTGTCAAGAAGTGGAGTCAGGATTTGAACCAGAATTTGGAGAGCTCCAACATCCATCTTTTTCACCACGAATTAAGTCACCCGTAATATATGCACAAGCCTCTGGAATGGCATTCTGAGGAACTCCAGAAAGACAGCGTCTGTAAGCTGGTCCTCAATGGGTCAGGCATCATGCTGGGGTTCATTTTATCCTGACCATCCCAGCCCCAGTAGATAAACACACACACACATGCACACTCACACACAGATGGGAAGGGAGAGACGATATAGAAAGAAGAAAAACATAGCTGCAAGTTGTCTTTCAGTCCAGTTTACCCTCTGTTCTTATGGGAACAGCAGCATGATCACAACATTCTTGGTTCATAAAAGAAAGAGAGTACACACCTTGCAGTGGGCTATAGTTCATATTTTCCTTTCTGATTCATGGTAAACAAGTTACTGTGTTTCATTCCTACTTACCCATCACCCAAGCCATAGAAGAAAAACATTGTTCCCAACTGTTTTCTTACTGTGGAGCCTTTGTGCATTGGTGATTGCTGTAATTTAACCTCTATCTGGAAACAGAATCATCATGGGGTGACAATTTACAGCACAGTTTCAGAACCATTTACTTCTCCCATCATGCTCCCCTGTGATCATGATGTCCTGTGT
>PVKE010000178.1:37029-188165 GCA_004027555.1 Craseonycteris thonglongyai
GGGGGGGGGGGGAGGACAGAGAAGCATTGGAGTAATCCTACAATACCGTGAATGACAAAGAAAGAGAGGAAGCGGTGAGATGACAAGACATGGGGCTTCAGAGGCACAGAATCAAGTAGCAGAAGTGGCAAAGTGCTGAACAAATCTTCCTCTACCTGAAAGACTCCAACCTAATATTCCCAGCAGGGCCTTCAGCGACCATGGGCTGACTGTTTTTCGCTGATGTGGAGATGGCAGAACTCAAGCGATGCTGGTATTCACCGGGATGTTAAAGGAGCACCATGCTAAAGGAATCCTTAAGCTGAAGTAAATGACGAACTTGGGCTTCGGAGCTTGACTGGGCCTGTGTCTGCTCCGCCATGCTCCCCTCGATGACCCTCAACCGACCTCTAATTATTCAGTAAAAATGGGACGATAACACTACCTACCTCATACGGTTGCTGAAACTTCATACATTTGCATACCAGTGTTCTATCTGCCTTTTCAGTCTATCGTCCTATACATGAATCCGTATCTATACATACCTATCTATATCTCACTGTGTATATACCTATCACTTGTACAGAAGGTTGAGTTATTCATATTTAGCATATCATCATCACTGTCCATGCAAGGCCCCCATCTTGATTTATATTTTCCCCTTCAGTCTTGATCTATGCTCTAATTCTGCTCCCCCGTAGACACCCACTTTAATGAAGCTGACAGCCGTCCTTAACCGTGCATGTGTCTATGTAAAATGCATGTTGTTTTATGTGCTTTTAACTTATGTAGACACTATTGTGCTACAAATCTGATTCTGCTTCTTATGCATGGCTTCATTTGGGATCAGTGTGGGTTGTTTTGGTTATATGTACTTCATTGCTTCTCCTGGTCACATCCAGCGCATGTGACCTGTCCCCTTCCCAAATGACGGGGTCATAAAGAGTTTCCCACTGGCCTCCAAAATCATGCTGCAACTGGCCACTTCATCTCACCATAACTGACTACATTGGCTTTAAAAGGCAGTTATAACTATTCAAATATAGATTTAAAAACCATATGATGATTGAAATTGTCAGGCAGCTGTGTCCCATGTGACCCCTGGGCTTCCCCAAGTGCATCACACCCTCACAGGCTACACTTGTGTTGTCCACACTGGCCACTGGCTGAAGACTGCGGCTGCTGAGTTCAGGTTACGGGTCTAGTTTCGCTCAATGTTCTCCGTAATGCAGCTCGGCCTCTCCTGAGACAAGCAGGAGCTGGACGAGGATCAAGTGAAGCCCTAGAGCAATGCCCTCTGGCCTCGAGGAAAACACAGCAGTGCCAGGCCGGTTCCTGTGGGCTTTTCTCCCCAGAAGAGCGGAGGTGGCCCACCGTGCACCTCAGGGCCCTGGCACCTGGCTGACTGCTCCCAGGGGAGCTGCCCTGCGCAGGGCAGGAGGCTTCACTGCTGACAGGAGACGGGCCAATGGGGACTCTCCACAACCCACTGGTGATGGCCTGCCAGCAAACCCCCTGGGATTCCAAGAAGGGAGAATTCCTTCTAAGTTACCTCCCTGAAATGGAAGTGCCAGTCAAAGAAGTAAGTTTTCAAAACCTCCTCAAATGTGACCATTAAGTGTCCCATCACATGCATGCTTTCTGATTATACTAACAAACAGAGCTATAATTATAGCAAGCAATTGTGAAGTAGAACTATGTGCCAGGCACTAAGCTAAAAAGGCTTCATATTAATTGTCTCATTTGACCCTCCAAACAACTCCATTAGGTGGGCATTGAAGGCCTCAGAGGATGGCACTGTGGGTTGACTAAATGTCAGAGCTGAAACAAACTCACCTTCAGTTGCAAGGGTGTTTTTCGACAAATGATACTGGCACAAATTATAGCCACAGGCAAAGAATGAAGCTGGTATCTTACCTCACACCATATACAAAAATGAATTCAAAATGGATCAAAGGCCTAAATGTAAGAGCTAACACCATAAAATTCTTAGAAAATAACATAGGCACGACTCTTCCTGCCCTTGGTTTAGGCAATGATTTCTTAGATATGACACCAAACGTACAAGCAACTAAAAGGAAAAATAGATAAATTGGACTTTGTCGAAATTAAAAAGTTTTGTGCTACAAAGAATATCATCAAGGAAGTGAAAAGACAATCCACAGAATGGGAGGAAATATTTGCAAATTATATATCTTACAAGGGAATAGTATCTAGAATATATAAAGAATTCTTACAACTTGATAATTAAAAAACAACCCAATTTAAAAATGTGCAAAGGATCTGAATAGGTATTTCTCCAAGGAAGATTTACAAATGGCCAAAAAGCACATGAAAAGATGCTCAACATTATTAGCCATTAGGGAAATGCAAGACAAAACCGCAATGAGATACCACTTTACTCTCACTAGGATGACTGTAATCTGAAAGACAGATGATAAGTGTTGACAAGGACTTGGGGAAGTCAGAACTCTCCTACATTGCTAATGGGAGTGTAAAATGGCGTGGCCACTTTTAAAAACAGTCTGGCAGTTCTTCCATAGGGTCAGCATAGAATTAGCATATCATCTGGTAATTCCATTCCTATACAGAGAAATAAAATCCCAAGAGAAATGAAAAGATGTGCACACAAAATTAGTTCACAAACGTTCAGAGCAGCATTAGCCATTACACACACAAAAAAATGGAAACAACCCAAATGACTATCAACTGATGAATGGATAAACAAAATGTGGTCAATCCATACAATGAAATATTATTTGTAACAAAGCGTAAAGTGGTAATGCATGTGACAATACCAATAAACCTTGAAAACGTTATCCTCACTGAAAGAAATCAGTCACAAAAGACGACACACTGCATGATTCCATTTATATGAAGTGTCCAGAATTGGTAAATCATTGGAAACAGACAGTGACCTAGGGTTGGCCTATTCTTTTTGGAGTAAGGAGGTTTGGGGAGGATTGGGGAGTGACTGCTAATGGGTATAAGGTTTTCTCCTTGGGTTGATGAGAATCTTCTATAGCTGATTGGGGTAAATCTGTTCCTAAAAAGCATTGAAACGTATACACTTTAAATGAGTAAATTATATTATATGTAAATTCCATCTTACTAAAACTATTAAAAATTGCAAAGGTAACTGGGTGCTATGTTTTAGGGGGTAGGATGATGATTAGCTAACTGCTTTTTTAACTAGCTAAGAATAACACAGTAATAATAAAACAAGTTATACACATGACAAACATCAGACAGTAAATGTGAGATTCAAATTTAAAATCATTAACTATGCAAATACGAAATTTCAGAATATGTAAATGTATCACACGGTGATAAAAAGGAAGGATGTATGGGGCTAATTTCTTCCTGTTAATTCCGCTAAAATAACTCCTTTATTGTCCTGTTCCTGCCATGGGGAGCTTTTGATGTTGTTGATGACGGCTTAATGCTCCATTTTCTTGAATGAAGTTTGATGAATTATTTTTCTGGAAGGTGCCTGCACAGAGAGATAAGTGCCACATATTCAAATGGAACCACTCTGAGCATTTTTCATCCCCTTCTCCTCATGAGAGATACTGTCTCAGTCTTCACTCTAGGAGGAACACGTGTACTGGGGGAGGGGGAGGGAGGGAGAGGCTATCACTGTGATTTTAGTTTCCTGATTCTGTGAATGAGACCAGGTTGGTAATGATTTACATAGATCAGGTCTTCTTGGAGATGGGGAAAATACACAACAAAACAAATGAGACTTCTTATGATGGTAAGTGCTAGAAATCTGAAAACAGTCCCACGTGAGAGCAGGGTGGGAGGGGAGAGAGAGAGACCCTATGCCCCAAACAATCCCTTCTTATCCTGCATCCTGTGAATGATTCCCCACCCCCCAGCCAAGAACTGTTTCATTCCAACATGAGGAGGCGGCAACGTTTAAGTGAAGTAATGCATGTAAAGCATAGCACAGTGATTTGGCAAATGTGCTGGGGGTCATCGTCGTCATAACAATGACAATGGCAGTGACTGCAGCTTACTTCGTGTACAGTAGACTATAAAAAGCTGTGAGTATCCTACCTATGAGCTTTCAAACTTCAAACACTTAGCCACTCTGCTGTGTCCCCCAAATGAGTCTGTGGCCCTGATGTGACTCATCCAGGGGTGGCAAATGCCATGCTCTTTGGGGCCAGAGGGGTTAAATAAAGGACCGGGGACAGCATAGAAATCAGCACACGGGGTGGCTCATGCTGCTTGCTGCCACGTGGGAAAGCGGGTCTGGGGTCTTCACACCTCTCCATTTTTCAAGCTTTACATGTGGATATTTTTATATCACTTCATATTTTTATATGTGATTTTTCCCCCCGCTCTCTCTCAAAGCCCACACAAGTTCAGTGAAACCTGTCAATGTCCAGAACTGGCCTAGGGGCCACAGATGTGTCACCTCCCACCCACCACCCACCCCACCCCCCCACACACACACCCACTGAAGCAGGTGCTATGAGGATGAGAAGCCCCGGCCCCTACTCCACACTCACTGCTGCCAAGCACAAAGGCTGAACACACTTCTATGGAGTAGATCTTCTCCACCATGCCTGAGGCCACCTCTGATTTCCTGATGACAACGGCACAGGTCCCAGACCTGGCCACAGGGACTGCAATATAAGCTCCCAGCACAGCAAAAGGGAGCGGGTGCAAGTCCTCAAGGACACAGGCTGCCACTCAACGAGCCTCCTCACAGAGGCCCCACACGGCCGCCTGCTGGCTGGCTCCCCTGCAAGCCCGGCCGTGCTCCTACCTGGAGCTGCTTCCCTGACCTCTTGCCTCTCACACCCATCTGGTCACCTCTTGGTGACAGTGCTGAGGGCCAGCGATTTTGCATGGCCTGGAGCTCTTATCCAGACATGAGCCAGAGGGAAGGTGTCTGCCCGTCACTGGCCAGTGTTGGGATATTTATAAGTAACCCCCCCCACCCCCACCCAGGACCAAGATGAGGGTCTACTTTCAGATGACGGGCCACCACAGGCTTCCAGGGGCCCCTGAAGAAGTTCCTCTCTATAGAGCCCATCCATGATGAGGTGCTCAGGGACCACTGGGTCCCCACTGAGGGAGGCTTTCTAAGAATATTCTCTAGAATGTGATTTTCCTCCCCTGATGACATGCAAATCATCAACTGAAAAGCACACATGAGAACCAGAAGTCCACATCCACCCCTCAGAGTACAAAGCCTCGTGTGTTGTCTGTTCAACTAGCCAGTGCATCCTGGGTTGTGCAATCAACAACATCCTAGCTGATGTTTCACAAAGACTCTGATTACTGGAAAGGGCTGTCATCCCTCCACTGAATGCAGTGCAAATGAAATGCCAATGAATTCCTAACTACCTCTTTATTTTCCCCTCATAATCTAATTTAGAAAACCTAAAACATCACCCTGTGTTTGAGAGGTCAGCTCTTCCTTACCTCCATACAGAAAACTGAGCAGAGGCCAAAAAAAAGACAACTGGTCCACTTAACGATCCTCGGTTAAACATACTAACTATGCATTCAAAATATTTCCGAAAACCTTTCATTTGTGGCCAGTAATTCATACAATTATTGCCAGTGGTCTTGTACTATTGTTGTTATTGTTGTTGTTGTTGTTGTTGTTGTTATGGCTTTATTCTGCCTTTTGGATCTATTGATGGGGACACTTCTATCATTCACCATCATTTCCTCCCACTCATAAACCTTTTAAGACTTCTTTTGCCTTGCCTGAGTAGAAATCAAATGGCATTCTGATCTACCTAGGCTGGTGTGCTGAAATAGCTATGCAGTGCTGTGGAAAATCTGAACAGGAACCAGCACCTTGTTGCAATACTACTGCATTAAGGTCCCCCCATCGCTCCCAACCCACCCTCTTTGGTTCTGACAATGCCTGTGTATCTTCCTCTCATAGCAGACACCTTGCCCTTCTAGTACCTCAGACTGAGCCCGGCGTCTCTGCCTGGGCTCCCTGATAGAGCATAATTGCTAGTAGGGCTAAAGGCAGGGACCCTCACTGCAATGTCATATGGGACCTTGTGGCCACAAGCCTGTCTCCTCCAGGCTGTGGGGCCCACTCCGTCTTGACCAAAGCAACAGGAACTCTGTCAGAACTGGATTTATTTTTAATACAAAAAAAAAATACACATTGAAAATGAGAACTATGATTGTAAATGACATTTCACTTTGGATGGCAAAAGCAACGTTGTTTTCTTTTCTTAGGTATAACACAACTCAAATCCAAACTTCGCCTGTGACACAGGGAACACATGGGTCACTTGGAAGGGAACAGTTGGCAGGGCCAGCAGAAAAACACTGGAAGTGTGTGGGACCCTGTGTCCTAGTGACCAGATAGGCTTTGCAAGCATGGGGCATTTACTCCCATGACAGCATCAAGACCAGTGTCACAAGTTCACTCATAAACACTCACCATGAACTCTCCCTGGTCCTGGGTCCCTGCTCTAAAGACACTGAGGTTCTAGGGCAGTCTTCCAATTTACATGTCAACCCAGAGAACGACAGAATAAGTACAACTTCTTTCAAAATGAGTAGAAAGGGAGTAGGCAGCGTGCTGTGACAGAGGATGCTGGCAGGGGTGGGGCAAGGCTCTAGACAAGGGCCCTGACCCAGCCACACTTCAGCTGGGACACCAAGCCAGAAAGTGGAAAAGAGTTGGGCAACAATGCTCAGCCTCGCTCCAAAATCCTCCTTCATGTTATCAATCTCAAGTTTCTGGAAGGCCTCTTGAACCTACTCATAGCATTTTAGTTTGTTCCGTTTCTTATAATGGAACAAGTAAGGTGCTTGTATGTACTACCTGCCATGTGAGCAGAAGCATCTGCCAGTCCTGGGGGCACACACCCCAGCTCCGGAGTCGGGACTATGCATATGAGTGAACCATCACTCAACCAGGCCCAGGGGACAGCAGGGAGTTCATGGTTATTTTGCTAAGTCATGGCCAAGCAACACTGACTTCCTCCTCCTTCCCTGTCCAGGAATCAAGTCTTCCTTCGTCAGCTCCAACCAAATAGGAAGAAAGGAGAAAGAAAGGAGGGGGTAGGGGGGTGTGGAGACAGAGAGACAAAAACACAGAGAGACAGAGAGAGGAAGGGAGGAAAGGAAGGGAGAAAGGGAGGGAGGTGTTGAAAGATGTGTCTTTTAATATTTCTTGGTGCTGTGATCTCACTCTCTCATCATTTTCTTCACATTCTTTTTTCTATTACAATAAACGTATATTATATATTCAGTAAAAACAAAACAAAAAGCATAAGAAAACAAACATGGCTGAGGAGTTACATAGATAACCCCAAATTAAGTCTTCCATAAAGCTCTGACAATGAAGCGTTTCTAGTCAAATGCAGTAGACTCTCCATTAACTGGAACTCAGTTTTGCCGGTTGCTTAAGTGCCGGTTAACAGAGAGTCTATTTACATTTATCTGGCATCCACCAATCCCCAGAGGTGCCGCTTAAGACAGAGATTCTACTGTATTTGGGAGTGGGACTATGTAAAAGCCATGAAGTTGGGAAGGTTTGGTGGAGTGGTCCTACCAACAAAGAACTCTTTCTGAAGGTCAGTATTCCCAGAAGAAGCAGGAAGCTAGGATACCATTCACCAAGCCAGCCCCACTTTCACTACATGGGGCTGATGAGAGAGGGAGAGCTGAATGGGATGGGAAGTGAGGTGGCACATACAAATGTCCCACATTTCTCCCATCTCCCTTAGCAGGAAGGGCCTGACCCTCAGTGGGTCAGGGAGTTGTCACTCTCCATGTGGGCAGGACAGCAGCCTTCTGGGCCCATCTGTGACCCTCGGGTTGATACAATCCAAAGTATGTGAGCAGAAACCCAACTCCATGTTAGGGTAAAATCCACAAAGACCACACAGTTCCATGTGGTTTTACCATCAACCATGCTTCGTTGTTGACCTCATCAGAACTGGTGCATCCAGATCGCTGTATTTTTTGTTTCTTCTGGTTTGAGGTTTCTGCTCTAAATTTTCTTACACATGTGTATGGGATTTTGCAATCCAGTTTGGAAAGAGAGAGAGAGAAAAAGAGACAGAAAGACAGAGAGGCAGGGAGAGAAAAAGCAAGTAAGCAGCAAGATATAGCAACATAAACAATAAGTCATTTCTTTTTCATTTGTAACTTAAAACTTTTTTTCTTTGTTTTTAAAGATTTCTTTTATTGTTTTTGATAGAGACAGAGACAGAGAGATACAGAGAGGAGGAGGAGGGCCCAGAGCAGTCTCTATAGTTGTCCATCAAATGGTTTTGTTCCACACAGGTGAGTGGGAGCCACACAGGGCAGGAACTGGGCAGGGGGCCTCCCGCATGGGAAGCTCACCCCAGTTCAGCATATGGGTCTGCACGGGCCGTGGCTGGGACTCGATCCTCAATCCCTGGGGCTACAAAGTGAACACTTAACCCTCTGAGCCATCCCGGCTTCCCCCTTTTTTTTCCTGAAACAAATTTACTCCTCTTTTAAGGAACACGTTTTGAAATTTTGAGATAAATCAGAAATGAACAAAAGGCAGAAAAATCTCTTAGATATGTACAGTCACCTCTATGGCCTGAAAACTAAAGGCCATCCTAGCCCTAGTAGGTACACTTAGCTCCTAAGACTTCTATAGCTCATTTTGCACTTAAAATCTAGAGTCCTTATGCTCTAAGAGTAATTTTACACAGGGAGAATCAATTCTGTTTGAAGAACCTTTACTTAATTTAGAAATTTGTAAACAAAGTGGTTAGTTTTCTTTCCAACTCAATGAGGGTCCTTTGGCAAGTATACTTGGACAATCATCTTCACCATGCCTAAAGACAGAGGCGGTTTTTAAACTGGATGTGTTCATATAGTCCTGTAAATGTTAATCCTTCTATAGCATATGGGTTTTGTTTTTCTTTTTGTTTTTGGTACAGAGTTGCTTTCCTTGAGCGTACCCACTTTTCATGCCTCAGTGTATGAAAACATAGATGTGTTTTATAGTCGTACATATATAGACACGTACCGGTCAAGAAACAGCGAGAGAAGGTCACTTTAATAGGACCCTCTAGCTTTTTGGAAGATTGGCATAAATCTCTTCTGGCAAGGGAAGAAAATCCATCTTTCTGAGAAGGTAAATGTTTATTAAATGCAAATACCAATGTCCGTGTCCTAGGAAAAGCGTCTTGCTGTGTGTGGAATTTCTCGATAAAAAGCTTTCAACTCACAGGTCCCTCCAGATAAACCTCTGTCGGTGAACTGACGCGTGAACGCCCTGAAATTGAATTACTGTACAACAGCAATTACTTTCTGCTGTACGGATATAAAGGGAGTTGGTTCTGCAATGAACAGCGCGTCGCGATAGACAGGGGGAACTCCATATATAATCCCGTCTCTTTCAGCTTTTACCAAGGAACAAGCATACTCATTTTTAAGCAAAACACTTTTCTTCCCCCAAGTGCCCAGTTTATCGTTTTATCCACATAAATCGAAAATAAGTGAAAAAAGGATTCAACTTATTCACAGGTATGAGCTGCAGAGAGCTTTCGAAATTTACTCAATAGCTTATCGAAGGTTTGAAAACAACAACAGTCTCTTCCCTAAGTGAGCTGAGCTACCACTTACTTTGTATGTCTCACCACCCCCACTGAAGTTTGTTCTTTTAGACACTTCTAATGAATGGTTTTGGGGTGGAAGTGAATTTAAATAATGAAATAACATTCTGGCCAATATGCTACCAAAACAGATTCTCTCTCTCTTTGTGAAACATGTTTCAGTTTGTAGAGCCCAATAGTGAAAGTCCTGTGGGCCCATGCCTGGCCCGGAACCCAGGAATGTCTGAGAAGACACAGGAATGTGACAATTCTGGCCCCAATCAGTGTGATGAAGGCAGCGCCACCCCTGAACTGCTCCACACAATGGAAGGCAATGACCATTCTGGAGAAGCCACCTTTCCAAACCCATTCAGGAGAATCCTAGTACAAATGTATACATCCTCCAGAGTCCTTCTTCTTGTCATTTCCTGGCTTAGCTCCCTGTTTCCGGTGTGCCTCTCCTCTTGAGCACATGGATCTTCCGGAAGTCACAGGACTGTTACTTCCCCCTGGCTGTGCTGGAATCTATCCTAAAAGTATGTCCCTATAGCAGAGAAGTCCACGGTTACTCAGTTCCTTCCTACAGATTCTCCTGCGAGTGCACGCTGAGCTGAGCCTGCGTGGAGGTCCCTGGAGCCTCTGATGGTCCTTCTAGCTGCGTGATGGTTTGTGCTAATGCCTCATGGAGGCTCAGCTTTTAAAGACAAAGGAAAGGCTGGGGAGCCTGGCCACAGAACCCAAGCCATGAGATGCACAGCCTTTGCTTCTCCCTCCCCTCAAATCAGGGCAAGCGGCTTGTCCCCATCGGCAAGTCAGAGGAAAGGGGAGCTGTGTCACATGTGCCTCCCATCAAGATGTCAGAGAAGCTCCGTGACACAGTCAAGCCCTTCCAGGTGTCACTTAGTGGGAGTCCTCGCTGGAAGGACACCGATGCCCACCACTTTCTTCCACGTCCAGTGCGTGAAATATCTCCCTTAACATGTTAATGAACTGGAAGCAAATTGGTTCCATTTCTTGTCCATTCATAGGACTTCCAGGTTGATAAGCTGTGCAGCAACACTCATGGAGGGCTTGGTCACAGGAGTATGTCTGAACAAAGAAGCCGGGAGGTAATACTTAGGGTACAATCATTATACAAAAGCAAGGGGCAGCATTCCCTGCATCAAACCCAATTCGGCTTTAAGTTAAAACAACCTACGTCAAGCCTCCCAGGGGATTAAAAAAAAAATTATTTAAACCATCGATGGCATTCAGATGTGCTAGAAAATATTAGTTAAGAAATGCTACCAAAATGACGGCACCACTATGTTAATGGCAATTACTGAAGCTGGGGTTACTTGTAATGTGCTGGCCTGAAAAAAAAAACAAAGTTGCATATAGTCCATTACCAACCAGATGACAGAGGTTATGTAATGGACAGGCCACTTTCGATTTCACATTTACTGCAGACGTCTGACGGGAAAAAAATAGGACTTTCTGTGATAGGATAATTGCCTAGTGGAGAGTAATTCAAATAGGGGACGAGCATGATAAAATCACTCTGATTCAACTAATCACTGGGAAAAGCGATGGGGTAAAATGATGAAATCAAGGCAAAAAAAGATAGGAAAAGATCAACACTGTTTTAACAGCCAGGAGACGACGGGCATGTTAAAGCACAGGGTTACTGTAGTACTGCATTTATTTTTCCCCCGGCACTGTCTGAACCCGACTAAAGGTGTTAATATGGTTTTCTAAGTTGCTATTGCCAGTCTCATAAATATTTTATACACAGGAATGGGACTTTTAATAATCGGTGTTGTTTGTGAGCCTGCTTTATCCTTACATATGTTCTCCCGTGCTCCCAGCCACCCACCACTGATGAGCATGTGGTGTGGAATCATTTATTGGCAGGAAGACACCCAGGGAGGCGCAAGAACCCCTGGCCTTTGGAAACCCAAGATCGCTGGGTGTGACGCAGCAGCAGCGGACAGAATCCTAACATCCATTCTCTTCCTGGGGCCTTTGCGTGGGGGTGCGGGGGTGGGGGTGCTGGGGCAGGGTCGCTGGTCGGTGGGTAGCAGGAGAAAGGAAGGGCCTCCCTGCACTGAGGTGCCTTCTCACGCAGCACCACAGATAATGACTGCTGCAAACCCACAGGCCAATCTGGATTTCAGGTCTTTGCTCTCCAAAGGTTCACAAATCCCACAGGCAAACAGCAACCTTTCCTATTCAAGATGCAAGGTGTCATCGGGGCATGAAAAATAGTCACACCCACTGCTCCACGGCCTCAACATAAACCAGCATCCAGGGGGCCTCTCAGTGGCCACCGCATCTCATTCCAAATGCCACACAGCTCATGACTGTTGCCAATAGAGCCGCACAGCTGACAACGGAACCCACGCCAATCATTACAAAACTGTCTCCAGACCACATACACCCCAACTTGCCATACAAGCCTTCTTTCTTGTTTAAAGATCGGGAGTGGGGAGAGCCACATGTCACTGGGCTAGTTAACCTAGATTTTATAGTATCAAGTGTGCTTACAAAGGGTCTTGTACAGCTATTAAAATACGTGAAAAGACATTTCTGAGAATCCTAGATGGCTTTACTCTGGGAACATTTCAATGCAAACAGAGCAACTTTTTCTTTTTTCTTTTCAAAGGAACTATACCAATCATATCAGTCTTCTTTTTTATTTTTTTATTTTTAGCTTCACTAATAAAAAGCAAAAAGGGTTCAAAATGTGGTTCCCTCCTGTCATCACCCAGGGGCTTCCTGAAGCTTCAAGACATCCTTCCTCTTAAATGCTCACAGGCTGGAAGGTCCCTGAACCAACAGTGACAGCAAACATTAACCGTTTGCCAAGCACTGTGCTAAGCACTTTACCACCTGAGCATGGACAGGAACCTACCTGTGTGGCCTGGGCAAATGACTTCACCCTGTCCAGCCTGTTTGCTCATCTCCATAGCAATGACCACAGCTGTGCCTGGCTCCCAGGGCTGATTCGAGAATGAAATGAAAGGACACATGTAAAGTGCTGAGCACAGGGCCTGCAGCACAGTGACCTCACTGAACACAAGCACAGATTAGTAAACCATTGACTCCTCCCAGCACCTGCAGGGAGGTAGGTGAGGAAAAGCTGTCCACCGGGCTGCTTAGCTTTGCTCACCAGCCTCCTACCGTGGGGCAGAACTAAGACTCACCCACTGCTCACCTGCCATGCGGGCCCCTGACCTGGGTGCAACCAGGTCCAGGCTCCGGTGCTGGCAGAGCCTTCCTGTTGGGGTGGCGTTCTGCACGGGCCCCCAAGTTCCATACACCAGAGCCCCCTTGTCTGTCGACTGCAGAGGCAGAACCTAAGGATACTTACGTCTCTCTTTGCTCTAAAATTCTGCGATTCACAAGGCAATGCAAGTTCAAACAATAAAAGTATTTCCCCCTCTCAGATTGACAATGCCATTACTAGTATTTAAAACAGAATCAAACTTTCTTTTTCTTTTTCATGCAAGGATTTAGGAGAAGGGGCACTCACACCACTCCTGCTGGAGGGACTGTGAAGGGCACAGCCTTCTTGGGACAGAAACGATTTCCTGTGCAGGAAGAGCCTTGAAGATTGGCTCCGAGTCTTGAGTCTCGGGAGTGTCTTCCGGGATCAGGAATTCATCTTAGAAGAACTGCCGCAGGCCCAGGATGCTGGGAGCATGGAAGCGGCGGAGATCACGGACTCTGGGGTCTCCATGCGCCTGCAGCCTGTCAACCCCATGTGACCTCGGAAAGTGTCTTAATTCTGCCTCTCAGCCTCCTCTTTTGTAAGATGGGGGAAATGATAGTAACCTTGTAACAGGGCTGTTATAAGGATCCGTGAGTATGTGCAAGGTGCTTAGAGGCGCACCGGTGTAGTAAGTGCCGAGTCACTTGATCTATCATTAATATACAAGAAGATTCACTGCAGTGTTACTTTTAGCAAAACTTGCCAATGACTTCAATGTCCAGATACAGAGGAGCAATCAAATCAACTATGACATGTGGTACCCACAGATGAGAAAGCAAACAAGCAACACAACTGCAAGTTAGAAACAAAAAGGAAAAGCACACATGTACATGCATAGCAACACAAAGAAAAAAGACAGAAAGGAAACATGCAGGAACACAAGCCATGGTTTCCTGCTGGGTAGTGGGACTTTAGGTGATTTTTTTTTTCTCTGTTTGATACTTTTCAATATTCTTAAAGTTCCACCAAAGGATGCTGCGATAGCTCAGTGGTTGAGTGCTTGCCTCACAATCATGAGGCCCAGGGTTCGATTCCCAGCCCCAGCCCTTGCAAACCTATGTACTGAACTATGACTGGTCACCACCAGGATTGGTGAAGGTTCTCGCCTCCCATGTGTAAGGCCCCCCTGTTCAGTTCCCGCCCAGTGCGGACCCACAGCCACCTGTGTGAAACGAAATTGTCACAACTGATGACATACAACTATGGGGACTGTTCTGGGCCCTCCCACTTCTGTCTGTCTGTCTGTCTGTCTGTCTGTCTGTCTCTCTCTCTCTCTCTCTCTCTCTCTCCCTCTCCCCTCTTCAATCAAACAACAAAATAAATCTTTAAAACATTGCACCAGAGGGGTATTCATTCTATAAATAGAAGATATGGTAATTGTGGTGGACTTTTTAAATTTTTGTTTCAGGTTTCTGAGTTAGATTTGAATGGTTACCACATCCCCTGTAAAGAAGACCACTAGCTTCAAGGTAGTGACATAAGGACACACCAGAAGCTACTATGCAGCCCCCAGAGCTGGCTCTCGGCACAGTATTTCTGTGGCAGATAAAAGCATTGTTTTTTCTTCTATGGCACTCCAGAGTTTTCACTAAATGCCTCAGCTTATTTAAATTAATAATCGTAGTAGCACAGAAGCTAGCATTTACTGAGCACATTCATGTGTCGGGTCTGTGCTAAGTAGCACAACATCATAACTTTGTTTAACCCTCACACTTCCTGTGTGTTTTTCCCACCCGCAGATGAGAAATTTGATGCTGTTTTACATAAGGCCAGAACTTAGGAAGTGACAAAGGCAGACACTGAACCCGGTCTAACTCACACTCTCACCTCCTAAGCTACAATCCTTCCTTCTCTGAATCCAAATACTACAAAAATGTTTTAGAGACAAGCGAATGTGTAGGATCATCAGGTCTAAGGCTAAAATGACTGGCAGAAATTTGATTTGGCCAATTAAGTGTGAGAGAAGCTAAAACAAGAAGTGGTCTTTTGCAACAAAAAGATTCTGGGGATAATTATTAAAACTGAAAAATAAGCAAACGATACATCAGAAATAAAGAACTCGGCAGACTGTAATTATTTCCCATAATCCTGTGCCAATCTGGCATTAATGTAGGATACTGCAACATTCACACGTTCCTAAGGCAAGAATGGAAGATGCCCTGTTTAGCTGCCTATAAGGAATGAATTCAGAAACCACTTTGGAGATCCAAAATGACACATCTTCACACTGTAGTTCTACTCATTCTCCTGCTAATATGAGTTTCAGGGAGCTCTTACCAGTCAAGATGAACCTGATAATTACAATAATATTCCAAAAGCAATAAAGAGAACTTGACTTCCTCTAGACTCATTCAACTCCATTGAGATTTTCAATTCCACATTTTGGCAAGCACTGCTTACATTTTTTATACCTGCTTAGTTGAACCGCAGTGCACCTTTGCATGAAAGAACAATTGTGCCCCTAGTGACTAGTACGTTTCCTAGTTAGCCAGACTTAAGAAAAAAAGAAAGTGTTTTCATAATAGCTGAGTCAGCTTTGATCTCTGAGACTGGAACTCGTCATTGCCAGCTCCCAGGAACACACAGGGCAGAATCCCAAGGTACTCACCCTCACGGCTTCAGACTTTTTGTGAAACATCTCTTCCATGTTCTTTGCCAGCTTTTTCACCAGTTGGAGGCCATCGATTTCTTCTATGGCAACGTCTTTCTCGTATTCTTTGTATTTCTGTAAGGAGGAAGGGCAACAATAAAGGCACATGATACCACAAAGCCCTCAATGTCACAGCCCATCTGCCTATAAGGTAAGTAAAATTAAAGGCATAGTAAGACCATCCCTGTTGGATTGAGGGAGAATGGACTGTATTTCAAAATCATTACACCAGCGAAGGAGAGAGCTGAAAACTGGCTACCACTCTCTTGAAAAGTTAATTAGCACCCAGGAAAAGAATAAACCCTAATGCAAATAAACTCTTCTGACCTTCAAATCAATGCTCGGTATTTCCAATCGGACCTCAGTCAACCATTCTTCCGGAGCCCCAAATGTATTAGCTGCCCTGCCGCCAAGACCGCTGGAAACTGATTATTCCAGATGTTCCACAAAGTAAAAGTGAAGAAATTCAACTTTTGCGAGGTATTTTTTTCCTCTTGAACATCACTGACTTAATTTTTTCATGATCAAAGACTGGGGACTTAGAGAAAAACAGTTTCAAGGCTGTGACTCTCATATACAACTAGAGCATTCTATAACCCTTGGGCCAAATCTAACCCATCACCTATTTCTACAAATAAAGTTTTATTGGGACAAAACCATACCCATTTGTTGACATATTTGATCGAGTTAAGTAGTCATAACAGAGACCAGATGACCCACAAAATCTAAAATATTTACCCTCTGATCCTTTACAAAAAAAGCTTGCCAACTCCTAAACTGGAGTAGGAATTAGAGAAAGTGACATGGCAGAGCATCTTATAAATACTTTATAATGGCAGAGACATTGCTATGGATTTTAGTAATTCAATTCAATTCAATTCAATTGTTGAGGACTTCCTATGAGCTCATAGAAAGGAGTCTGCAGTCAGTACAGAAACCACAGAAAACAATACTTTATATAAGATTTCATAGTCTATTCATGAGGGACTGATTGGACCCATGGTTCACCCAAATTCTCGAAAACAACTGTTCATTTAAAACCCATCTGATACCCGGGTAATTTATTTGCTTAAACCAGCAGCTCTCAAAGTGGTCCAGGAACTGCTGCAGGGGTCCTAAGACCCTCTCAGGGGCCCAGGACCTCCTCCTTTTGTCAAAGAACACATCTATGTGAAGCCAGATTTTCTTCATAGATTTTAACAAATCACAAAAGACTGTACACAGAAGCAGATATGAGAATCACCTCTCTTCCCTTAAAGCAAACATTAAAAAAAATTGCAAAAATGGGAAAAAAAAATGCCATGCCTCTAACAAAATCTTTCTGTTTTGGAAAATAGAGTTATTGTTTATAAAGTGTCATTTGTGTTAACTTGTATGGAGTTTTTATGTTTTGATAATTTTTAAATGTCTTGCTTTCATTTCTAATATGGCAAATATCAATAAACATAATCCACATAAGCAGAAAGTTTAAGGGATCCTCAATATTTTATAAGAGGGCAAAGGGGTCCTGAGACCAAAAAGTCTGGTTTAACTAAAGATTTAATTTTGGTCTGGTTGGAAAGAAATATTATTTACTAATAAAAACCTTCCAAATAGAGTTCCAAAAACTCTTACTGTCAATAGGAATCCACTGATATAGCTATCAAAAGGCTGGGGAACTGAAAATATTGAGGGCTTTATATTTATACACTTACTTATGAAGAAAATCCTGAATCAGTTACTAACCCCTCATCCCAAGCCCCCACTTAGGAAAAACATGAGGCTCCATGGCTTATTTTGTCTTTAGTGATCCTGAGAATCATTTTTGAAGTGGAAAACATAACAACATTTTAACAGAAGGATCATTTTTGAGATATAAATTTATATTTTCTCTCCATTTTTCCTCCTGTCCTTTCAAGAAGGAAGGGTGAGTGGTTGGGTGGTGTGTGTGTCAGTGTGTGTGTGTGTCACACAAAATGCTCCCCTTCCTAGCTTAGATTCCCAAGTCCTTTGAGGCAATAATACTGAGCATATAAAAGGAAAAGGTTCGAGTTTGGGAACAAAGGGAGTAGATCTCAGGGAACAAATGTCAAGAGAGAATCCCTCTGATCCCTAAGACTAAAATGAAATCCCTGGAGTCTGTGGGCATCTGGCCACACAGCATCTTCAGGATCCACCACCAGACACTGGCAGAGCAGGAGGTGGAGAAGGGCCCCTCAGTGTGGGCACAGGGGCCCCTGACCTGAACATTAGGCCTAAGGGCTTGGCACTTCTCAGCATTAGGTGATCCTAAAGAAATAAACAAAGGGCTATTCTGGGTCGCCTGAGTCTGGACCAAGACAGACATCTGCTGCATTATTAATAAGATGCTGAGCTGCTCTGTGTGGTCCTAAGATGGACCTTGAGTTTTAAGTGACATGTTTCTCCCTGAAAAGATCCATGAAAACATTATGTGTTTGTCTTGAGAGTCTCTCTCTTACATCTTACCTGGAAAACCAGTATTCCTTCTTCTAGCCTTCCCCTCCTCCTCAGCAAGGATGTCCTGGTTCCCCCAGATGAGGAGGTTGCCCCCTCCCTCTGAGTCCCCAGAGTGCTCAGTGCTTATCTGTGCTGGAATTGTACCCTGCCTGGTCCAGGAGGTGAGGACAGGTCCTCGTGGTCACCAATAAGCCCACAGCAGACATGCACAGGACTTCTCTGGGTGAAGTTGGTTGCACTGCACAAATGTGATGTTACAATACAAGGAACATACAAGTGATGCAGCTGCACTGTCCTATGGTTCTACAAGGGTGACCTCCTTGGGAGGCTGACTGGGTTGGCCCGGGATGTGGGACTCCAAGCAGCCCAAGCCTGGCTCAAGCTAACAGCGTCCTCTGCTGTATGAATAAAATTTCAGTGACAACCACTGGAAACTTTCCCTAAGTTCAAATGCAAGCCAATGTCTTTGGAGCCAAAAAACCTGGGGGTTCTCTGCTGCCTGCCAGATGTGCTCCAAAAGCCAACAGCTGAGGCCAGCTTAGAGCCAAGTCCGATTCCCAACCAAAAACACAAAGTTCAAAAAGTGAGTCAAACAAAACAAAATGCATGTCAGTCCAATATTTACAGAGTCCGTGGAATCAATCTCTGCCTTAAGTAATTCTGTAACTAATGGTGATCTAGAGGCTTAAGATAAAGAAAAGTACAATGGATTTCACAATTAGCCTTTACTTAGATCTTTGGGTTTTAATGGGGGATGGGGGGAACATTATGTTCTGGCCCTATCTGTTACTTGCATGTGTTTCTCTCCCAATAGACTTCTAAAAGGGAGTTGGGTTATTTAATTCTCGCCACCCCCAAGTTTTCAGTAAGATCTTCCTGTACCTTTTCTTCCGAGTCTGCGCTGTGACAAGATGCCACTGGCTTTTTGGAGGCGGTCCGTCTCCCAGGCCTGCCCATGCCTGGTGAACCAGCTTGCTCAGCTCAACATGAAGCTCTTTGCCAAGCCATTGGTTCCAGATCTGGGCCAAACACTGCAGTTCACTGGCCCCATTCCGCTGCCAGCCTAAGTCTTCTCCCTTCAGGACACAGGACAACGGGTCCTCTTTGCCAATGAACCAGGCTGATACCACTTTCTGAGCACCCTGGGGAAGTTAGCCCATAAGCAAAGAACACTCTGCTTTTCAAAATGTGTTAATGCCTGTTGGAATCAGGTCAGAACAGGGCAATGTCTTCCTCTTACCAGGAAAGGTACACATTGCTGGAATCAAAGGATCTTGAAGAACAGAGAGATTAACTGGTGATAGCTATTAATCAATCCCAAGGCTTTAGTGGCTGAGGGGGGCAATACATATCAAAACCTTTAAAAACATGTCTACACTACAAAACCAAGCAATGGGACCTCCAGCAACTGGAGAGAATGAGCTACAACAGCACAACAGAATTCCTCAGAACCTCCCAAGTCGTGTAAAAGAAGTATGTTACACTACAGTATAGACGGTAATTGGTGACTTTACTTTCACTTGCTAATCTGCACACACACATACACACACACTGCTAGAAGAATATGCCAAGTGTTCAAAGGCGGCTATGCAATTAGAAATATTTTGTTTTGTTTTGTTTTGTTTTGCTTACCGGCATTTTCTAGTTTTCCTAATGAGCACACTCTCTTGGAAATTAGAAAATATAAAAGTTGTGGTTATATGTAGACTAGCATATGGGCACCTAGTAATAAGATTTCTTTAGGGGAACATGGTCCCAATTAGAATCTGTGTAATTAAGCGGCATGTCTTCATTAGCGGAGCCTAAGGAAGTCAGAGCAAGGAGTCCTCTGTGTATCCCAGGCCCAGCACGGTGCCGGAAGCGTTTCCCATATTAATTTGCCTAATCCTCACAACTACCCTGAGAGGCTGGCATTGTCCCCATGTCGCAGATGGTGAACTGAGGCACAGAGAGGTGCAGTCAACTGTTGCAAATCAAGTGGTGGGAGAGTGAGTTTTAACCCTAGTGAGTTCTAACTCCTAGTCGCTTGGTCATTCGAGCTTGGGGGGTCAAGGGTGAAGGATGGGCAGCCTGAACATTTGCATGCTTGTTTCAGAGGGCCCATGTCACCGCCATACCACCCCCGATTTCGTGGACTTCGTAGCCATCAGTGGGTTTGGACTCGCCAAGGGACTCAAATACCAAAAACTGGAGATGTCATCAGTTAAGGAGGGCTGCCGCTGCTCACAAGGCTGCCCCGAGGGACCACAAGCCATGCAGCCAGGGCACACTGAATGCCCCGGGAGTGGACTCTCCACGGGGCCATGGGGGGGTGCGCGTGAAGCCGGCCTCCAAGGCGCAGACACAGCTCCGGACAATAAAACACCCAGAGGGAGGGGAGCAAGCGGCTGTGCCGGCGGCCCTGGAGCTCTCCCTGGGAACTACTCCGGGCGCATTTGGGCTGCTGGTCAGCTTTTGTTCCCCGCGACCCCAAGAAAGCTCCAGCGGCCATCACTTCTCTTCCAAGCTCCTTTCTCTCCAGCGTGGGCCTCCCACGTAGCTGCACAGGCCATAGCTTCAAACACTGTGCTAGCAATTCTTTTGTTTCATGTAAAAACAGCCGTGCTACCAGGAAAAGGAGCTAGGAACGTATCAGCAGGTCCCTGCAAACACCCACCGGGACGGTGAGGGGACAGGGACATTGTGGCCCGGATGAGAGACTCAGGCCAGTCTAGACTTGGATCCTGTCTCTAGCATCTGTTTGGTGTCTCTGGTACACCAGGCAGGGCCCTCGACACCAAGCACAGAGGTGGGTACAGGACTGAAGAAAGCTGGCAGTCAAATGGTCAGGGGTGTGCTGATGAGTTAGCAGGCAGAGAGGATACAACACAGTGGTAGGTGGGGGGTCAAGGCAGTGACCCCTTGTTTGCTGGACCTTTACAGGATAACTGGGCTGGGAAGAAGGGACATACCACAAAGGATGAGCAAGCCAGGTGGAAGGAGAGGCAAGCACAGAAGCCCGGGGACAAGAAGCACGTGGGGCTCAAGGAACCACCCGGATGCCGCGTCGTTGGCACATGGATGGCCGAGGTGGGGGAACTCCGGTGAGAGAGGAGGTCAAAGCGGTGAGCACAGCCAGGTCATCACGGACAGCGTGCTGTGGCTGAGTGGGGACCTGAGCCTGATTTGGGCAGGACGCTGTGGCGTGGGGACAGGCACTAGCCAGCGCCACTGAAGGGTGTAGGGATGTTGGGACTCAATGACAGATGTGTCCTTTTGGAAAACGTCCGTGTGCAGAATGCGCAGGTGGAACTAGAGCTAGATGGGTCCAGCCAAGACTTAGAAGGCAGCAATGGGGAGAAGCCAGGAGGGTCCGAGGAGTGACAGGCGGGCTCGCTGGGAGACAGGAAGACGTTGGGAAGACAGATGGAGCAGCTGTTCAGGAGGGTCAGTCGTGTCGCTGTAAGGAAGTCACTGTACCTCCTGGGCCTCAGTGTCCTGGCTCAGAACACCAGGGAGGAGGATGTCCATCTTCCAGGCTGCTCTGCAGGGCTACCTGGGAGGACATCTGTGAAAGCCCCTGGCACGGTGCTGACACATAAAGGTCCCCTCCAATGCCCCCATGCGCCCCTGATTTTCCCTCGTGGCATTTCTGCTACAGAAGAGTCTAGTGAGTCTTGTATTTTCATACTAATGCCTTCCTGAAGGGAAGCTCTTAATGTACGAGACACATTCCACCCGGTGGGTGGTCCCTGATGCTGACAGTCTGCACTGTCCTCTGAGCCTCCCCCTGGGGTGGGGGCCATAGCAGAGCCCAGGGCTTCAGCCACCAACCGGGCCCAGGCAGAGCACAGCCTTTCAGTATTCATGACACAGAAGGCAGGCAAGCCTGTGAAACTTTTCATTCCCTCTGTCTCGGGAGAACATCTGAAGCTTCCATTCCTTCTGTTAGCAGAATCAGCATTTGGCAAGAAATCTTGTGATGAGCCAAGAACATTTATCATTTGCGAAGGGAGACACAGAAATGCATTATTTCTGCAGCATCTATTTTGCCAGATCATTTCACACAAACACCAGGAAGAGGAAAGCACTACTTCACTGTCAGAACACTTAATGTTGTTCATGCACTTGGGTTATTTTTCTCCCTCGTGGTAGCTGCATATCTAGAAGCGAGTCGCCTGGAACTGCCCCCAGAGAGGGGCTCCTCCCGTCAGGAGACTTCTGACCAATCACAAGTAAGTGAGATGAAGGCCAAACAGGAACCAGGGGCTCTGAGTGCACTCAGTACCAACAACAAAATGTCCTCGGGACCCACACGGGCGCAGGGGGACCATTTGCCAAAGAGTTGGTGCATCTGAACAGGTCTCTTGGCCAAGGTTTTCATCAAAAACTGAAATTATATCTCCAGAGTCAGCGCAATTAAATTAGATAAGGATCAACAGAAAAATCTATGGCAAAGCAAGGAACCTGCTTATTTCCAAGTGAGAATTGGGGGGCAGGGGGCTTGCCTCAAAGCCCACGATTGTTTCACCACCCTGCCCCTGAGCCCTGCACCTCCCTTAAAATCCCAGACCCAGAACCCCAGTAAAACCTGCAACTGGGAAAGCACCCCGAGACAGGCTAAGCACAGAACCCTCATGTTCCTTCTTTGAAGTTCAGTTTTCAGTCTTATTCTCATTCCTTTAGGCTCTAAAATAGCTCCAATGGAAGAGATAAATGTATCAAATCAATCATTTAGGTATCGATCACACCAACACAGACAGGAACCTAACTGAAATCTTCTAACTTTCATCCATTCAACAAATATTTTCAAATCACCTACCATGTGCCAGATGGTTGAGGAGAGTGGGGGACTATTAGCAAATACACATGTCCCCTAGGGGTACAAGAAAGCTAATTTGGGATCCATTTCATTAATAAGAAATAAGTAAATTGGAGTAGAGCTGCATGGATCAACATTTCAGTCTAAACTTGAGGCCTGCTCTCCCACCCAGCACTCAGCATATGTCTTCACCCGAGGTCACACCTATCTACAGGGAAATCACTCCTGCCTGAGGTGCACAGTATTGTGTCTTCCACTGAGTGTAAAACAGTCTATAAAGCACAGACATATATTTCTCCCTGTGAGATATACAGAGAGGAGGGGTGAGTACCAGGCATTGTGGGCAGCCCAACAGTTCTGTAAACACTAAAATCTTGGCCAGGAACAGGAAGGAACATCACAGTCATTGGTAGGAAGAGGGCCCCAGAGAGGGATGTAAAACAATGAAGAAGCCAAGGCTCCTAGAAAAGGGAGTGACTATGAAGCACATATAATTCCCTGCCTCCTAGGCGATGAAGTCAATGAATCACCCTATTAATGTAATGAGATGGTTGTGAGCCAACACAAGTAGCTGGTAAGCTGAGGCAGGACATCTGTGACCAAGGCTTGAAGGACAGTAGGAACAAAAAGAGCTAGGGGGTGGATTTGGATCTCTTTAGATTGTGCATAAGCTCCTTCCATGGCACGTGCACATAATGCATGTATATCCCTCCAGCATGGAGAATGTGATGCATTTCCTATTATGTCTTCTCTGTCATATTCCTGCCAAAGAGGGCTGACCACGGTGGGGTGGGTGGGAAAGAATCCATATAGATTTTGCTGGAATGCTATTGACTTGGAGCCTGATAGCAAAATCCTTCTTGTCTTAGAATCACTGGCCAGGGTTAAAGTCAAAGGAAGATCAACAATGTGTGCCCCCTGATCTGGGCAACTTGGCATGGTGCTAAGACCAAGGACTAAATTCAAGTGCCAGTGTCATCACTTACTAGCTAGGTGACAGGTTGCCTAGCCTCTATCAGCCTCCTTTCCTTTGTCAGTAAAGTGGCTGATAACCACATCTCTGACTGTTGTTGGGATGACCAAATGAGGTCAAGTATAAAAGTACCTAGCAGAATGCTGGACACCAAGTAATGAAAGATGGTGATGGTGATGGTGATGGTGATGGTGATGGTGAAGTGGGACAGTAAATTCTGACATTTGTTCTATAACTTCTGGATGGACAAGGTCATTATCTCATCTCAACAAGAAGAAACTCTCAAGCAATGTCCACAGCCTAACAGATAAACTAGCTCTGAATGCTGCTCTGGGCAATGGCAGTTTTCAGATACATTTGCAAGGCACTGAGGACCTTCTGTGAAGATGACTCTCTTCTGACAGAAACTGGATGCTAGAAGTCTGTATCTGTGTAGAGGAGAATGCCAGTTTATAGACATGCAACTAAAGATGTTGCCATAAAAACGAACCATCTACAATTTCTGGATTCTCTCCTTAGAAGCAGTGGTGTCATTTGCTTATTATGACATAAATGTACTTGGTATTCCTCTCAATTCAATTACTGCATACAGGAGTGTCACTTCAAAATATAACACTCCAAAGCAATTATGTTTCCAAGTACATATGTTTCTAAATCCTCTAAGCTGATGTGAGGAACGCTTCTTCTTAACCATAACAATCACAAACCTAACTAAATCCATGGAACTTGAGGTCACCAGAGAGTATTTTTCTATTTGCAAATGGAAAGTGCCATTTTGTGCACATAATTCTGTTTCACACAAGTATTGTGATCAAGTGTCCCCATGGTCAAAAATAAAAAGCACCCATTGTTAATACAGTGCTCTTCCAGATCTAGCGAGGTCTGAAGAAAATCCTTGAAGAATGCAGTTGGTCCCTTCAAAGCCATCAGCACAAGAGACAATTTGCATAAGGAGAAGAGATCTTGTTTAGAAATGACAGAAGAGAGAGGGGGACAGGGCATTAAATTACAACCCAAAGACCAGAGAAGAAGCATGGAGCTGCTAGGCTCCTACTTGTGCGGGCCGTGGCAAACAGAGCCCACTCCAGGAGTCTGGAGTAGCTCCTGGCCACAGTTCTGACTCTGTGGGAAGCATGGCCATTGAGGGCACATGTTATCAAGATGTTGCAGCCAGGGGACGGACTTCCCAAGGTGCCCTTTGGGACTCACCTCAAGAGAGCACTGCCACAAGAATTATCAGGGTCCCTGGAGCCCTTGTTCCCAGCAAGCTCTCTGAGGTGCCCTCCTCAATCACAGAGTTCCAAGGACATTGCTCGTCACAGCAGCTGGCTCGGCCATGGGTGGTCTCTGACAGATCTTTACCGCTTTCAGATTGCCAGGTTCTGAATTAAAAGATGACTATCTCTCCTCTCCCTGTTTTACCATCTCCATTGCTTTTTTCTTTTTTTTTTTTTTTAATCTTGATAAGTCTCAGAAGCTTTTACTGTTCACCACTGTCAATTGGACAAATGTCACTGATAAATGTTAGCTTTGTGATGATAAAACAGTGTGAATGCTGCATTAGATTCCTATTTTATATGAGGAAAATGTAGTCAGAAGCAAGATACTAACCCAGCTGTTGATACAACCATCCTTGCCCTCGCATGGCAACATAGCAGACAGCTTTACAATTGCGTCTGTCTACTGAACAAAATCAATGGTCTCAGTGCTTATTTTAAAAAATCCAATTTCTGGGTATTTTCTGGATTACTGCATGGGGGATCTGAAGCTCTGAACTACAAATATTTATGCTATACATGCATCCTCACAACACCAAAAGTCAAAAATAATGATTACAGGTTCATGTGTTAGAGAAGAAAAATCTCATTGTATGCATTTATGAGCATGTATTATGTACATCAACCAATTTAACTACAGCCAAACTGCAAATAATAAAACATTACTTTATAAAGCTCACATTACTTGATATAGGTTATTTTCTGCAGGCCACTTTTTTCAAACACATTTTTCTGATGTTCCAATTTAAAATAATTCATCCTTCCTGCTCCCCAAGGATCAGAGGGGATAAAATAACAACAATAAGTTACTATTAATAATAGAACCGGCATTTATTGAACACTTACTTTGTGTCAGAAAGATATTATTCCCCCTCATTTAACAAGTTAGGGAACTAAAGCACCAGGAGATTAGATAATTTACCCAAGGTGATACCATCAGAAAGTGGTTGTATGAATATTAGTTCGAAAGATACAAGCAAACTAATGTAATAAAAATATCCTGAAATGCCAGTGGCTTCACACAATAGAAGTCTATCTCTTGTTCATGTAACCATCCCAGGAAGAAGATCCTTGTCATCCAACAGCCTTCCTTCCACAGAGTGACTCAGGGAGCCAGAATTCTCTTGTTGTGTGTGTCTGCTCTTCCCTCGGGCCTTGGAGACTTCCACATTCAGCCAGCAGATCCGGGAAGAGGGACTGAGGAAGGAGCACCTGCTTCGTGAACCCCTGAGCCTGGAAATGATATGCATCTGCACTGCTCCTATTCCATTGGCAGTAAGGAGCCACTTAGCCCGAGACTGGGAAACGGAACTGCTGGACAGCCACATCCAGGCTCTAAGTCGTCACTATGGAAAATGATGCTTCCATCACGAGGGGTGTGTTAGCTGCTGTCACAGAGCCAGGACTCGAGCCCAGGCAGAGTGGCCCCAGCACCCGTGCTGGGCAGCACCACACTTTAGCATGAAAGCTTGATGGACTGTAGATGGATGAAACCTCAGTGTAAAACTTAGCCAAGAACCCTCTGCAAGATGGATACTTTAGAACTGGCACAATCAAGTCACAGTCTACAGAAAGGGCAATGTGACCCAATAACTTGTATGTGTAATTACTGTCAGGCTCAGAAGGGAAAGGCCAAGTTATTGCAACACAGAAAGGAATACATTATAAACAATTCTGAGACCTTTTGTCCGATTTCCTGAATCCCAGCTCAAATAAAACTGCTATTTGATTAACATCAATGACCTTCTCAAGCATATAGTATTAGTTGCCCAGGCCCCAGGAAAGTTAATTGGCTTAACTAAAGTCTTTTTAATTTTATATCCAAGATGTCCTAGAAATCGAAGGCAATCAATGAGTGCGTCTGCAAGACCTGTGTAACAAGCTTAGAGCTAATACTATTTGCAGCTGTTCAAGTGGTTTCTACACTTAGAGTTAAAAGCAGGAAGGGGTGTTAGGACCATACATCTGAATGAATGTCTTTAACTCCATCAACTCCAAACCGAATAGAGACACCAATTTCTTCATTACCAGACCCTAGTTTTTTGTTGGTAAATACAGAGAACCATGGTGAGATTACACTTAATAGTTACAAACCCTCCCACCCTCCTGTGAAAAAGAAGAGCTGAAGACTGAGTCTCCCTTCTCATGCTGGAAAGCGTTGTTTGTAAAAAGGTTGGGAAGATGCTGTTCCCTCCTGCTGACATCAGAAGGAGGCTGAGAAAAATGATCCACAGCCTCAGGCTCCTTCAGGGAAGCACCCCTTTGCCTCATGTTTGCCCCCAGGTGGGAGTTTGCAGCAGGTGACCCCTCCCATTTTACCTGTCATAAACAGTGCCAAACGTGAAGGCGGGACAGCCAAGGCACCCCTCATCTGAGCCTTCGAAGAACTGAAATACCACCAACTTCAGACTTGGATAATTTTTTTTTTTGCATATTTCACCAAGCCCACATGCAGGACTTCTACCCAATAGCTCTAAAATCATAGGGTTAGAATCCAAACAGAATTTAGAAAGAACCCATTTCAGAAGCCACAAATGCAAATGCCTCCAGAGACCAGATGGGTCATATCAGGTGAGGGAATCAAGCCAGTTGGGGTCTGCGGCAAACAGTGGCACTTTTGTCCCATCCTAAAACGATGGCCACTTTTTCGAATCTGCTGATCTTTGTGAGTGAAGGGCACATCTTCCACTTATTAAGAGAAACCAGAAATTTCCATTTTTATGTGAAATCTCCTGAGTCCCTTTCTTTGAACACTCAGGGGCCTAGGTACAAAGCATCAGTACACAGCTTTGTTCTCTTTCATCTTCATAGGAGGAGACGAGACAGAATAGCAAAGGCTCACGTCTCCCAGGAGGCAGTGATGGGCTGGACGAGGCACAGACTGCTTCCAGGCATCTACCACTAATCCGTGAGCCAAGCACTATGATCACCACCATACTGTGAGTCTGAGGTCCCAGCAGGGCAGCAGCTAGCTCAGACCAGTAAGGACAGATGCCCACTTGTGCCTCAGCCTGTGGGGACAGGTCCAGGGTCCTCCTCATCATTCACGATCCCTGGCCATGGACGGGCTCAGAACCTGAGGCTGCCTTCCCTAGAGACCGCCACGTGTGACCAAAAGTACTTGGTTCCTCATGCATTTGGGGTTGCTAGACACAGAAGCAAGACCTTGAGGACTCAAAGCAGATTGAGAGAAGCCCACATACCACTATTGAAATAGGGTTTTTCCTATGGTGAAAACTCCTAGAGTCCTAGGAGATATTAACTAATCTCTCTATTTCTCTCTCTCTCTCTCTCTCTCTCTCTCTCTCTCTCTCTCTCTCTCTCTCTCACACACACACACACACACACAATCACTATGCTACCAGAATTTTTTCTCCTAATTGAATTTAGACAAATATAAGGAAATTAATCAATATATCCACCTTATTATAATGATGCTACAATAATGCCTTTAAGATACAGATTTGGGGGCATTCAGGAAAGTGGATGTTCTGTCATTCCATGAAGCCTAAAATGGTCTTTTGAATGCAAAAATGTAAACACACAGGAAGGAAGAACATCAAGTATATTGCAATTCAGGTTTCCAGTGTTTCAAACATAAATGTGTGCTATAGTAATGTAGGTGTGCCTTCACCAGTTCGTCGAATGATAAGATCTGGTGGCTGCTATTAGCTGCCATATCTTAAGTCGAGGATGAGCACAATAGCACAGAGGTGTCTGTATTGACTATGATATGATATGAAAATATCTGTGATTTCTGTTGGTGACAAAGTCAAGCACTTCTGTGCCTTGTTACCTACATGTATAAGTTAAAGTAATAAATTCAGTTACAGGTGGTAAAAATATAAGACATCATTTTTGCCCCTGAACTCTTACCGAGGCTGTGGACACAGGTTAAACAACCCCATCACTACACAAGAACAGCAAGAGGTCCCAGAAAAGGTCGCCTGATATGTGAACAGTGACAGAGATCTGTCCCAATTCACATGTGGCATCAGAATGTTGAATACCCATTGATGACTGCTGGTCTATGTCACATGCACTGTCTGATCATTAGCATATATTCACAATCCAATTTAACATTCCTATATATTAAATATATACATCAAATTATGGACATTTTCTGTGATAATTTTGGCAAATGACTTTGCTGTCTATGTTAAGTGTAGATTACAGCTTATGAGTTTCCCTGGGTGCTCTGTCAATAAATAATAATTTCTCAAATGGATCAGGGAAGGGTAAACACTAACCCAGAAACAATGTTTATCTCAGGCTGGGGTCTCACAGCAGAATTAATCAGAATTATAATCTTTTCCCTATAGAGTACTGGGCTATTAGAATTCTACATTTTGTGTGTGATTAAAAACATATAAGTCAAGTTCAAAGAAATGTAGTAATCACTGATATAAAAATATAATAAATGCCTCATAATATGCAAAGAAGAATGTGACTGATTCAGACAGTTTACACTTGAGACATGAATTAAACAGCCCAGCCTGGCTATTGTCCACAGCTACCAGATGACTGTATCAAAAAACATTTCACCCAATGTATACATAACTGTGTACTATCATAGCAGTCTGCTTGTAAAATAATGCTACATGAAGTGCATTATGTTTATAATTAAAGCCATGTGAAAACAAAGCAAAAGACACTGGGAGGGACACAAGGAAATTCTGACCATGGCTGGATTATGGTGGCGAAATTTTGGATGAATTTTTTGTTTTCTAAATTGCTTTTTTGTGATATCACTTTTCAAATGGAAAAAGTAAAGTCTATGATGGAGAAAAATAGAAATGGAAGGATAGGATTCAAATCCAGGTAGGCTGGCTCCAGCACCCATGTTCTTACCTCCCCATTAACACTTCTAAAATAATTGAAGGTGAAATGAGACTTTTTACTTATTATAAAAGCAAAATGACCTCACAATAGGAGAAACAATCAGAAGATGGATATAAGCAAATAGAATAAAACAAAAAATCTCTTAATCCTGCTTCCCCCAAACATTGGGGGCCAGCCTTTGATTTATATCCTTACAGATTTTCTTCTTATTTTTTAAATGTAAGCTTGTATGTGTAATTGTTTCTTTATATCCTATATATGCCAATGGAATATATTTTCAAATTATTTCCCCAAGAAGCTTAAAGACAAAACAGTTAACCTTTCAGACCACCAAAATAACGAAGGTGAGAATATTCAAGCGTCTGACACCCCGCAGGGGTCTGACACGAGTGCCCTAGAATGCTTGGGACAGGCATGGTCAAGGTAATAAAACTTAGGCATCTCATAAAGAGAGAGAGAGAGAACATTTAGAGCAGTAGTTATCAACCAGGGACCATTTGGTCCTCCAGGGTCATATGGCAACATCTGGAGACATTTTGGTTTCCCAGTGGCAGCAGGAGAGGTAGAGGGAGTACTAGTGGCATCTAGTGGAGACAGGCTAGGGATGCTACTAAATACCCCACAAAACACAGGCTAGTTCCCCCACAACAAAGAATTACCCAGTCAGTCGAGTATGCCAAAGTGCAGAGGCAGCAAAAGTCCAGGTAAGAGAATCATTTCCAACATCATACAAACCTTAATGTCTGTTAAGCCCAATCTGCCTCCAAACTTTGAACTTCTGTCCGAGGCAGCGCAGAGATATATATATAGTACCTTCCAAATGCCTGAAAGACATGGAGGAGAATCTCTCCACAAAGCAAAGTGGTTTGGGAAACAAACTCCTGAGTTATACCAACCACTTCCAAGACCTCCGTCTTATAGCTTTCCCACACAGACATACCTCCCAGAGGCTGCACCTCAATGTTATTGCACCTGAGAGATGCTGGAATTGCTCTCAGCAGAAACACAATATGGCTAGCAGGCTTGACTGGAAGATTTGATCAGGGAGAGGAGAACGTGCTGCATCTGCTTTGAGAGAAAACTGAATACAATACTTAAATCTAAACTTGGAATCAAAAAAGTGACAAAGTGTTAAAATCGCCTGTGTATTTGTTTCACAAGCTATTGCAGTACAATTTTAAGGAAGTGTCTTCTTTTCCTCCATTCAATTACATCTTATGAAATCTACATGAAGTCTACATAAGGAATCTTAAACAAAGTCAGGTGGGAGACATATGTCTGCTTGAGTCATGACTCATCTTTTCCAAACACGGGTTGATCCAAAAGCAATGTAGTTCCAAGGGAATCATCCTTCTGTAGCCTCCTCTCCAAATGTGTGTTCATGTTGCACATGTGCAGGCTGTGTTTCATGGAGGTACAGTGGGATAAATGTGTGGGGGGGGGGGAATAAAACTAAAACAAGATCAGGAAAGGACTATTTCCATGGATAGAATAACCAAGTTTTGTTTGGAAAAACCTAGCTAGTACAATGCAATTTTAATAATATTAAATAAATCCTATTAAAATTATTATATCTGTATAATACCTGTATAATTATCATATCTGTAATTACAATCTGTATATTTGGTAAATATACGTAATTTATTTTCCCTTTTCCTATCTTTAAACCTAAATAATTACAACTTAATATAAAGAAATCCATTCACCCAATAAACCATCAAATATAAAAATTGAAGACAACTGACATTATTGGTAACCCTTGTACCCCGGAAAACAGTATATTCAAAAGCCAAATATATAGTAAGATGCCCATTCCCTATAGGAAGAAAGAGGTATGAATAAAAAATAACAGTGGGGGATGAAAATTAAGTCGGGGGAGACACACATGGCCATTTTTGTCTTACAATAACAATCTCCATCACCTCTCCATTCTGTAGCACAGCCTATATTCTGAAGGCGAAGAAGCTATAAATCGTCAGAAAATCAATAATCCTCTGTGCATTCATGAGTCAAACAATCCAACCCAAGGTCCTCTGGAAGGGACAGCTACAGGACTGCAGGCAAAAGGGCCGCTTCTGACAATGGGCCCTGGGACAGGGAGTGCCCATGGCGTTTTCTACATCAAGTCCAGCACCCAGCAGCAGGACAGCACAGCCTATAAAACCTCCATCAGGTAAACTGCCATGTTCGCTGCCGGCCGACAAGATTGAGTCCAGGGCTCTGCTCTGAACCCAACAGAAGTGCTTCCCTGGAATTCAGGCGAAGCGCAAAGGTAAAATGACCGAAAATCTGATACAAGGTTCTTTATTAAAAGAACAGCCCCTGCTTTCAAAAAGGATGTTATTTGCAATTACAAATCATTCTCATTAGGTTTTAAACTAATTCCTTTGGTTAGAGGGGAAATCCTTCGACTTACTAAAATAGAAAAAAAAAGTGCCTCTGAGACATACAGAGACAAAATGAAAAGGAAAAGGGTCTGACAGCCTCTTCACATCAGTCCATGTTTGTTGGCCATAAGATTTTCATGGGGGGAAAGCTGGGATGGCTCAGCGGGTTAAGTGCTCGCTTTGAAGCCCCGAGGACCGAATCCCGGCCCCGGCCCATGCGGACCCACATGCTGAGCTGGGGTGTGCCCCCAGTTCAGTTCTTGCCGGGACCTATGCAGGAGGCTCCCGGCCCAGTTCCTGCCCTGCGCAGCCCTGTGCCCACCTGTGGAGTGAAACTATATGGAAAACTAATGTCAACTATGGAGACTGCTCTGGGCCCTCCCCCTTCTCTCTGTCTCTCTCTGTTTCTCTCTGTCAAAAATCAATAAAATAAATCTTTAAAAAAAAAAAAAAAAGATTTGCATGGGGAACATAGCTTCATGGTGGGGAAATCAGCAACAAAACAAAAGGTTCCAATTACCAAATATTTATCTTCCAAATAAATCTTGTGTCTTCTAACCTTACAGAAAATCGATTTGTTAATTCACTTCTATTTCATTCTATAATGTCTCCTTTTGTTAATCCTCTTTCCCTGAGGGATTCTTTGCAAATCTTGTCACTTATCCTTAACTGAAAAAATTCCCGTTTCTGAATACAGGGTGAATTGTACTTAATGAATGATCCCTGAATTTATCTGCCTTTTCTTGCATTCATTTTGTGTTCCATGGTCTCCCTCATTAATTGAATGATTTTTTAACTGTTTCATTTTCTTCTTACTACCATGCTTCCTTCAATCCATGCATCTTTCATTAAACACGGAAGGCGGGGTGGGGGGTGCTACATAAGGTTAACCCAAAGAAAGGAAAGCAAAAGGAAAACATTGAAACATCAACCAAAAAAAGAAAAGGGACGCTTAATTCTAAAAGCATGATGCACAGGTTAGTTGAGAAAGCTCTCAAATGTAAGACACTTGGGCAAACACTCTCCTTGCAAACAGAATTGAGGATAACTATCCCACAGCCCCAGAACCATGAGTTTGGTGTGTAGCCTGTACCCCCTCCCCTTTATTATGTTTATTATGTTTTAGTTAGGCTAAAGCACTGGTTTTTAAAAATCTGGAACCACATATCTGAAGGTCAAGGAGCATGCATTTCATGACTCTCATAGCAAACCAACTAAGTTTTCCCAACAAGCAAGTGAAATATCCAAAGCTACGTGTCACAAATGAAGACTCAGAGACTCGTAGAGGCTACTCACTGGCCCAAGTTTTCTCCCAAAAATGGCAGAGTCTAAGTCCAGACCCAAACAGAAAACTTTAAAACACACCCATATGCTTGCCTTCTTATTCCCAAGGAATCAGTGTCTAAGTTGAGTCCAATTCATTGAAAAGTGGTGATACCTCCCCATCTGTCTGTTTTATGAATCCACATTTCATATATCAGAGTTCTGGGAGCTAAGTCCTTCTGCAGTGTTCACATTTTTTCACGTGACCCAAGCACATGCCCTGCGTAAATGCTAAAAAATATTCAGGACACAATAAATACCAAGTTAAGAAAAGTGAAGGCAGGTCAAATGATCTTGCCATCCATGGATGAATGAATAAAGAGGAGGTGGTACATATATACAGTGGACTACTGCTCATTCCCAATAGAAGGGAATGGGTTCTTGCCATCTGCAGCAGCATGGATGGACGCGGAGGGTATGGTGCTGAGTGAAGTATGTCAGACAGAGATAGACAGATGCAATGTGATATCACTTAGATATGGAATCTAAAGAACAAAATAAACAAACAAACAGAAACAACTTCATAGAGAACATTTTAATGGTTTCCTGATGGCAGGGGGGTTGGAGGCTGGGGGGGGAGGGGGAAGAAATTAAGAAGTAAAAATTGGTTGTTACATAGTTCTTATGGGGTATAGGGTACAGCATAAGGAATATAATCAATAATGGTGTAAAAACTATGTTATGATGTCAGGTGGGTATTAGATTTATCGGAGTAATAGATGGTAGGAGGTTGGGGGCTCAGGGTGAAAAAGGTGAAGGGATTAAGTACAAATTGGTCATTATAAAATAGCCATAGAGTTGCAAGGCACAGGAATATGGTCAATAATGTGGTAATAACTATGTATCGTTGCCAGACTAGTCAGGGGGATCACTTCTTAAATTATGCAAATGTCTAACCACTATGCCATACACCTGAAATTAATATAAAATAATATGGAATGTCAGCAATAATTGAAAATTTTAAAAAGGGGTGAAAAGGGAACAAGAGGGTCAAAATCCCAGATATAAAACAAATACTTCACGGGGTTGTCATGTACGGCATAGGGAAGATAGTCAATAATACTGAGACAGCATGGCACAGTGTCACATGGCTGCTGGACTTAATCATAGTGATCACTTCTTTAGGTATACAAATGTTGAATAACTATGATGTGTACCTGAAATTAATATAGTATTATATGTTCGCTCTATTTTAATAAAAATCTTTAAAAATAAATAAAAATAAAACCACCAGGTGAGGAAACAAGATATTCTGAGGGAAATTAGGCTGTCAATGTTCTCTAGTTTATGGCTCCAACCTGCCACCTCCTCCCCTCACTATGCACTGGGTTATGAAGTAACAACACTGCATCTGTCTTGAACCCTCTGCTAGGACTCTCTCTCAGAGGCTAATAATAATAATAATAATTACCACAGCAGCTGCAGCAGCCTAGTGCTTAACTGAGCCCTCATTTAGTCCCATGCACTCCTCTAAGTGCTTTGCATAACAAGTAGCAGTTTAATCCCACTCCCACCCTTCAAAGTAGCTACTATTATCTCCTCTCTTTTACCAGAGAACAACCTGAGGCTATGAGGGAATCGAGCTTTGCCCAAGGTCTCAGAGCTGGTTCACAGCAGGGTAGGATTCAAACCCAAGCCATCTGACTTCTAAGTGTGAGATAAGCTGCCAAGGTCATTCAAGGTAGAGTGACCCTAGAGACAAATTCTGAGACCAGATCAAACTCTAGATAGAACGTGAGGGCAGTATTCCCTGGGGTGTACACAAAGATGCGGAATTAATTCAACCCAGACATAAACCTAGCTCAACCCAAGCTGGCTTGATCATCAGGGTGTCCACTGAGCTCCCGTTTCACTCATTTGCCCCTTACTTTGCATGGAACACACTCCTCTGCTTTTTCCCCACAATACAATTTGTCTCTCTCTCACTTGGCTTTTTAGTTAAAAACAAGAGAGATGAAGCTTGAAACCTAATTAAGGAAATGGCCCATGTACAAAGAAAACAGCCAGGGATCATTATTCAAACAGCAGCCTCTCTTTTTATTTTTGAGGGAAAGCTAATGACTGCTCTGCAGCCCAGTGGCCTCTATATCATATCGAGTACACATCCCGTTATTAGAGGATAATGCCAGCAATTGGAAAACACGCTGAATAAAAGCATGCATGGATCCCGCTTCGCGCTTAAATGCTGTTCTGATGATTTAAAATAAAGACAAATGTTATCCTGGGAAATGCAGAGTTCCCTGTGGCCAAACCCATCCATCTTATGTTAGTAAGATTCCTCTGTAGCAGATACGAGCTTGTGCGGATGGGGGCTGAGAGCAAGTAAAGAGAAAGCCAGGAGACTGCTGGTACCTTCCTGTGAGATTGCTGTTCTGGGGTGGCTGGGAAGGCAGAGAAAGAAGAGGAAAGGAAGAAAGCAATAAAAACACTTTAGAAAAGGTCTGGTTCTATCTTCCCCCTGGATTTTGCTGAAATGTGTTCACTTCTAACCATTCCAACTGCCAAGTCTAAGTCACCCCCATCTCACTGCCTCAATGCCTCCCTCATGCACCTTCCCAACATCCTCCCATCCTTGCCTGGTCCAGTCCTCCCTTCACACGACTCCTGCTATGTGCATCCTAGAACGCATGCCCTTCCAAGGCTGGACAAAGGCAAATGCAGCCCGAGGGGTCTCCTCCACCTGAACCCCATCAACCTTTCCCTCATCCACCATCGCACCTTATACTTGTACTCCAGCCTCGCTGAACGCCTTCCTCTTCTGTCAAAGCCGTGCTTCCTTGAACGCAAGGACAGAGGTCCCACAGAGTTCGCTAGATCTGGACCACTCTCCAGGTTCCACACTCCCCCATCACCTACCTGCTTCCTACAAGTCTGGCCTGCCCTACCAGATGAAGCCTCCACTGTGACCTTAGAACCTTGGGAACCCCAATTATTCCCATCACAGCCCTCTCCACACCTTCCAGGGTTTTTGGAGATTATTAATAAATCTGCTCTAACTATTAAGATACACGTATTTGTGTGCACATAAGTTTTCATTTCTCTCTAGTAAATGCCTAGGAGTAGAAGGAATGGGTCATATGGTAGGTGTATGCTTAACTTATAAGAAATTGTCAAACTGTTTTCCAAAGTGGTTGCACCATTTCACAGTCCCACCAGCAATGTTGGACAGTCCCATTTGCTCTGCATCCTCAGCAACCTTTGGTATTATCAGGTTTTGCTGTTTGGGCTTTTGGGGGGTTTTGAGACTTTTACCCATTCTCATAGGTGTGTAGTAATGTCTCACTGTATTATTAACTTGCATGTCTCTAACGACTAATAAATAATGTTAAGCACCTTTTCATATGCTGATCTGCCATCTATACATCTTGGTGAAATGTCTGTTCAGATCTTGCCCAATTTAATTGGGTTGTATGTTTTCTCATTTTTGAGTTTTGAGAGTTCTTTATATATTACAGGTACAAGTCTTCTGTTATACAGATGAAGTGCAAATATTTTTCTCCTCATCTGTGGTTTGTCTTTTCACTATTTTAACAGTGTTTTTCATAGATAAAAAGTTTTAAATTTTGATGAATTCCAATTTATTCTTTTTTTTTTTTTTTTTTTTTTTTTTTTTTTTTTTTTTTTTTTTTTTATTGAATCATGTTTTGGAGGTCATGTCTGAGACACTGGTACCTAATCCATAGTCACAAAGATTTTCTCCTATGTTCTCTTTTGGAAGTTTTATAGATTTATAATTTACTTTGAGGTCTATGATTCATTGTTATTAATTTTTCTAAAAGATGTGAAGGTCAGAGTTCATTTACTTTGCATATGAATATCCAATTGTTCCAAGCCTCATTTATTATAAACTAATGTGGTATTTTCTTAGGGGGGGGAAGGGGGCTTTAAAAAAATTTAATGCTAACACAATAATAATATCAGCAGCTCATTTTTTGTTATAAAATGACAGCAAAATTCTTGTAATTGCCAATGCATTAAACATATTACGTAAAGTGAGAGAACTTGGAACAAACATTTATCTAGAAAAACGCAACGGTCCTCTCATACTCATCTTGTTTAAGAGAGGACTTTCCAAGTTATATTTTGTGTGGATAGTAAAATAAATACATAACATAAAATTTATCATTTTAGCTATTTTTAAGTACACCATTCAGTGACATTAAGTACAGTCACAATGCTGTACAACCATCATCATTATCTAGAATAAGCTTGTCCAACCCACAGCCTGCGGCCACATGCAGTCCAAGACGGCTTTGAATGCAGCCCAACACAAATCTGTAAACTTCCTAAAAACATGAGATTTTTTCTTGCGACCTTTTTATTTAGCTCATCAGCTATTGTTAGTGTTAGTGTATTTTATGTGTGGCCAAGACAATTCTTCTTCCAATGTGGTCCAAGGAAGACAAAAGGCTGGACACCCTGATCTAGAACTCTTTTCGATCCAAACTGAAACTCTGTACCCATTAAATAGCACAGCCCCATTCCTATCGCCCCCAGCCTCTAATAACCTCTTATCTAGTATCTGTCTCTATTAATTTGCTTATTCTGGGTACCTCAAATAAGTGGAATCATGCACTATTTCTCCTTCTGTGTCTGGTTCATTTCACTTAGCATCACGCTTTCAAGGTTCCTCTATGTTGCATGCAGCATTATCAGAATTTTGTTCCTTTTTAAGGTTGAGTAATATTCCATTGCATGTATTTACCAGGTTTTGCTTATCTGTTCATCTGTTAATAAAACAACTGAGTTGCTTCCATCTTCTGCCTATGGTGAGTATTGCTTCTGTGGACACTGAGTACAAGTATCTGAGTCCCTTTTCACAATTATTTTGGGTATATACCTAGAAGCTGAATCACTGGGTTATATGGTAATGCTATGTTTAAACTTTTTAGGAACTGCTGAACTATTTCTCACAGCAACTGTACCATTTTACAGTCCTGCCAGCAATGTATGAGGGTTCTGATCTTTCCACAACCTTGCCAACACTTCTTATCTGACATTTTGGTTATAGTCATCCTAGTGGGTATGATATAGTTTTGATTTATATTTCCCTAATGATTGATTATTTCAAGCATATTTTCATGTAGTACTTTCATGTGTTTATTGGCCTTCTGTATGTCTTCTTTGAAGAAATGTCTATTCCAATTCTGAATAGACATTTTTTATTTGGGTTATTTGTCTTTATATTATTGAGTTGTAAGAGTCCTTTTTATACTCTATATACAAGTCACTTGTGAGATACATGATTTGCAAGTATTTTCTACCATTCAATGGGCTCTCTTCACTTTCTTTGATGCTATCCTTTGAAGCACAAGAGATTGTAATGTTGATGAATTCCAACTTATGTATTTTTCTATTTGATTGCTCATGCTTTTGGCATTGTATCTAAGAATCCACTGCCAAATCTGAGGTTATAAAGATTTAGCCCTAGAAAATAAAAGAATTTAATCCTATGTTTTCATCTAAAAGGTTTATAGTTTTAGCCCTTACCTTTACGTCTTTTAATCCATTGTGCACTAGTGTTTGTATTTGGAGTGAGGTAAGGGTCCAACTTCATTCTTGTGCATGTGGATTATCCAGTTGTCCAGCATTATTTGTTGAAAAGACTATTCTTTCTCCAGTGAATGGTCTTAGTAACCTTATTGAAAGTCAATTGGCCAAATATATGAGGGGTTTTTATTCTGGCCTCTCTATTGAAAGAATGTTGTGTTTTTTTTTTACTTTCTATTGTTTGGTTAATAATCACTCCATTAATATCTGCATGCTTATCTCCCTTCCTGGATTATGTTATATTCCACAATTTCTAACACAGTGTCCTACACATAACACGAATTCACTCAATGATTAAATAAATGAATAAATGTGTGAATGAATCAATAAATGAATGTCAATATCCTTCCCTAGACATTTTTATGAATCTGTTCAGCACACTCAGTCCCTCGAATAACTATCTCCACCAAACAGTCCCTGCTCCAGGGACAGATCATAATGTGGGTTTTAGGAAATGTCAGAAATGCTCTCCTAGGTCCATTCAGGTAAACAGTGTATAGTACAAATAAAGGTTACAAAAAACCAATTACTCCAGCTAGGTTCTGTTCTGTACCAAGGGAGAGAGGCACACTTTTTTCTAGTACATGGCAATTAATGTCTACCCTTTCTTGTAAAAGATTACTGATTCAGATCACTTGTAACCTAAAACATCAGTAGCTAAAATGCCAGGAGTTTCTGAGGAATTGTTTAAGTTTTCAGCAATAAGCCACAGGAAACAAGACTATACATTTTAAGAAAAAGGAGCCTTAAGTGTTATTTTTAAGGGACAAAATTCTGACACTGTTTACATATGGACATGTCGTTTTTACTGCCTGTCTGAAATAAAGGATATTAATCATTCCTGTAAGTGCTGTTTTAATCTGTGTGTTGATGTGAGGGCAATGGATTTTTTTTTTTTTCTTTATTAAACAAGTAATACATGTTCATGACAGGTAATGTAGGAAATTGACATAAGCAAAATATAAATAACATCATTCATAAACTACAAGTTACTTCTTAACAGCAATTTGTATTTTGGTACACAGCCTGCCAGAATGTTTCTAACCTCTTGAGCATGTAGGTACCTATTTTATTCACATACTCCTTTATGACCTACCTTTTCCATATATCAAGAATATTATTAATGTCAAATATATTCAACACCATTATTGTTATTACTGCATAGCATTCTAGGATACTGAATGACTTATTTATTTAACCAATCTCTTATGTGAGAACATCTTTTACTTGTATCAATAATGTTGCAGTGAACATCCTTCTAATTCTGATTTTAGAAAAATCACTGAGGTGGGAAATCTGATGACTACCGGTATTTTTATTAAGACACTCTGGTGTTGAAGGAGCTTTTCTTCCAACTAAATTGATTTTTGTTTAACTTCTCGCACTGAAGTTGTTCATGAAGACAGAGATGTTTACTGCTCAGAATATATTAAGTATGCTTACAATACAGACATTGTAATAATTATTTTCCTTAAGTAAATTTATTTTTAAATAATTCTAGTTTATGGAAAAGTTACAAAGGAATTAAGAGTTCCCTTCATTCAATGTCCCCTAATGGAACATTACATCTAACTGTGGCACATTCGTAAAAAACTAAAGAAATTAACATCGGTACAAAGCTTAATAACATTTTTAATGATATAAGAAGAAAAAAGAGAAAAGGTTTTCATACAGCAGATATCTATGTAAATACACATCTCAGAATAGTGGTAGAGATATCAGCAGTCTCTACCCCCGGGGCTATGTCTATACATAGAAACCTCTCTAGTGTTAGAAGACCAAGAACAACACTGTCATTATCAGCTTTCGAATTGCGCAGTGGGAGTGTGATTCACCAGCAGTTCATCCTAACCCTTAGAACTACTCGTACACACACTTCCTTTCTGCTAACAGATTAAATCATATCCCCAGCGCACCTCTTGTACAAGGAAAGCCAGGTATACAGAGCAAGTCACTAAAGCAATTCCTTTCCCTCACTGTGAATACTTCCTAAAACCCTTTACCTACTTTTACTGGTAAGTATCAAAACTCAAGACATTTACCCATTAAGGTCTTGTTCTAGGGGAAGCTGGGATGGCTCGGCGGATTGAACGCTCTCTTTTCAGCCCCAGAGACCAGGGATCGAATCCCGGCCCCGGCCCACGTGGACCCACATGCTGAGCTGGGCTGTGCCCCCAGTTCAGTTCTTGCCGGGGCCTATATGGGAGGCTCTCGCCCAGTTCCTGCCCTGCGCAGCCCTGTGCCCGCCTGTGGAGTGAAACTATATGGAAAACTAATGTCAACTATGGAGACTGCTCTGGGCCCTCTTCCTTCTCTCTCTGTCGAAAACCAATAAAAATAAATCTTAAAAAAAAAAAAAAAAAGTATCTTGTTCTAATGTGAAAAATTTTTTTTTAATTCAAAAAATTTTTTACCCAGAAACCCAACCTTCACATCATATCCTGTGACCAAAAACACGGCCTAGCCTCATGGTCTACCATGGAGAGGGTACACTCCGTAAAGTCCCTCTCTCCTTTTACAGAGGTAGGAGTGACCCCGTAAGAGAGAGCAATTGACTCCAGGGAGGTCAACAGCTGGCATTTCTGTGAGAACGAGAACCCAGAACTTGGGAAAGCTAGGCTGGCGTCTTTTCCACTACACAACTCTGCCTTCCCAATTCATTCTCTCTTTAGACAAGATTTCTCCTCACAGAAATGCTGCAATTTGTATCCTATGAGTAGAATCACACTTTTAAGTTCTGCTAGCTCAAAGGCCAAATCAATCTCACTTTGTTTCTGAGGTATAAATTATTTGATGTCATGTAAAGCCCCATCCCTCACCACAAAACTGCTTCATTACGAGGTCAATTTGTCCTCAGAAGAAGTCCTATTTCTCACATCCATTCCTACGAGTTTGATAACAGAGTTTAATTGACAAGCATGAACAGCACATAACACAATTTGTGATCCAGCTAATAATGACCATATTAGACTGCCAAAAAAAAAATCCAAACTGAAAGTTTGTGCTCATCTAAGAGGGCTAATTCCTAGAGAAAGACATGGCACTCAATCTCTCCTCTTGCAACTTGTTGTCTTTTTCATAACACTTACTGAAATTTGTAATGTTTACATATTTATGTACCAATGTTTTTTAAATCCTTGCACTGTAAGTTCATGAAGGTCTAAATGACAGCTGCCTCCTCAGAGTCCAGGGCATAGATTGCTGGCTTCAGAATCATGAGAACAGCACATCCGACCACACAGTCACTTCTGTTCCTCCATCACTTTAGATGTCTAGAAATGTACACGATATTAACATGAAGGTGCCTAAGCTTCCATTCCTCAGCTCCACAACCACATAGGCCCACTTCCTTCGGGGTATTAGAGCCCCATAATGAACCACACAGTAGCCCCGTGTCTTGCACGTAGTGTTTGTTACCTAACCAACAGCTACTGTCCAGAGGGGCTATTAGCATGTCAACCTAGTCTTATAAGGTGCAGAAAGAGCTCATCCTTATTCAATTCCAAAGTCTACTTCTCTACACCTTTGTTAGTGTATCATAAAATTAATAAATGCTCATTGAAATACATTATAGGTAATCGAAATAGGAAACCTGGTGATAATTCTTCCAACCTGCCAGGCCCCACCCCACTAAAAAATAAAAACGTAATATTTTGATGTGTGTCCATTATTTTCTCTTTGCTGAACCTGCATTTTTATCAAATTGAAATTGTACTATATATGCCATTTTATGAGGTAGTTTTTACATACCGCATTATGTGATGAAAAGCTTTCTGTCAAATACTTTTGTCATCATTGCTTTCATCAGTCGTTCAATAATTTGCTATTACTACCTAAAGAATAAACCCTTTCTTTTTAAAAATACAAGTGTTGAGAGAGAGCTAGTTTACCTTATTGGACACATGGAAGCATGTCTCCACTCTACTATTTGGTGAGCAGTGTTAACATAGCACAGGTTGACATGCCAAATGGCCACATGAGACCCCCTGGGACTGTACATCTTCCAGAAGCAAACATCCATTCCTAAATGCTGGAAAATTCTATCGATTCAGATTCTCCTCACCTCCTAGTACATGGCACCAACACAGAGCTTAAGCTCCTGATTTGGAGTTTTAAGTCTACAGAACAAAATATAATTTACTTTTTCCTGCAAGAATCTGCAAAGGAGGGAAGACATCAATAAAACATAAGTGCACTGACTGGACACTCTGTGGGTTCGCTGAGGTGTGGGTGGCCCCCGTGTGACTGCCGTGGGCACCCATCTGTCTGTACAGTTCCCACTCAGCAGTTTAAGGAATGAAGAATCGCCTCATTACAGAGCTGCCGTGTTTGAGTGAGCTCTGGGGTCTGGGGTCTGCCTTCCCTCCTCGGAGCCTGGCCGCCCCTTCCCTCCATAGACCATCATGACACGGGGAAGGAGACGAACCACACCTCCCTACACATGACCCACTTGACCTAACATAGTTAAGTAATAGCCTGCTTTTTGAGCTACTGGGAAAGAACAGGAGTCACATAATGTGTGAGAATCTACACAAAAACAGTGATGCCTTCCTGCTTTCAAACTCCTGACACATTCCTGCTAGCTCGAAGCCGGGGGAGGTGGCACTGGGGTTGATGTTGTTTTAGTCTACACTGCAGTCCCTTCCTAGCTGAGATCGGTGGGTTATCTGCCTGCACTGTCAGACTTCCTACATCCCCATGGAAATACCTTCCTCCTCTCAACCCCAAGCTTCCCAGGTGCCACAGTCTCCCGCAGCACGCATTTGCGTGTGTGTCAGTGTGCCAGCCACTAGGGAGGATGCTGAGGAGAGAAGAATGGGTAAGATATCCACAGTGCCTGCCCCCAGGGGACTCAAAGCCTCCTACAGGTGGGAAAACAAGAGAGCTCCACGCCGTAAGGGAAGCATGGGGTGTGCAGACCATATCTGGGAGCAGCACCTATCCCTGACGTGGGGGTCACAGAAGGAGACTCACAGGAAAGGTGCCTAAGCTTAGACCCAAAGGATGAGTGGCAGTTGGTTAAGGAAGATGAGGGTGGGGATGGGGATGGGACGAGAGAATGATGCAGAGGAAACAGCAATGCAAAGGCTAACGAGCAAGAGACTGAAGCAGGGAAGCTACAAAGTGGTCTGGGAGGGGTATTATCACTGAGCTCAAGGAGGGAACCATCACATGACCCCAAAAGGCAGGCATGGTCCAGCCTGTGACTTATAATCAGGTCCCAGCTTCCATGTCACCTCTCTGAGGCCTGGCCTGGCTACCCCCATTCCATCGCCACCTGCCATCTCGCTCCTCAGTACAGTGCCCATGGACTTCAGAGCCCCTCACACTTCATAGTGACCCATGTACTTGTGTCCTCCCTCCACTCAGTGAGAACTTACACAAATGCAACAATGTCTCTGTGTGTGTGTGTCCCCACAGCAAGTCCTCTTTCTTGGTTTCACTGATGCATAGTTTTTGTGTCAAAGAAATCACTATTAGACTTCTCTACAGGTGGGGCTAACCTTGGCTGGCCTCTACTACTGGAAACTCAGGGTAAAAAATGTAATTGGGGGAACTTTTGCTTCTGGCTATACCAAAACCCAAACCCAACAAATGACTGGTCACCCCCTGATCACAGCCCCCGGGCCACTCTGTGTAGTGGAGGCAGCTACTCGAAGCACAAGCCCCAAGGCCAGGGTGCTCAGTCCTAGGTTTGAGGGCAAAGACAGCTCCCTATACAAGACTCTAGGGCTCAAAGAGTTTCCCTTGTTAGGACTAACCCAGAGTCCTGCTCAGGCACGCAAGCCCATAGGTGTAGGGCTGCTCACACTACAGCATGCTCTCTAAGTAGCAAAGACAGCAGGATGGAGAAGGAAAGTTCTAGAAAATCAAAACCTCTACTTGCCACATAGACACAAGGCCTCTCTGTGAAAGCTCCCACTTGTAAGGGTCAAGCTGTGGTGTGTACAGTCTCGGCATAGTCAAGGTCATCTCCAGACAGAGCACGCTACGGGAGAAATGACGAGACAGCTTGTCAGGAGTCCAGTGATTAATAATTCCACTGTCCCGGGGGGATTTCCTCAGCTCTACTCGGATATAGCTGGGCCATCCTGTTGGGTCATTGCACACAAAGCCAAGGTCAGAACTACCTGCCCGCCGCTTTGGCTGAGAGGTGCCGCTGAAATCACTCAGGATGTGTCAAGTCCTTAGTCAGAATCCCAGCCTCACCCTTGCCTTGGTCTTGTGCATTCCTCTCATGTAAGTGTAAATTAAATGAGTCATCAAAGTGACAGAGCCAATCTCTTCAGCGCAGGGCCTCGTGAGGGAAGGCTGAAACTTTGGGCCATGAGGAAACAAGTTCATTTATATCAGTGAATTAAATATCTGCGAGGACCCGTGTACATTAAAGAATGCTAATTTGATTCCGTCAGCTCTGTGGCTGGGCTGTCGAGGCTAGCATGTCTGAAAGAGGTAAGATGAGTACAGAAGTGTTTTAACGTGGTAGCAGCAGAGTCCTGCAGGGTGGCTTTGATTAAAGGACAGGAGGGTGCCGGACGTTTCCCAGGGAGACCCACTGTGTCCTTGTCTCTAAGCACTACCCTCAAGCCATGGAGCGGAGCCCAAGCATCGCAGCATCTAGAAAAGAATGGTGCCCTGAACTTGAAAGCGGGAGCTGTACAGAAACGAGTGGCCAGCCAGACTGGCCCGAGGGCTGCGGTACATTAACCCTGGTCTACGTCAACCGTCACAGTACACGGTCACGAGTGAGTGACCCACCCCATGGTCAGCTCTAGCCCAGACAGAATTAAAGACACACAGCTGGGCATCAGAAAACACATGATTTGAATCTTTACCTCCATCTGACGGAAAAACCGTCTTCCGTATCCTCTTTCCCCACCTCTTGCATTCGCTCTCTCCCAGTGCCCTGCAGTCTGGTTTCTACCTCTCACCGTACCCCAGTCTCTCCTTGCCACGGAACCCCAAAGTCTAGTCTACACGATCAACGTGGACTTCCTTACCCATCGCATCCTCTCTGATTTTCTCACCAAACTGCTCTCCCTTTTCTCTCAGGTCCTCCTTATACAAGGCCTGGCAGAAATAACGCCCTCTTTTAATGAACTGGTAAACTTAGAAAAAGGGCGTTACTTCTGCCAGACCCTGAAATGGGAACCCTGCTGGCCGTTACATTCTGCAGCAAGAAGTCAGACAAGGACACTGTAACCTGGGGACTGTGGGAGGGGAACATGTGGGGGGAACGAAGAGGGTGAGGGGTATGTGGAGGCAGCTAACCCATTCCTGCAGGTGGGGTGTCTTACTCAGGGGTTCAGAATGTCCATAAAAGAATTATACCTTGATTTTCACTGACATCACACTGAAATTTAGCATTCCCTAGAATTTTGAATACCAAATGAAAGTCGTGTTAGAAGAACCTGAGATTTTTATCACCAATGGAAATCAGATATTTTCCTACCACAGATTAGTTGTTGTCAGTATCCTAAAACAGCATTTACTTTCATCACTATTTTGAAATTAAACCTTCTGCTGGGTCTTTATTTAAGGTGTTAAAAAATAAGCACATGTATTACTATATCACACATTTGAGGGGGGGGTTGACAACTGTATTTCATTATAATTGGGCTTCCTTATACTTCTGTGCATTTCTTTTTATGAACTTGAAACTTTTTGTTTCCCCCCTAAGAAAGTGTTAGACTGTCACAGTGATTGATGGCAAAAGAGAAGTTAAGAACCACCTTCCTGGGAGAGAGGCCTGTTCATGAGCTGAGACTTGAAGGACAGAAGAGTTATCCAGCAAAGGTGTAGAGGTGGGAATGAGGCAGAGGCCACTAAGAAGACGGCACCTGTTATGAAAGCCCAAATGCATTTTCTGACTCAGCTGTGGAGGACAGGCATATGAACAGAACCAGGCAGCACTCGCCCAAGATGCCACAGTCCAGTGTGGAGTGACAGCAGGCACGTATATACACCTGTCTGGGAAGGCAGCTTCCCAGTGGCTCCCAGTGGCCCCATCCTGCTTCCTGGTATTGGTGCTTTTGTGCAATCCCTTCTCCTGACAGTGGCTGGGGTTGGTGACTTCTTTCCAATGAACGGGATGTAACAAAAGTAATGGGATGCCACTTTCAAAAGGAGATAAAAAGAGCCTGGCTCCTCTTCCGCTTGCCTCCTTCTCTCTCCATGTTCGCTCTGACAGAGGTAGCTGCTACGCACTGTACACCTGAAGGGAGCCTCCAGCCTCCAGCCAGCAAGGAACAGAGGCCCTCGGTTCAACAAGCATGCCCGTGAGCTTGGAGCAGACCTCCCCGGAGTGAGCCTTCAGATGCGACTGGGGTCTGGCTGATACTTCAGTTGTATCCTGTTAAGTGTTACGCTGTGCTCAGAATCCCGACCCACAGAGACTGTGAGATGATAACCACTTGGTGTTAAACCATTAGGTCTGGGGTCACCTGTGAGGATGACCCAGAGCACTGAGATGAGCAGGAGAACCAACACTCTAGGGATGCTGAGGAAGACATCATCTCTTTAGCTGAGAGTGACTATACAGGAAGACGTGTGGGGAGACCTGCACTTGAAGTTGGCTCAAAAGCAAGGATACTGCACAAATTCATCAGAGTTTAAGAAAAGAAAAAAAAAAAGAAGTCCAAAGAAAATAAATAAAACGGTTATAGCCAGGTGATAGAGTGATGGGTTTTTGCTTTCTACCTTATACTTCTCTATATTTCCTAGATGTTCTATATAGATAGAAATGACTCAATAAATATAAAAATATATACTTATATATTTTCCAGATTTTTTTGCACTTTATATACATTGATTTATACAAGATGATTTTAAAGAAAGTGAAGATTTAGACTTAGATGTTGTAAGAGAAGATCTTTTCCATTAAATAACACAAAGAGAAACATAGAAGGCACAGAAAGTGATTTAATTTATTTGGATTGGATGAATGGTAGGTTAAAGAAAGCACTGGGAAATAAATCAGGGAAGTTTGGGGGGCATGTGTGTGTGTGTGACAGGGTGACAGAGACAGAGAGATAGGGAAAGAGCGAGGGGGAGAGAAAACTTTCTTTCTCAAGTTCTGAACAGTTGAGAAAGGAAGAAGAATGAGCCGTGTCCAGCCCCTTCTTTCCAGCCAATCAGCACAGCTGAAGGCGAGGCCAGAACAAGTCAGAGACCTTCCCAAAGTCCACCACATTTCCTCACCGAAAGATGGCCTTGTGTTGGGCCTGAGGAACCACACACATCTGCTTTCCCTTCTCAAGTGACATGTTTACGATGAGCAAGCGAGGGTAAGAACTGAAACTATGATGAAGCAGAGAATGCTTTCATGTCTTAAGCAGAAGGAGAGGCTGGCTCTGCTCGTAGCCCACAGCAGGACCCAAAACGAAGACCTCCAAGGCTTGGCTTTGCACATTCGCAAATGCAGAACTGGAGATAAACTAAGCCCGGGGAGGCAGGGGTCAGAGGCAGTCAGAGCCACTTCTGCCCACGCACCCTGCTCACGCATGGCCATGGCATTGGCCAGTCTGCCCAGACTTGAAATGCTGGCAGATTCCCAGGGGAAGTCAAGCAGTGTCCCTAAGAAGGGTCCGTGGGAGGGAGCATGTGGCTCCACCACCCCATGCTGGCCAAGTCAGAGATGAAGGATGAGAACAAAAAAAGCCCCAGGGAACCTGAACCCACAGGCACCTGCACCTCTGTCCCCACAGCGGTGTAGGAGCCAGCCTACAACCAGCCCTGTTCTTTTTAACAGAACAAAAAAGTTACTTCGCCACCTCACAGTCCTGCGGGCATTGATGTGAAACCACACACAATCCTTAGTCTCAGTGACCATCTCTACCACCACCAGGGATCTCACTGCCAGGTCTCACAGGTTTACCAGTCACGAAATCCCCAGTGACTGCCTTGGAGCTGCGTCTCAATCAAAGTGTAATGGTGTCTAAATCACCAGCACCTGTCTGATCTTCCCAGACTACTCAGACTCTCAGAGAACATGGGGAGCCTCAAAAGCAACTTGCTGTGAAGCGCTGAGCAGCCCCGTTGTCAGAAATAGTGGGCAAAAGACAGGCATACGTGGCACAGGTGGGCTGAAGAGCAGCCCCAGCCCTTCCCCAAGCACAGGAAGGTGCAGGAAGAACAGAAATCTGCCATCAGGGTTGACAGCACCTAGAGCAGAACCCAGGCCCGGCAACCTGTTCAAGACTTCCAGAGAAGAGAAAATGTAGAATCAACTCAACATGAGTCAACAGCTATGGTAGCTAGTGGTAGTGCTCATCTGACATCAATGTGTCACCCCCTAAACACACATACACACACGTCTTCTAGCCCCCTTCTGGGTGAGTCGGGCCATGTGCCAATGGATACGCAGAGGCATGGGTTACGTCCAGACCAATATGTTTAAGAGCCACCCAACAAGCTTCCAGCTCTGTCCTCTCTGCCTGAGAAACTAGGGGCTTTGTGCTGAAACAAGACGGAAACACCTAGCTCCTCAGTCATCATATGGATGAAAGGTGTCCTGGGTAATTGCCTAAGACATGGAGGACTTTGCCTGAGCAAGGAAGTGACTTCAGCGTTACTGTAATTAGGGGTCAACGTAGCCTCTTCTGGACAAAGCCGACAACATCTGGGAGCAAGGATGTCGCGGTCACAGATGCCATTCCAGACAGGGGACAGCAGAGAACCAACAGCCCCTCCACCTCCATGCCTGGGCCCATGGAACTTGGAACAACCCCGTGGACAGCAGGCAGGAGTGCCGTGAATTGACTGGGATTTCATTTCAACGGCTTGGCAGAACAGGAGCTCGAACTAGAAATGAAGTTCAATTAGAAAGAAAGTGGCTTGTTCTGAACACCTCAATTTGTGGCTTGAAAACTGAGCCCGCTCCCCAGATGTCCGTATGACAAGCAAAGCCAAGGCCAACTGGCTCTTCTCTGGCTGTCTGCAGTTTGGCCAAGAGAGCTGATAATTACTCATTTCAGAGAATTATCGCATTTCAGGATGAAATGGGACCTCCAAGTGCTGGGATGACACACACGTTTCATCTCCAGTGCCAGTTCCAGTGGATTGCGGGTGACGTCCTGGAGGGCCTTGTCGAAGGGGTTCCAGGCCTACGTCCAGCTCAGTGGGGAAGAGTAGGCTGGTTGCTGAGGGAGGTCTGCCAGGGGGAGGAAGGAGGACAGGAGGAGGGGAGGGGAGGGCAGGGAGGGGGGGTACAGGGCGGGGGTTGAAAAAGAAAAAGAAAAAAACCAAGCGGACCCTAAGAGCCAGCTACCTCATTTTGCAGATGGAGAAATCAAGTCCCTGCAGCTCTCCAGACACGTGGTCCCAGGAATGAGACTTGAGCCCCCATCTCTCAGTTCCCATCTATCACAGTTCTATGCCCACCAGCTGTGGTTTAGGAATAGTTCCTTCTACAAATGCAAATGAGATCCAGCCCTCCAGGGTTTCTGGGTAGCTCACTGTTCCTGATTTTATAGAAGAACAATGCATAAAACAAAATAATCACTTAAAAGCAGGGCGTTTTTCTCTGACAAAGGGGAAAGCCAGAGAGATGTGAAGCTTGGTGGGGGGGGGGGGGGGGGTTGCAGTGCTGTCACTGTGTTTGAAGACGCAGAGGCTCCCTGAGAAGTAATGAGGGCAGCCTTAGGCAGCTGAGAAATGTCCTGGACTGAGTGCCATTTAAGAAATCAAGACCTGGGTCCCACCACGGCGAGGAACAGACTCCAGCTGACACCCAGAATGAGCAGGGAAGAGTGCTCCTCCCCAGAGCCCCCAAACCGTAGCCTGACCCGGAGGGCACCTTGACTTTGGCCTGTGACACACTAAACACAGATCTCCCTGAGACTCTCTGGGCTGCTGAGCTACAGAACTGGGAGGTAACACATGGAAGTTGTTTTAAGCTGCTAAGTTTCGGGTAAATCGTTATGCAGGAACAGAAAGCCAATACCATTGGCAGCTGGAAGGTGCCTCCTGTGGAAGGCTGGCAAAGCCACGTTTGAGGAATGAGGACTTGTCAAGATCTTAAGTGGGGCAATGGTGGAAAGCAACTTATGGGGTAAACTCAAGAAAAGTGTCAAGGTACAGGCCACACGAGGTCAATTCATTCCCGTAGCACACTCAATAGGCAGTGTTTCTATATTTTATATTAAATTGTTTGTATGGTAACAACAAGAATGCAATAAAGACAATCTCCAAAGTGGAGGCTAAACAAAGCAGAGAAAAGAACCTGTTTTCCTCATTCATACTTGCAAATTCAGCACCGAGGTGATTTTGCTAAAGGCGGCTTTAACAATGAAATCTGCAGTGCAGGTGAGGAGAATGCTAAATGCAGGGAGAGGAAAGCAAGTTCAAAAACACGTTCAAGCTCCAGCATCACAAGGTCTGAATTAAATGGTGTCCACATATGACTTTATTTATTCAACTTATTTCTTACGTTTTAGCTTTTTCTTCTTAAATTTATTGGGGAGACATTGGTTGGTAAAATTACATACCGTATTTTCCAGCATACAAGACAACTTTTGAAATGAAAAAAAGTCAACCGAAAATCGGGGGTCGTCTTATACGCCGAGTATATCCCAAAAAACGTCTCGATATGCCGCTAAACGAATTTTCCAACTCAATCCCGCACCAATCACTGCAAGGCTGCTCGGACCGCCTCTCTACGGTAGATTCCAGGTGTACAATTCTAACAACACATCGTCTACACGTTGCATTGTGTGCTCACCACCCAGAGTCAGTTGTCCTTCCATCAGCATATATTTGATGCCCCATCCGTCCTCCCCCACCCTGTCCCCTTACCCTCAGGTAACCACTAAACTATTGTCTGTGTTCATGAGTTCTTTTTTTCTAATTTAATTGTTCATTTATTCTGTGCTTTCGATTCCACATGTAAGTGAGGTCATACGGTATTTGTCTTTCTCAGTCTGACTTATTATTTCACTTAGCATGGTATCTTCTAGTTCCATCCATATTGTTGTAAAAGGTGTGATTTTTTCTTCTTTACGGCCACATAATATTCCATTGTGTAAATGTACCCCAGCTTCTTTTTTTTTTTTTTTTTATTTTATAGAGTATAGAGTATATTTATAGAGTAATTGTTTTATCTTCAGTGCATATTTATTTCTATTTTACTTTTGACAGAGAGAGAGAGAGACAGAGACAGAGACAGTTAGAGAACCGAACTGTGGGAACTCCCCAGTTCAGCATGTGGGTCCTGCCTGGGCCGGAGCCGGGATTCGATCCTTGGTCCTCGTGGCCTCAAAGCGAGCGCTCAACCCACTGAGCCGTCCCGGCTTTCCCCACCCCAGCTTCTTTATCCAGTCATTCACTGATGGGATTTAAGGTTATTTCCATATTTGGGCTATGCATATATTTTTTTCAAATTAGTGTTTTGGAGTTCTTTGGATAAATATTCAGGAATTGAATTGCTGGATCATAAGATAGTTCCATTTTAAATTTTTCTGAGGAACCTCCAGATTTTTTTCCATAGTGGCTGATTTTGACCACCCTCAAACTTAGGACAGCTGTTTCTGGTTCTGGTGTAACAAGCCAAGAAAAGTTTTATTTGTCTGTTCCCTTGGACCAAAATGTGGTCAATACTAATATTATTATTACTAAATAATAACAATATAACAGATACTATGTAGTGAGATCTTTCCTCATGGGTCAGGCACTTTGCTTAGTATCTGACACAGTGGGATTTAAGTATCTTTCATTAATCAAAATGATGAAACAAAACACAAATGGTTTCAGAATCACTGCCTCCAAGGTTACAGTTCCCAAGTGCTTTGTTTCCTTTATCCTATTACATCACATTTAAATACAAAGAGAGGCCTGGGTTCAAGTCTCACCTCTGCCACTCACCACCTGAGTGACCTTGGGCAAGTTTTTTTCCCCTCTCCAAACCTCAGTTTTCTCATCTGTAAAATGGTGACAATAATTGTCCTTCATTTATAGGGCCCTTGTGAGGGCAAAGTGAGATCGGGCCGACATATCTTAGTGTAGCAGAGATGGAATGCCCCCGAATGGCCATCATATAAGGCTGTCTCCGCACCAGGACAGACAAGCAGCATTTCTTACACATGGGTGGCAGCTTCTAATTAAAAATTTGTCAGTATGAGCTTTTGCTTTAAGTCTTTGAGATTTCTTTCCAAATTCATGCCATAGCTCAGAATACTAATATTTCCCAATTGTCAAAGCCAGCATGCTGTTCTGATTCTGAATAGATACACATACCAACCGTTAGGTTTCAGACCATTAACTTCTTTCCTTCTTCTTTTTATTTTATCATTTCTAACTTGGAGCAACCAAAGAGATTTAAATTTCAAACACTATAAAAAATATTCCCCAAACATCCCTTGCCTCCCAGACTGAAACCTTTCTGTACCATTAGATTAAGCCCAAAAATTTTTATATGAAAGAATTGCAAACCCCTGAAAGTCATATATGTTTAGGATGAGAAAAGTAACTCAGAGCACTGGGCTCGAGAATAATCACTTAGCATACCCTGCCCCACAGACCCAAACATTACAGGTGCCTCGCCTCTACGTCCCACTTAGGATATACATGCTAAGGTTTAAGGAAAGCTTCAAACAGCCAGGGGGTTGCTGTTTTTTTCCCGGAACATCAGCCTTCACATGAAAAACACCAAGTCATTTCAGGCTCACATCCAACTTTGGGCTCCTGAAAAAATGACTAAAATCCATTCCTTTCAGAAAGGATACCTTTGATTCTGTTTTTAAAAACAAAGTAATGAGTATATACGACTGGCTGACCACATTTCCGAAACCTGACAAGCTCTCATCCCGGTGACAAGAGGACAGCTCCCCACTGCTACTCCAAAGGAGATTTACGAACTCCCTAAAAATGTCTGTTTAGATTGGACTGTGAAACCCCGAACAGGAGGTGCTGGTTTGTCATAGCCTCCTTGACAACTCCAGCAAGTCACTGTCATTGAAGAGTATTTGTGAGGGGTTATTTTTTAAGGAGGTTGAGTATACATTTCACACTGAAAAGATCACTTTCCAAGACCCAAGCCTTATCGGGTAAAATGCACAACTGAGTACGAGGACACCATGGCAGAGTCTCCAAACTTCTATTATTCGCGTCTGGCAGTCATGCTTGGAATGTCTGAATAGCACCTGCAAACTTTTTGGTTTTTTAATAAACACATATTTTCTTCTTACTGCCTCCGTTAGCCCAAATGACAACGACATCATGATTTCACTAGTTATAGTTACCCCATTTCACACAATAATAAGTAAAAACTACTGAAATGTAAAACATCTCTTGTCTATGATCAGGGCAAAGCTAAGACTAAGTGTGTAAAGGATTAAATCACTTAAACGTGCCCAAGTTTCTGCTGATTGGGTCACTGGATGTCACTAAAATGACAGGGGAGTAAGCCAGTCACAGACCCATGGTAACTGAGCGGTACTGGGCAGCCTGGTCACACTCGATGTCACCCCAGGGCATCACTGTGCCCAGCGGCCACTGATGGCTCCAACCAAACCAGAACCTAAGGAAAGAAAGGGCACGCACCGGCTCTGCCCATCTCACTCCCTCCAGCCTTTTGTGAGGGACGCCTGTGTTCCTTCAGCATAAACGGACCAGGCAGCTTCTGCAATCATCACTCAGTCACCCACTGCCTAGTTCAGCACACGTCATAGTTATGTGACAGGCCTGTGTGTGAGAATGAAGACCCTGATGATGGTGAGCTGGAAGAAATGGCCTGAGATGTGTGTAAGACATCGTGTGGGGCCCTTGGTGCCTGGTTCCTGTAAGAGGGGGCCCACTGGGAGCAGCCACACCACAACAGAGCCCTCTGCCCTCTGCAACCACAATCCAACACCTTCAGCCAGAAGGCAGCGTTAACTTCAGGCAACATTAAACTCCAAAATCCCAAACATGTGGACTCAGGAGATCAGTGTCCTGGGGAAAGGTTAGCAAAGGATCCCTTCATGTCTTATCTCATCTCTTTCAACCTTGTTTTCCTCCATTTCAGTTATCTGGAATAGCAGTTCCAAACATCAGTAAATTTATTCCTGACAGCAGCTAGCAGACTATCCAGTTCCAATTGTAAGAAGTATTGTGGGGAGCTCATGTCCCCACATCTCTCATGTTAATTTCATTCATCATCGAGATGGCTAAAGGACTTTTCACTTCTATAAGGCTCAGGCCAAAACAGTCCATTTTTTTGGTGTTTGGCAACAACCAAAATTTTCCAAGAGCCACTGATTTAAGTCCCAATTCTCTAGACCCAAGAACTTTTTCCACTGCTTTTAAATATGATTATAAAGAAAAATTGGCCCATATTTTTCTAATTCCTGTGTTCTTCATTCATCAAATGCTTTCTCTGAGAGCTATTTGATATCTAAGAAGCCTTCTGAGTATTTTATAAGTCTATAAATTTTCCCGCCTCTTTGAACTAGGAAGCTGTCTTTTTGCTAAGAGCAAACTAAACTGGAACCTCAAAAGGCTTTGGGTCAGTCTGAAACTTAAACCTCCTAAAGTATAAGTGGGTTCTATCCCAAAAGAAAAAAATATGCTTTCTTCTCTTAAATATGTTTTCTTTTTTCATTTCCCCTCTCATATGCAAACCAAAATGAGAAAGATGTTATTTAAAAGAAAAACATGTCTCTCAAAAATGTGGTCTTTAAGCAGTAAAAGAAAATTTGATAGTTTGCTAGTCAACAAACTAAAAAGTAGAGGTTGTCATTTAATTTACCTAAGTGTTCCCAAAATAAATAAGTAGATAAGTAAATAAACAAATAAATAATAGAGAGAGATGTACCTCTCACAGCAGCTGGCACAAATCCACCAGGCATAATGAGCCCACTGCAAACTAAAGCACTGGATTAAAACTCTGGTCAACACAACATGGACAGACCTTGAAAACATCTTATTAAGCAAAATAAGTCAGAATGAAAGAATCAAGAAACATATGACCTCACTTATAGGTGGAATATAAAACTGTAAGGAACAAAGAAACAAAGACTCATGGACACACTTGATAGTTTAGCGGTTACCTGAGGGGAAGCGGGGAGGTGGGTAAGAGAGATTGGGGTGGGGAGTAGGGAGGGGGAATCAAACATATGGTGATGGAAAGTGAGCTGATTCTGGGTGGTGAGCACATAATGTGATGTATAGACAATGGAATGTAGAATTGTACACCTGGAAACAATGTAATTGATATCAATTAATGTCACCCCCAATAAATTTAACAACAAAAATAAAAACCTCTGGTCAACATCTCCTATGGACTCCCTTTCAGATTCATAGTTAGTAGCAAAAAAAAAAAAAATTCAAAGGAAAAGAAAACATGAACCATTAAACCTTTTCCACTCCTAAGCTAAAAGATTATTACAGGTCCAAATAAAGAGAAAAAAGTAAGCATACCCCTCTTCTCTGAGCCTCTGGACAATTAACATATCTTAAGAGTTCAAAGTCAAGTGGCTTACACTTCCTTCTGCATGTCCTTAACCATTCTCCTGATTGACAAAGGAAAAATCACAGGCACTGTGATTATCCCTCATCATTACACAAGACACAGTGACTATAAGAGAACTTCCCTTACTTCGTTTTTCAACACAAGAGCAGAAGCATCGACCCACAGACGCCAGAGGAGGACAGGAAGTAAGAGCAGATTCCCAAAATGCCTGGATGCAATCTTTGTAATCAGTCAAGGACACCAGCCACCACATCTGGGTGGGCACCAGAGCCCATTATGCTAATTAGCATTGAGCTGGATGAATAGCAAATCTGTCGTATTGTGGCTGGGCAGCAACCGGGGATAAAACACCAGGGTCTGGGACATGCTGTTGAGTCTTTTCCTTCTGCCTGTACAGATGTAACGCAGAAGGCAATGGTGTCCCTAAAGAAAGGTTCATCTCCACTAAGGATGCTGAGGGGCTCATGCTAATAACACAGTTTAACAAACGCCTTTAACATACAAGAAAATGAAAGACAACAGAACCCAGGGCTCAGAACACATAGCCCCAGAGAAGACACGATCCCTGCTCTGCCGGGTACAGACACCACATGCATGCCTCACATAGGTGGTCACTGGCCTCACCCTAGCTGACTGTGAGCTTCATGAGGCACGGGTGTATGCCCGACTCTGCTGTGTTACTGGGGACTCACAGAGAACCGGGGAATACTGATGGGGACCAAGTGTTCACTGAACCAATGAACTGACATTACAAGCCACCCACTGGCCACTCAGTGGGTCACCTCCCATCCCGTTCACATGGCTTCGTTAGCTGCATTCAGCAATCTAACTTCCCAATAACCATTGGTGCCCAAGAACCAAGAAATCGCAGGCTCTGGCACTGCACTACCTGGCTTCACATCTTGGGATCACTTCCTAGTTGTGTGACCTTAAAAAAATTACCTTAGTTCTCCAAGTCTCAACTTCCCTCTCCTGTAAAATGATGAGAAAAACAGTACTTAGCCCACCAAGGTGCTGTCGTGATTAAATGCGATAATCCTGGCAAACATTAAGCGCTCAATCCATGCAAACTCTTTCTCGGTAATTAAAATTCACCTACTTCATCTCCAGGTGTCAATTTGAACGAATGTGAAAATATGCTACAGAATAAAAGAAGCAAGGTGCACAATGACAAATGCATAGCACATGTTGTGTTGGTGTTAGAAAGAATAGCAGCGGCTTTCTGTGCAGGTAAACGCACACACACACACACACCCCATGTGGAAGTATAACCAAAATTCTCTGCAAAGCCATGCTGTAACTCTATCGTAGTGGTTGCCAGGGGGTGGGCGGAGTCTAACAGAGCTTAAGTTTTATCTGTAATGTTCTAATTATAATGCAAGAGGGCTGCTGATTCTTTTCTTAAATTTTTGTTAAAAATGTAAAACAGGGAAAGCCGGGACGGCTCAGCAGGTTAAGCGCTCGCTTTGCAGCCCCAAGGACCGAGGATCAAATCCCGCCTCCGGCCCAGGCGGACCCACATGCTGAACTGGGGTGTGCTTCCCGAATGCGGTGACGCCCCCAGTTCAGTTCAAAAAAAAAAAATGTAAAACAAACTGTTAACATGTATGCCAAAAACAAAAATGAGACAAAAAAGGAAGATCGTTTCCACTGATGGACTGGGAGAGAGCCCACCGTGTGGCTGCCGGCGGAGGGAGCTGGAACTGGCTAATGGCTGCTTCTGGGCTGGACCCCAGGTCTGCCTGGCAAGGACCTCACCTGCCTTGTCTTTACTCTTGTGCCCCCAGCACTAGGTGCACAGGGTGTGGGGCTCAGCATATATCCACAGACCCAACGGGATGCACTGAACAAACAAAATTCGAAATCCTTTATACAATTTGATAAGGTTTCATTTTTCCACATCTGTTTTGAAAGCCTAAGCACATGTAATTATTTAACGTTCAAACCAGGAGGAAAGACTTGATCAGTCAGGGTTTAAACCAGGGCATTTAAATCACAGATACTTGGGGAAGTCTCTCTGCCAACATAATGCTCGCTTTGTTAGGACCCTCCCCTCAGCCCATCTAGTATCTTGACCTTGGAGCCACAAGAAATCACTTTCCTCCCCCATCCCACCACAGCCTGAGATCGGGATATGATATGCAGACGTGGCCTACAGAGTCCTGCAGGCCGAAGCAAACACGTCAGCAAAACTACCCATCGCTGCTATAGATTTATGTCGGTCCAGCAATTATACAGGCTGTCACGGCTTCTGGGAACACGCTAACATGAAATATAGAAGAAGTCCTTGGAGGGCAGCTGCAAAAAAAAAGGAAACTCCTGCTCCCACCCCCAACCACCTCTCCCCCTCCTCTGAGGTCAAGGCCAGCTGTAGGGCTGCAAAATACCACCCATTGGAGAGGGTCATGTTCCAGCTCCATGGAGAGATCTGTGCAACTCCTATGGGGGATGTACAGGATACTTCAACCTTTCCAGCATGTTGCCCCTTAAAGCACATTAGTATATTCAGGACCATGTCCCAACTCTCTCCCTCCGTAAACCCGGGGCAGAATCTAAGATCCCATGTCACTAAACACATAAGACCATGGATCTATCTGGATTTAGGTTGCTTATGCTAAAGGTAGAAAAGACTTGCATTTCTTTAGACCCTGACAAAGAACAGGTGAACAAGAAATTTTTATTTAAAAAAATTCTTCAAGCCATGAGAAAACACAAATTTGTTCAGAGGAAGTTCTGTGGTCCCAAAATCATGTATCCAGACCATGCAGAGTAAAGGGGTTCAACCAGGAACCTCCCTCCACCCGACCCTCATCATTACCCCAAAGCCTTGCATGCCCACTATTTGACCAGCCGCCTGTAGGCTCACAGGGTTCAGCAGTGAATACAGCAATCCTGCAACCATGCTGAAGGTCCAACAGAACGAGAAGACAATGTACACACACAGTTGGCTCTTGAACAACATGGGTTTGAATTGGGCAGGTCCACTTACACATGAACACACAGTGGGTCCTCAGGACCCCAGTTTTGCATCTGCAGAGTCAACCAACCATGGATCAAAACAGCATTTTTCATCCACAGTTGGAAATCTATAGATGTGGAGAGCCAATATTTCTTTATCTATGTCATCCTGTGTAAGGGACTTCAGTAACCACAGATTTGGGTATCTGCAGGGTAGTCCTGGAACCAATCCCCGTGGATACTGAGGGACAACTATAGTTACATTTTGGAGGAGTCAAAAGTTATTGACTGCCTTGGAGTTGGTACCCCTAACCTCCACGTAATCACAAAATCAGTTCATCACCATGGTAGTAACTGCCAGGAAGGAACCTAGGTGCCAAACACTGAAGCCAGACTCCAGATGTAAAAGGAAGATGTGCTGTAGTAGTCTTGGCTCCTCCAGTTTTTGTAAAGATTAAATAAGATCATTAAAGTATCCAGTTTAATGTGGAATCTCAAACTTCAATATCATATTCTACCTCCCTCTTTGCATCAGAGACGTGGGGGGAGAAAGAGAGAACATTCAGGACATGAGTTCAGATTTCAGGCAAAGTTATTATGGAGAAAAGAAACCAGGGTCATATGATCCTGGGCAAGGGACAGTAGGTCATCTGATGAGTGCTAGCTCCTCTACGGAGATGATGGAGAAGATGGATGAGCTGAGACCTCGTGATGTGCCAGGCGAGTGAGGAGAAGTGGGAGAAGCATATGTAAAACAGAGGAAACGTGAGCGTCAAGGTCCTCAATGAGAGAGATTGGCTTGTTTAAGGAGGAAGAAGGAGGCCAGCATACCCAACGCCTGCTCAACACTGGGGAAGGGGCAGGAGACCTAATAGGGAAGGACACATAGCCCGGGGGCTCATAAACCATGGTGGGAATTTGAGGCACTCAATTCTAGGGACCTAGTCCTCCCCCCCAAAAAAAGAAAAAAGATGCATATGAGAAGCTCCGAAGAGTGACATCTCAGCATGGACACAATAAACGTCATTTCTCTTAGAAGGCAAATTTGTCCCATGCCAGTTCCATGGAAGGAATGGCTCAAGTAACTAAGTAAATAGCTGACTCATCATGTATGAACAACAAACATGACCGGGTTCAATTCTTGGAAGAAGTTAGAGCTAAAAATCCCAGACTTCTTTTATTCAAGACTCCTCTGCCCATATATATTTAATCTTCACAGAGCAGCTGGTCCATGAACACAACTGAAAATTCCTGAGCATCGAAAAAGCTGAGAGGATAGAATGTGGTGCTTTGCTTAAGCAGCTGCAAATGTTGTCTCTCTTCTCAGAAGCCCTATTTTGCAGCCCCATAAACGTATTGGCAGGCTTCTGTTTTAATTACATGGACTTTTAATTGTGTTTCCTTCACAGAAAGCCTTTTATGATGTATGTTTATGATGCTGTCATCATAAAAGTTATTTCAGCGCCTGGGTTTCAGCTCAGCCATTCCCTCCTGGAAGAATTATTTCAAGCCCACTGCCCAGTAAGAGCACACCTACCTGGCTTTCCAGACAACAGAAATGAAATCTCACCAATGTGGCTTAATTAAGTGGAACATATTTGGATTTTTCTGTTTTTAGGAGATGTTTTCCCATGAAATCTGTATACTGGTTTAAGCAAGGCCGCTTAAAGAGTCAAGCACTCGACACAACTGTGGATCATATCTACTACATCTGCTGTGTTTGCTTCTCTCTCCATCACAGCTCTCAGCTCTGCTTGGCTTCCTTCCACATAAGCAGGCCATTCCAGTGGCCTCTTCAGTCCATGTCACTATGCCAGACTCTCTCCCTATCAGCTTAGTAGCCACACTGGTGGAAAGAACATCTTTCTCACTGGCTCCTGGACAGAAGTCCAGGAAGGCTCTGATTGGCCTCGTCTGAGTCAATTGCCTTTTTGAGGCAACTGCTATTTGCAGGGTGACCTGGAATCTCAGTGGACCCAGCCTGGGCATCCTCCTACCTTGTGACTAGAGCTTATAAGGCTATAGCATCAAAAAGAAAAAAAAAAAAAATGCAAACTAGAAAAGCATGGTGATCAGTTTAATACTTTAGCCACCTCAGTCTGATGCAGTGGAGATGTGTTAAAGAAATCCCGCGCTGCATCTAATCACATGCAGCCCACCTCCCTAAGCGACGGCATCAAGGCTTTCTAGTTCCTTGTGTTTTGCTTTCGTAGGTTATTTATTATTAATCACTCCTGGTCCCTTCAGGTGTTATAAAAGTGTTCAATCAATACTTTCAAACATTTACATGACTGAGCAGAACTAGAATCACTTACCTCCAAAGCCACCTCCAACGTCTCAGTTGAGTACTTTACCATGGCTCTTTCCCCTACACTGAAGGCTGATAGCAAAGGCTGGGAACAGAAGGCTGCTGTTAAAATGTCACAAAGACAAAGCAGGTTTAATGGTGACGGTGTCTTCCAGCGTATGTGCTGCATTGGGTTCAAACCTACCTTACTTATTCTTTCTTGGCCTTTGTTCTCCACCATCAGAGTTGCCACCAGTCATGTGCCATCCCTGACACTATCTGGTATTACCTTACATATCTGAGTACACAGTGACTGTCTGCCTTCCGAAGCTTCCCACAAAAATGTAAGCTTTAGAGGTCCAGGATGTCATTTATGGAGAGCCTCAGGGCCTAACTAATGTTTACACAGATCAGGTGCTCAATAAATACTGGTTGACTATAGGATTAGTTGTCCGTAGAATTCCTTTTTTGGCAATCCATTCTCATAGGATCCAACTTGGAAATGCTCTCATAAACAACGATTAAGTTGAAAAGCATTACTGCATCTAGAAATCCTAGCTTCTGACTCATCTCTAGAACCTAAAAGTTCCCAGCTCCAGAAGGATCTCCATCTGCCCAAGGTTTCAGAAAGCCCTTGGGGCCATGAGCATTACTGTGCTTTGACTTCCCTCCGTTTCTACAGTCCTTTCACTTTCCTATGACCTCGTGTACGTGATTTTCTTATAAAGATATTTTACAACACTCTGTCAAATCAATACTGAGATCTTGATTTTTAGCCAACCTAATGGTTAGCTGGTTGATGAGGACTGAATGACCAGCCATGGTTGGCACTTCCCCATTTTCCAATTTATTCAGTTGTCTGTGACTTCATATCTGAAGTGCCCTACTCGTTTCTCCATCGACAGGGCCCTGACAGCAAGGTTTGCAGCAAAATGAGCATACTCCTTGTGCTCATCTATTGCCCCCATGGAAGGATATTGTCATTTGCCTAATTATTTTCTTCCATTCACTGGCATGCGTTTGAAGTGTTCTTGCTTTCATGTTGGCCAACAAAGCCCCTCTTTTTATGAACAAGTCCTTTAGAAAAGAAATTGACTTCAGCTACAATCAACATTTCTAGAAGAAAACATGACAAAACCCACTAGAGAACAACAGCAGCAGGGACAGTGGCTGTACAACACCACTGACACCTAAAAGAGGAGGAAAAAAATAGCTGGTGGAGGGAAAAAAACAAAGTCCATAAACCTCGCAGAGAGGCAAGCCTCCCCCGGCCCTCACGCTACGTGCGGCAACCAATTACTCTCTCAAAAGAAGAATGCAGGTCTTACATGAAGTGAAACAATTAATTTCACGCTTGTCATCCTGGCCTCAATAGTAAGTTGATTTGAATCAGATATTTGTGGTACATTATGGCTTGCAGGGGACGGTGCTGGTGAGCTGACGGCCTGCCTTGATGGCTACCACTGTAAAACAATCCATCAATAAGAGTAATTACGGTATTGATCAAAGTGGTTGGCTGCTTCAGATTGGAATCAATTCTCAGGAGTTGCTGGGAACAGAAACGTCTAATGGACTATTCCATCACTAGTCATTGCAGCAACTGAAACAGCTAATATTCTGGAAAGTTCTTAATAATTACTCATTGAATCTGCATTTGTGCTTCGCTGGTCCTAACTCGACCCTGCTTACTGTAGCCTGAAAGTCAATCTGAGTGGATGAAGGAAGGGCTGCATGCAGGTTTTTAAAGCACCAGCACTTGCCGATGAAAGTAGAACAAATAATGTGGAAAACTACCTTCGATAATTTGACTGTGTTCGAATGAGAGCAGCTCGTTGCTCTTTTTTTCTACAGAGTTTCCGAGTGACAGAGTGCACAATGGAAGAAATCTGCTTATTTTATAGACACGGCTCTTACTGTCGGCCCTGACCAGAGAAGAAAATGCTACACCTCAGTGTTGATGGCATCAGTAACAGCAATGGCATTAGTAGGAAATTCTCAAGTCTGTGTCATTCACCATCTTCTAGCTCAGGAGGGAAGATATGGATACTCTGGAAGCAGCAACAACTTTGGGACACCCACGATAGCCCGCAAGCCTAATACACCTACTTTCTTTTTCCCTCCCTCAAATGCTGACTGATTTATAAGCAGGCTCTGTCATATCCAGGGCTGACTCTACATGAAATGAGAAGACCCCCAAAGCCGCCTCACTCCTTGTCAGTACAATCAGAGAAAGGGCCGCTCTTTGGTCTTGGGGACTTCCTCCTGCAGTCACGGCAGAACATAGCCCAGCACTTCCTAGCACACACAAAACACAATGCCCACCTCCTACCTGACAAGATTCCAGGGCCCACAAAAAAATGGGGTTGCCAGCCTCAGGCTTGGGGGCTCTTCCCTACCAGGACTCAGCTTGGACAACCTGCTTTCAGGGTGAATCCCAATTGTAAGACCTCACAAAGCCTACTGTGTGACCCTAGACTTGACACAGACATCCTATGTCCAACTATGCATTTTCGTTTTCTTATCTTTCACTAAGTATTTCATTGCTCAACCCACCTCTGACACTGAACAGCTGTGCAATCTTGATTAAGTTGTTTCACCTCTCTGTGCCTCTGTTCCTCCATGTCTAATCCTGTAAAGTAGAATGAAACGACTAATTTTGAGGGTGGAATGTTTAGAAAAGGCTTTACTGAAAGACACTGGCCATGACATGAAGGATCCCCTAAGTAGCAGAGTACCTGGCAGTGTAGGTAGGGAAGGGGCTTTCAGGCAGAGTAAACAATGTAAGCAAAGCCTAGAGAGGCAGACACAGGGCCAACCAGTGTCGTCTATAGCACAGGAGTACTGGGATACAGACCCACCAAGTCACGGGGGAAGCAGACACAGAGGGCCTGAAATACAAAGCTCCAAAGATTATACTTCTGTTAGAGGCAGTGGGGAGCTAGACGGGCTTCTAAGGAAGGGAGTGGATTGATAGAAGCACTGTTTCAGAAAAGGTAACCCCAACACTGTGCAAGAGGGAGTGAAGTAAAAAGGGAAAAGGAGTGTGAAGCCCGGGGAGGAGACTGCTGCAAACATTCAGAGGAGAGATGATGGCAAAACACCAAATTCTTCCAAAATAAATCTTCTGTAATTGGGATGCTATTTCACAGAGTATGGTGATTAATACAGGTGCGGACATTTGCCAATGCACGTCCTTGTGCTACCATTTGTTTTGTTCTTTGTAAGCTGCAAGAGTGGTGGCCACGTTATTAGGCATTTACAGGATCATTAGCTGTCCACCTCTTGTATATCAAAGCTCCATAAGAAGCCTGAGTGGATTCCAAGTTCAGTTCGGAAAAAGTCTCACTATAACAACAATATATTTATTTAAAGGCTTAGAAGGTTTCAATGTCAGAATGGCTCAACTCTCCTTTGCACTATAAACGTTGCCATTAAATCAAACAGGATTCCATTTTTTTAAGAAGGAAATCCAGTTTAGACAGTTTTTAACCTGAGAGAAAAATGTGTGCAATAGAAACCACACAGCCATTCCACAAGGGAAAAGTTACAGATGTATGTCTTCCCTCAGCAACCAAATATTAATTTCACTGATGGCAAGATTAAGGAGGCAAACAATAGTCCACTGAGATGACTCCAGTGCTTTTATCTGAAATTGGCAGCACCTCTGAGCTGAGGCTGGAGGACAGGAAAATGTCCTATTAATACTCAGCACAGTAGATTGGTTGATAAACCCTCCACACGACAGATAAGGAGTGTGTTCATCCCGGAATTGTACCAGCTCCCGGAGAGCATGCAAGCCACTGTGTGTAGGGCTCTCGCATATCTTTCTTCATGATTGCTATAAATTTCTGAATAAGAACATTTTTACTTTAATTCAAATAAGTTATTTAGTAACAACAGTAATGAAAACAATAATACTAATAGCAAATAACCCTTACATAGCACTTATCACATGCTAGGCCCTATTCTTAACGTTTAGCATTTAACCTTTACAACAACCCTGTACGTTAGGTACTGTTATAATCCTTATCATCTCCCTTTTCATACTGGAGAACTGAAGCTCAGAGAGGTTAAGTAATTTGCCCACGTCCTTATCTTGTCCCATTAACACACCCAGGCACATACATGTAACCACGGAGAAGCTACCAGAAGACTGCACTTGGTGGATACATCACTGCATTCCTACAGAGCTGATACTTTGCACTGGACCAAAAACCAACAATAGTTTATTAGAAGCTTCTTGACAATTTTCACTGGTAGGAAAGAAGCAATGGATTATGGGATAAAGAACCACCACTTAACCCCAGTTTCCTATCTAGAAATTGAAAATGACCCTCAAGAGATTGGACACATCCCTGACAAACCCAAACCTGCCACCTGATGAGAGAGTAGCCCTTCTCACAGAAGTGCTTCTCAAGTAGTCTCTAACAGCATCAACAATCATCCCTGAAAATGGAAAAATCCATAACCCCAAGCCCAGCCCCCACCTAGCCCAGTGAGGAAACAGGAGAAAACGCATTGTAAACAAGATCCCACCATGATTACGAAGATGCCTGGACTAGAAACTGGAGTTACCCTGATCCGAGAAGCCCTGCAAAAGGCAGGCACTCATGCACAACCACACAAATACTTCCTCCGAAGCCAAATGTGTGTGTGTAACAGGCATAGAGACCCACTCACAGCCTCTTATTCACAGAAGAATTAACACAAGTCTCATTGAGCTGAGCAAAGAAACACTTTAAAAACACAGCACTGATAGAGTATTTCAAAGTGTGATACCAACAGGACGATGCTCTGAGCAACAGAGCCTGAAAGAGCTGGTCAAACTCAGGGGAGTAGTTTTGAATCTTTAATATTAAAGGTCCAATTTCAGAGCTGCAGGTAAACCAGATGGGCGCAGAATGATTCAGTGAGAATGTTAAACCAAATCCCAGCCTTCGAAGACCAGTCAAAACCACAGAGGTATAGAAAAAGCAAACGCTATTTTCCTTCAGGACAGCTAGCAAAGTCTCAGAAAGTGCAGGCAGGTTGCTGAGGGCTGGAAACAATTTAAGGTAAGAACTGTGATACCTGGACATTCAGGTCCACTGTTTACTTGGGGTCTCGTCGCCCCACTGGCTCTGCTTCCTGTGTGGCCCCCCAACTTCTCTACCACAATGCCCCTCTCACAGAGCCCTCCGTCCACAGCAGGCTTTAAGACCAGTGCACAGAATAACTTAATCACACCATGGCTGCAGCATAGTAGGAACACAGAAAGCATCCCTCCGAAACCCGCACAAGTCAGCTGAGGGTCACAGGCAGATGGCAGGGGACAGATGGCAGGGGACAGATGATGAATGCCTGGTGCAGAGTGAGGATAGAGCCGAGAAAGACAGCTCTGTGTCCCAGGTTGGGCACCCTGCATGGAACACATCAGAAAGAGAAGAGAGATGACAAAAGAAAAGAAAAAAAAAAGTCAAATTCTAAGAAATTGTAGCCAAGTCCTAATGGCATAGTCACTGGCCAGGTAAGTCTTTCTAGAAGCCCCTAAAACACTTCTGAAACAAAGAAAAGAAGTAAAAGTAAAATCTAGTGGGCATGAGAGAGCCAAGACACTGGCCCACCACTCTTGACCACAGATATGAGCCAACACCTTGCTCCCAACTCATGCCATGCGCCCATCACAGTTCTGTAATAGGCAGGGCTGACCTTCTCTACTGTTACGTCTGTGTATACAAGGGCTGTGCAGAAAAAAATCCAGCCATTGTCAATATAACAAGAATGGTTACATGGCTGGATACTTTCCTGAGAGCCCTCATATACCCATAGTATGATTAAGTTATTCTTAAATGAATTTTAGTGGGAAATCCAGTACAAGAAGCTCAACCTAAATATAGGGCTAGTTTTCCGATATTCTGTTCATCAGACTACCCTGTAAGGAAGCAAAGGTTTTTCCTGTAAGGACCTGCTTGTCCTCTAGCAAAACTATATAAAGGGAATCTTTTTTTTTTTTTCTTTTTTCAATGACATTATGGTACCAAATAAGGTAGCTCTGTAAAAATAGAAAAAGGTACCACTGGGATCCAGGCACCTTTACATAGATGCATTTTGGGATCCCAATTAAAAAGGATTTCTGGAGAGATTACTGCATGAATAAAATATTTCAAAAGCTGCTAATAGACTACATAAATAGTGGAAGCAAGCAGAGTTCAACAGGAGAGCTGGAACAGTAAACCATCGGGGTTTCTCTATAACCCAGCAGGTCCTCAAAGTCCACACTATTATTCTGCCGATAAGTGAAATCATTTTATGACAATATCAATTTGATATTTATCTAACTAGCCCCTTGGAGACGGGTCACTTAATACCAATTCTACTCCATGTCAGCATCATATTTATGTTCCAAAGGGACAACATTCACTCAGATTCAAGCCAGGAGATACAGACTTCAAGAGCCAGCGCAGACGTAAAACATTGTTTAGAGAGGCAAGCAAGCCGCTCCGTTTCTGAAACTTGTAGGAGCTGGACAAGAGGAGACTGGTGTGGAGCAGGGTGTCCAGCCTTTTGGCTCCCCTGGGGCACATTGGAAGAATTGTCTTGGGCCACACAAAATACATTCACACTAACGATAGCTGATGAGCTTTTAAAAAATGGCAAAAAAAATCTCATAATGTGTTAAGAATATTTACGAATTTGTGTTGGGCCACATTCAAACCCATCCTGGGTCTCACGTGGCCCGAGGGCTGCAGATTGGACAAGCTTGGGATAGAGGGTAAGGTTCCCAGAGCGCTTTCTGACCAAAATAGGTTGACATTTGAGATTTGCACTCATCCTTACTCACTACATCAATGCCATGGTTGGCAGATTCCAAATACACTGTGGCAGATGGTAGTAATATGCTTCCACAAAGAATCCTGGATTTGTCACCTTATTCCAACTTAAATCATCTATAGTTTCAAATTAAGTGGGCTCTGCAAGATATACTTGTTTTCTCTTAACTTCAAAATACCAAATTACTGCCTTTCACAAAAGAGCTGGTGACGTTCTGCCAACGCATTTCAGAGGCCGCTTCCCCTTCTCCACACCTCTTGCAACATGAACTTGATTCTCACTCCCTTCTATCTCTCACAGAAGCCTCTTCACTGCTGTGGGTGCTGGGCATTCACGGTGCACCCCTCTTCTAAGATATGAGGTGCCCATATTGAATTTCAAATTCTTTTCATTTCAGGTCATTTTTCTTGAATTATAGGTTTAGTGTTCTGTTCCTTAGCTTTCTTTCTCAGTGGTTCCTATTAGTTTATATGTTAGCTCTCCTTTGCTTATCTTCAATGTTTGTCCCTTTCTCTTGAATGATTTTTTCTTATTAAAAATGTTCCTCATTTTCACCTTCTATTTCTTTTAACGCATTACCTGATTTGTTTATTTACTCTTATGTTCCTTCTAGCTTAATCTTTATTTCTAAACTATTTTTTCTTTTATTTCCAATGCTTTTCTCACTTCTGTTCTAGTTTCTTAAATTTTTCTATTTCAGTTAATGTTGTTCTCTCATATCTTTTATCACTTTCTTAATCAATTTTAGCTCATTTTGACAGCAGTGGTTATAGTTTTAATCTGTTTTGTGGGCACATCTATTTGGTGTGTTATATGTAGAAATATTACTCTGCTTCTATTCTTTTTATCTTACTTTGTCTCTGTAAGAGATTATACTTTCATCATTTTCTGTGGCTTATATTTATGTGAAATTAATTTTTCTACACTTTTAGAAGGAAGTGTGATTTATAGTAGCTTTTTTAACTTCAGAGCTCCCTCATCTGTTGTTTTCAAGTAGTATTAAAAAATACATTGGTTGCGTTCTGAGATAGATACTGGCTCTATTTCTAACCCCATGTCAACTTCCATTACCAAATCATAAAGGGGGGAAAAATTACTCTGTGAGCCTCTGTGCAAAGCAAACAGTGACATATAAGGAAAAAAATGTTATAATCAGACTTTGAAAGTAATGATTATTGCAAAAGAAAATATAGTAACATTTAAAATACTCAAGGAAATAAAATATGAGCCAAGGACTTTATATTCAGAAAAACTATTTCCAAGTGTAAAAGACACATGCAACATAAAAGAACTCATGGAATATGGTTCCCTAGAGCCACTTCTGAGATATATACTAAAGCGTAGCTTCAAATAATCAAAATGGCTAAAGAGCACAGTTGACAACTGGTGGTGAAGATTAAATATATAGATGCTTGGAAAATTTAGACCGAATAAGGGTTAAAAAGGAGAGTATCATATATAATGCTGCATGCTTTCAAAAATGTAGTTATGATACAACAATTTTTTTAAACAGATAGAATGGAGAAAACAAATGCAAAAAATAATTATAAGTAATAATATTCATGGTGAAATACTGTTCTGAGATGTTTTCTACATAATATGAGGTCAAACAAGTGAATTGTCATGTATGATAAGATAATTGGTCATTCCTGTGACCTTAGAACCAAGTTTCTTGATGTGAAAGATAGGAAATACAGATTTAAGATTAAAAAAAAAGGTTAACACTTCTATGGTCCCGTATTCCAATTGGAAGAATCAGTATAAAGTCATAAAGTAATAAAATATTTTTATACAGAGAGAAAGAAAAGAGAGAGAGATTGTAATTCATGTATCTATATTCAGGCCAGTTTCCAGCTTTGTCCTCTAAAAAGACCCAGAGTCAGTAACTAACCAAATAGCATTGAGCATTTATAGCTCCCAGACTGTGGCCTTGATATACTACTATTTTCCTCTAACAGAAATCAAAATATCTCAGAGCAATGGCTGATTCCAGGTTCTGGGCAGGAAATACTCAATATAAGCCTGGAAAATTGTGTCATTCCATGTAGCAGAGAAGTTATCAAAGACTGCTAGGGCCGCATCAAAAGGAGCCAACTTAAAGAGGATCTCTCAGCACAAAGATCAGAGCTTCTGCAAAGCGATAACTGCAACTGATTAGAACCCATAAAACAGGTGTAAATCCATTTGTTCACAAAGATACAGGAAAAACCCTGAATGGCTGCCTTCAAAGGAGGATAGGGGAAAGACTACCTACCTTGAACCTGGTGAACAAAGGCAAGGATGCCTCTTGTTTGTCTTTTATGAACTAGACTGAATGAGAAACCAAAGAGGAGATGAGGAGAGCATTTCTTGATGGAAACATTCGAGCTAACAAGTGAAAAGTAAATGATACAATCAGAATCTGACTGCTTTGAAATCCCAGTGAATTAGTGACCCTGGGCCCTGAGCACTCACAAACAGCTGTCAACAACACAGAGGACAGCAGGGGCCAGATGCTACTGCCAGAGTCCTGCCAAGGATTCAGACCCAAGTCTGGTCACACCTGAGGACTACAGCTGTCAATTAATGTACAGGAAATACCGAGAACAGAAAAATAGGGTGTACTCCACCATGACTGATCAAGAGCAAAATGGAAACTGTGGAAAACTCTAAAAGCTAGATGGCCTGATTTTTAACAGATACACTGTAAAGGGGGAATGAAAAGAGATGGAAGAGGAAGCTTCAGATTTAAAAAGGCACAGTACACATCAAATAAAAAGGATATGGGTGAGACTAAACTGTAATGTCTGGGATACACACGTGAGTGGTCAAACTACACAGAAATGCAAGAACATTATTAAAGTGTGAGGAAAAGAGAGAGTGTACTGATGGCATAATGAGGAGGGGAGAAAGACAAGTAAAAAATAAATTTAAAAAACCATAAATTCCCAAAGCAATTGGAATTGGGTTTATTTATAAAAATCCTGTGTTGGAATTATCAGGTGACAATGACAACAGAGAAGCAAATCCCAAAGGAAGCACAACCACTCACTCTTCAAAAAGTACCCATTCTTGTGTTACATTTCCATTAGTATAACAGACAAGGGGGTAGGGGGGTGGGGGTACTGGTGACAGATTTTAATGTTTAGATGAGCCCATGTGTTCGTCATCAGCATTCACTCCTGATGGCAATGGTGATGCGCTGGGAGAGAACAGGGTGAATTCTGCGAAGACAGGCTTTCTGAATAGATGCTCTGTCCCCAACTCTGCACTACACTAACCAACACATCACAAAGAGGGTCCAAACTTGGCTGGTGGAACCAAGGCCAGGGTGCTTTCAGTGGTATGGGCACATCAGTGGAGTAGGAGGCAATGGAAAATACTTTGGATGAAGGGTGAGAGGGCAGGCCCAGCCAAAGGCCAAAGGCCTGGCCTTCAGATACGACCCAAGCTCAGAGCCAGGACTCCACTTTCTCTGTTCAGCACAAGCTACCATTTGGTGGTTCCAGTCAGAGTTTCCAAGGGAATGATCATTCATAGACACATACATACACACACTCACTCATTCATAACCATTACAAAAGCAAACAAACAAAAAAAACCTATGTTCTTTGACAATCCAGCTACTTGCCAACTATGACCATATATGTAATTTATTGTCCCAAAACTGTTGAACATGAAAGGAATGACATTAATAATTGTGGCAAGACAACTGGTATAAACTGGTACTATCCCGGATAAGTCAGGACAAATTATTTCCCTAGGTATGACCCACCCAACACATTTTAAACTGCTCAAACATCACCCAAATCCTTCCAGAATTCTTGTTTTGGTCTCCATGCAAAAAGTAATTACCAGACTCTCAATGGATCCCCAAGGGTTTGAAAAAGATGATTTTGGGAGGTACATGAACAAACATGTACTGTTTATTTTATTAGTCAAGTATTTAAATGTGGATTGAATAATGTATAGACAGAACATTAGACACGATTTCACATATGACTGCTTACAATGAAACTAAAGTCGTTCAGAATGTTTATTGATTTAAATTAAAAATGGCTGGTAAAAGCGTCTACAGGCAATATCAGTAATCACACACACACACACACACACACACACACACACACACATGACTTGTAGATGTCAAATGTAGATGTCCACTTTTGAAAATTACTGGCATAGTCAAGAGATGCTTCTTTTTTTCCTTCAGCCCATCTATCAGCAAATCTTTGCTAAGCCCTCACTCTGAACAGGACATGACCCCAGACCATTGGACCACAGGTGTAACTTTGGTCCCTGCTCAAGGAACTCACCAGCCAGGGAGTCTTTAGCACAAACGATGTTATTTTTAAAGCTAACGAAGCATTTGATAGCCTGATTTAATAACAATGAATGTTACTGATGGTACAATTCGACCATACTCAATCTCATTCAACTAATAACTATCCATTCACTTTAAAGCTGAAGAGGAAATGTTGGTCTTCAGATCACCTTGAATGCCAGCTGCTTCTGGTTCACCAGCTACTGTCCCCAGGTCACAGGTTCAGGGTATTTTCCCAACTGTAGCTCTGGGGCCTCTTCTCTCGGCAGCTGAATGCGTCCTCACAGGCACACACTACCGCCCGGCTTGGCCTCCGTGATGTATCGAGCCCCTCCCAATAGCGTTCTGGATTGAGGACTGAGGGCCTCTACTAGGCTCTGAGGAGAAAGTGCTATAATGAATTAGTCAAGGTGTTCTAAGGCAGAGAACGGGGGAGTACTGTCCCCTGAATCTGCTCAGAGATTTATCCAGATGGGGTATCTGAGATATATGAGGGTTGTCCAGAAAGAATCCAGCCATGCACCATGAAACACAGAGGCATTCATGGCTGGATTTTTCCTGGACAGCCCTCACGTACCATGCATGAGAAGTACGTTTTCCACATCCTATTACTGGCTGACTACATGTTTTATGTGCCACGCAGTTCCACAGCACGAATGCATTGAGCTCTATGACCTCAGGGGAAAAACACAGAATGAGTCAAAACCAGAACTATACAATCTGGAAAGAGCCTCTAGGTACATTCTAATTTCGGTGTCTTTATTAAACCACTCAGGAAGCCAGAGCACCTATTATTATCCATACTTAGAACTAAGGAAAATAAGACTTGGGGGAATTAGTAACTTGTCTAAACCCACACTTCCAGAAAGTCACAAGAGCCCAAGAACTTGCCACGAGGCCATGTTAAGTCTGCAGCCTGGAGCCCGATAATCGGAAAGAATTGCAAGTCTCACTCCCCCCACCCCACCCAAAGATGCATTCCATTCGCGTGGAAGGGGATGTTTTGCTTTGTTTTTGTTGATTTGTTTTTCCCCATTTGATTCTAATTAACTAATTGATTTCAGTCAGAACTATCACATGCTCCACTGCTCCTAAGAATGTAACGAAGAACACACGTGATTTGCACTGCGGCACGAAAGACGCGTGGCTCTTCATGCACTGTGAGCGATCCCCAAGGCCTCAGGTTTTGTCCTCATTCTGTGCATGCTCTCTCAGCTGTGCACATGTGTCAACAACCGGGCGTTAGGACAGAAGAGCAATGAAAAGCTAAAGATAAAAAAAAAGGGGGCGGGGGGCTACTGAACATAATTTGGAGCCATGGGAACTTACAATGAAAGACTCCATAATCACCCACTCAATTTTGGGCATCAGCTAGTGTTTGCCAAGTTCTAGACGGCCCCTCGGCTTCGGGCCTGCCCATGCTCTCCTCTTATCGTCCTGGGGAGCAAACCCAAGCCCTCAGCAGCCTTGGATTTCAAGGACTGCAGGGCAGAAGGAAAAGCACTGTCCAGCTGGAGAATAAAAGAACTAGAGGCACAGGGCACACAATCTCAGAGAAGATCTGGAATCAGGGGGCATTTGGTTTAAGATCTGAAATTGGGGGTTCCGGCTAACTGTTGACTGCAATTCCCCTGGAACCCAATCTCCTCAGGTACCTCTGCTGTTAGAAAGAGTATTTTCCACAGAGCACTTCCATATTCTGACAATTGGTAGAAGCTGCTTTCCTGTCATTTACCTTCAAAATTCTGCCCCCCACCCCCTACCCCCGGCTTGCCTCAGTAGCACACAAACAAAATCAACCACCCCTGCCATGGATTGCATAGCACGTTCCAGGCCCTGTGTGAAAGCTGTTATAGGTCTTCTCTCACTTAAGCCTTACAGCAACTCTATTTCATAGGTACTCTTATCACTCTGTTTTAGATGGGGACACTGAGGCTTAGGAAACTGACATGCTTGCCTAAGGTCACACACAGGAAGCAAGTTAGGAACAAATCACCAGCTACCACCACCAGTACACCCAGCATTGGAGGCTGGGGACGTGTGTCTTCAGAGGACAAGCTTTTCATCACTACCTTGCATGGCACCCTCTGCCAGAGGAGCTGCCCAGAGATTGCCAACCTGCCACCCACTCCACCCACCTCCCCAACAGCCACGTGAGCCCTGTGCAGTTCACACAGCGGCTCCGGGGTCTAGCTCACAGTGTGAGTTGGCCATGCCCGACTAGGTCTCCTTGAGCCCCGTTTGCTCAGACTGCTCTGCAGGCCTTGTCTTCACCTCAGAGCTGCCCAGGAGGCCATTTGTGATTACTACGCTTTCTTAGACTGTGGACTTTGGAGCCAGATGGCTGGGATTCAAACCCTAGCTCTACCACTTAGAAGCTGTGCCCTTGGGCAACGCACTGAGCCTCCCTGGGCTACTTTTTCTCATTTTTTACACAGACAATCATGATACTGTGTTTCCCCAAAAGTAAGACATCCCCCGAAAATAAGACCTACTTACAGTTTTGCCTCTCGCTGAAATACGTATAAGGCATCCCACCGAAAATAAGACCTAGTGCATCTTTGGGAGCAAAAATTAATATAAGACACTGTCTTATTTTCAGGAAACAGGGTAAGACACTGTCTTATTTTCGGGGAAACAGGGTATAAGACACTGTCTTATTTTCGGGGAAACAGGGTAGGTAGTATAGATCTATAGGAGGTATGCTATGAGGATTCTATAAAGTTCTGCTCGTGAAGTGCTTACAATAGTGTCTAGCAAGAGCCCTCAGCCGTGATCACCTAGCCAGTAATGTTGAGATTTTCTGGATAAATGTTCAGATTTCTCTTAGAACCTGAATGTTAGGCAGCAATTAAAAGCAAAGATAATAGAGTGATCCCAAGGGGCCAGCTCTTAGCTCCATTTCCAAGGGGACCTATTTGCCGCTGGACTGGTGTTCCATTTTGAGGTCACCCAAAAGAAAGCAGAAGTGGACAAAACAATAAAAGCTCCACCTTTTTTGTTCAACAGCTTTTTCTAAAGCTGGGAGTTAGATGATAACAACTGGCATGGGCCCAAAGGTATTTTTTTTCTTTGTACCAAGATATTTCCAAGGATGACAACTCCTTCAAAGTTTCCAAGGCACAAGTCAGCCCACACACTCCTGTGGCTGCTCCAAGCATCTCTTTAGAAAACCAACACACGAGGATTATTATGAATCTGAAACTAATATAGAGACTCACGCCGTGAACCACAACACAGGTCAGTCAAATCCTTCTTCCTGCTACCTCCTTTCTCAGCTTCACTTACTAGATTAGAGTGAGTGCATCTCTCAGCTGCTTCCACAGTCCTTTCAGTTCACCTAATTAGCATTCTGAGTGGATGCCTCTCACCAGGAAAATCACCCTGCTACTTCTGTCATTCCGATTATGCTGAAGCAGCAAAGGCTTTTCAGTAACTGTCTTTGACAGGCATTACTATGTCTGGTAATTACTGTTCTCGTGCGTAGGTTGGAACAAAATAGACTTGCTCATCATCGTCCATCTTTCAACCTAAGTTGTGGGCCTCTGACCTGCAACAACCAATCAACAGGACCTGCCGGGCCCTCTCTGTGCCCCCTGTCTGGATTAGTTTTCACTTTAAAGAAATCCACCTAATATGACCATCACCAGTCGATTCTTTTCTCATGTCTTGATAGGTTGAATATTCCAAATTCCCTCTTACTAAGAGAGGCCCCATAATATCTTGGGGGGAAGCCGGGATGGCTCAGTGGGTTAAGCGCTCACTTTGCAGCACCGGGGACCCCGGCCCATGCGGAACCATGTGCTGAGCTGGGAGCTCCCCCAGTTCAGTTCTCTCTCTCTCTCTCTCTCTCTCTCTCTCTCTCTGTCAAAAATAAAAATAAATAAATAAATATATACATAATATCTTGGATCATTCCAGACAGTCCTGGATAGTTTGTCAGAAATGCCAAAAGGATAGTTCATACTTAAAAAATTAGAAATTAAGTTCTTTAACTATATAATCCTATTCTCTATTCTGTAAACTTTGTTTCTGGCCCCAAATAAGATTCCACAGGTGTTGTTTACAGTGGTTCTTATAGCAGCTAATGTTTACAAAGACTTTGCCAAGTGCCTAGCATAGTATAAAGTGGTTTCATTTTAAGTGTCACCTGGTTTTATTCTCATAGAAACCCAGGTTGGTAGTTATTATAGTTGTATTATATTTTTACTATCTTTATTTTAATGATGAATAAAGTGAGAATTAGATACTCAAATAACCTGCCCCAAATTCCACTTAACTTTGATGTGAAGCTCTGATGTTTACCCAGTATATACTCTATTACCTCCTGTGCCATAACTCTAAGCAAGTCTCAGATTTTCTGCTTTTCAGGAAGTAAAGTTATGATGTGAACCATAGTAGTGAGGAGAGCCACATTCAACCTCCCTAGCCCTCTTTAGCACACAGTGATCCTCTGACACAGCCCTTTCAGCTTAGATACCTCATTTGGTAATTGGGATCACAACAGACATAATAATTCTTTTCCAATGCAGTTACTGGAGATCCAGGGCTGCTTCAACATTCTTTGATTTTTGCATGGGCAATGAACTTTGTCAGTGGGTTTATGTCTAATGTGTCCATCTGAATTGAAAAACCTCAAAAGGCTAGGAGAGTTAGGTTTGTTGCTCCACACCTTTCTTTTGACGTGGAGGTTACCCTATAAATCCCTACTGATTTATTGCCACCTTTATAACTGCATTTTTGCTGAAAGCAAAGCATCTCAAAAACGTCAACCCCTACTTTTTCCTGTTCTCCAAGAGTCTCTGGAAGGTCTTCACCACACTCCAAGCCAATTCCTACCCCAGAGCCAGGACTTCACTGACTCAATAATTATTGTCCAATACTCCCTCGTGTCTTATATGTTAGCCACAGGACCAGACACCGCACCTTTTCACACATCAAATAATAATGTTTTGACAAACATTAGAAAGACTGATAATTCACGAGCATCACATTCCCAATATGTTTCCATGTAACAACAATGAACACATCTGTCAGTTTATATGTTGCTAATAAATAAAATATTCAAAATGATCTAAAGACCTTTAATGAGTTTATTAGTGCTGTGGCTTATATTTTTGGTAAACACCACTTTGGAGGCATAAAAAATTATTAATTTCCTTAAACCACAGGAAGAAAGGGAGTCAGTCTGAATGAATCACTACCACATTCCAATTGGACCCATCAGGGCAATTTAGACTGCATTCTGGAGGCAACTATCTCGTGTTTTGGGGTCTTCTTTTCAACAGCTCTTGCAAAACCTCTTTTTTCTTCTAGTCTTAAATCAGGAATGTATTTTTGTGCTTTTCCTTCTCAGGAGAAGCAGGATATATTTGCTTAACTGTATCCACTTTTCTACCAGGTACTGTCACATATAAAAACTGACACCATAAAAACGAGGTGATTTTGAGACATACCGTACTCTTTTCTCCGCAAGATCTCCGAGAATAGAAAGTATCTTAGCAAGTGCATTATTCTTTTGAAGTTTCTTTTTGCTGTTAAAGTATTAGAAGTTCACATCGTGGGATGGCCATAAAAAAGCAATTATAAGACCCAAATGGGATTTTTTTTTTTTTTTGGCATAATCATTTGAGGTGATCTGCTGTACCTTCGGGTTCAGCGGTAACTTGCTTCTGCCTCCTTAATACGAGTATGCACAGGTGACTGACAACCCACACATGCCAACATAGGCAATTATGTGACTAAAATAAAACCCAAAGCTCTACAGAGATTCAACTATATTAAGTTTTTTTAAATTATAATCATAGATATTGGAGGGGAGAGAAAATGAGATGGCAGGAAGGTTTAATAATGTGTAAATTACACTACAGATGACTTGTAAGAAAGACAAGTCTGATGAGTACAAAGAAATGGAAAAATAGTATGGACAGTTTTTCAAGTATTCACTTTCAAACACTGATCCCTCAGCATCAGTCTTAAAAGACTCCGTAAAAGGCAGGTTTCGTGGGGTTTTAGAGATGAACCTTACACTAGGCTGACCAGATGCACCATTTTAAATGGGACAGGAAACAATGGTACTGTCCCTTTTCAAATGGTAGGTCTAGTCAGCATAGTCTTACCACTCTCAAGAGACTCACAATACACATCAGGAAAATCAAGGTTCTGAAAATTTTGCATTAAAGAAACCTGCTTAACTTAGCTTAACTCTTTATTTCCTAAATTTATTTATACACAAAGCCATTCTTTTTGTACTTAACATCTATTAAAACTTGCTGAACTCATGGAGCTTTGGGAAAATCCTGCAGTAGAAAGAAGAAAACACTGGGCAAAGGAGCCAAGGGAAAATGGAGCCAAAGTTGGCTTGCTTTATTGCATGTAGCACATGCTGACAGTAGACACACACAGGTTTTCAATCAAGGTAAAAGATCCTGATGTAATAATTCCTGAGAGGCAGGGAAAAGGCAATTAAAAAGCTGAGTCCAATAAATAAAATCTTGGTGCGTTAGCTAGAGTTCCTCTTCATAAAAGTTGTAGAGCCAGCTGCTTGGGTAAAGATTAATCTTCACCATGAAAATCTGTAAAAAGGCTTTTGACCTACATTTCATTTGTACAGTCTAGATCAGGGGTATCCAAAATTTGGCTTCCCTGGGCCACATTGCAAGAAGAATTCTCTTGGGCCACATAAAATACACTAACACTAAGTTTAGCTGATGAGCTAAAAATAAATAAATAAATAAAGCTCACAAAAAAATAAAATCTCATAATGTTTTAAGAAACTTTACGAATTTGTGTTGGGCCTCATTCAAAGCCGTCCTGGGCCGCGTGCGGCCCACAGGCCACCAATTGGACAAGCTCGGTTTAGATAAAGTCAAATTATGTGAATACTAATATTATCAGGGAATACAACATACTAACTTCTTTTTTTTTTTTTTTAATATTATTATATTTTATTGTTAAATTTAATGGGGTGACATTGGTTGGTAACAATCAGACAGTTTTCCAATGGACGACTCCACATCACATCACCCATGCATCCCATTATGTGCCCAGCTCATACTAACTTCTTAGATTAACAGCAACAGGGCCATCCCTTGGTAGATGTAGGTGGACTTGGGAAGTAAACTGACCGCCTTTGCCCCCCTCTGTGAACCCTGTTCTCCCCATGTGATCCAGGCTCTGGTGTGCACTGTTTTCCCTGCACGGCAAGACTTGTAAGCCCTTTCATGCCAGATGTGCTCTTCCTCCTGGGCCCGTGAGCAGCTTGACAGAGGTATAGTCATGTTTAACACAAATTATTTAACACAATTAATTCATCCAGGGGGAAACAGCGGTGTTGATAACAGATACTTGTATGGGAAGAACTTCCTCCCATGCTTGAAATCAGATCAAAGTAGCCACTGGCATCCTCTACTGCCATTAGGCAGAATAATTAGACCAGTGTTAATGGAATGTTTTTTACAGTTAAAAAAAAAAAAGAAGTGATCAGCAACAACAGCAGTTGCCATTTAAGGAACAGCTCATTAAATACCAAGTATCGTGCTAAGTGCTTTACACACATTACCACCTTCATTTTTTTCCTTGAAACCATCAATGATAAGTGTTACTGTGATATTTACTTAATTGAGGAGGAAACCAAGATTCAGCATGTAAAACCACTTGTGCAAAAAGTCTGGTGACTACTGTGCCACCTGGCTGGATTTGGACAATGGTATTTCAAATGAGCTTTGCATTAGTTTAGGAGTTGCCCGGTGGGCCCTGGCAAGAAGTTTCCACATCCCTGACAATTTCCATGCAGAGAGTCCATATCTGTTGTGCTAAGGTTTTAAGCCACCACTCAATTTTCACCTACAGAATATTTACGGGCATGTTGACTTGGCATCCTGCTGGTCAATCAAAAGTGACAATAATCCAGAGTGCAGCTCAGTAGGTATGTTTTAATAAATTTTGTCTTAGAATAGTTTTAGGTTTACAGAACAATTACAAAGATAGTGCAAAGCTCCTATATATCCCTTGCCCAGTTTCCACTACTGTTCATCCTTTTATATTCTCATGGGCTATTTGTCCTACACTAAGGAACCAATATTGATACATGATTATACTAACTAAAATCTCTACCTTAGTCAGATTTCCTTAGTTTATAACTAATGCGATTTTTCTCTTCTAGTACATCATTTAGGATATCACATCACATTCAGTCATTATGTCTCCTTAGAGTCCTCTCAGTTGTGACACTTTTAGACTCTACACTATCATAAAGCAAAATGTCCATGTGTTCTGTATCTGCATTTTAAGGAATGAGCTACTCAATATTAGGAAAAATCACATGAAGAGCCACATAGGGAAAAATCCAAACCACCAATGGGAAAAGAACAGACCTTGAGCGCATGGTGAAATGGGGAAATATCTTCAGTGTGGTGGTGAAGGTCAGAGGTGATCTGAATATGACATATCTAAAAAGGAAGTTTATTTGGGCAAAACAAAGGGAAAAAGTCCTCATGCAATTCTTCACTTGTGACCTGTTGTCTTTTGGGCTTAAAAACCTGCCTTGGGGAAGCCGGGATGGCTCAGTCAGTTGAGCGCTCACTTTGCAGCACTGGGGACCCAGGATCAAATCCCGGCCCTGGCCCATGCGGACCCATGTGCTGAACTGGGGAGTGTCCCCAGTTCAGTTCTCTCTGTGTTTCTGTATCTCTCTCTCTCTGTCAAAAACAGTAATTAATTAATTAATTAGTTAATTAATTAAAGCTTGTCTTTTTAAAAAGAAAAAAAAAAAACCTGCCTTATAGTATCCCTATGAAAATTCAGAAAGATTATGTGCATAAGTCTTAGCCCAGAACAGCTAGCATACTCTTATACATACTGCCACTCAACTCACTAAACCCTTGTGGGCACTAACTCATTTAATGCTCCCATTAACCCTATGAACCAGGGTCTATCATTACCTTACCTCCTTGTAACTGAAAACTCCAAACTCCGAGAGACTCTGTAACTTTTCTGAGAGCATGGAGCCAGCAAATGGCTCATCCAAGACTAGAACCCTCAAGATGTTTGACTCCGCAGCTGAGCTCTTCATGTCAGATACGCACACACAGCACATCTGAGCATCATATGTATATATGGTATATACGCACAGATGCATGGGTTGTCGTTTCCACAAAACTTGTCTATACTGGACAATGAGGCAGTGGGCCCAAGACTTGGGGTTGAGCCAAGCCATGCCACATGGGAATAAGCAACTCCATGTATATCGAGGGCAAGGGGTCACATCCTGGGGTACATGGGCAATGCTGTCCCAGGACCACCACTTCTATTCACCATGCAGCTGACTGGCATGAGGCAGTTGCCTGTCTCTATGGGATGGAATATAAAAAATCATGTCTTTACAACCTTGTAACCTATAACCTTGGCCTTGACAAAACCATGTACTACTAACTATACCACCTATGCAAACCATTCATTCTTTCATTCAACAAATGTATAGTAATATTAGTATATGCCAGGTACTTTATAACACACTGGAGATATACAAGTAGAACTGGACAAAAATCCCTTTCAGCTTCAAGACAGCATGACAACAGCATCTAAAAACATTTTTATAACACAACTACACATTAGTTACACATACTAGTATATGTGAGCCTCTTGCTCACAAAGTATCCTGCCTTTCTAGCAGATGCTTACAGAGTATTTGATGAATCAATAAAAATATTAAGAAATACAGTAGATTCTCAGTTAATCAGTACCCATGGGTACTGGCAGATGACCAATAAATGTAAGCAGACTCTCCGTTAACCGGAACTCAAGCACCTGGCACTCTGTATACTGCTTTAGATTTTTCAAGGAGCTTTGACAATCACCACTTCTAAGGGCTCCTCACATTTACCCTGAGAAGTAGAAGAAACAAGTAACGTTGCTCCTACTTTACAGATGGTGGGCCCTTGGTTGCATGCAGTTAGCTGTCAAAATTAGGAGCAGAAGGTAGGCTTTATAATTCCTGCTTAAGAACTTCTTCTACCCAAGCAAGGTACAGCATTTCTGGTTTCAATAAACAGAAACCCTTGTAAATACCCAGATATTGGGCACCTATGACATTTGAGCCACCCGTTTCCTAGAGACCCAAGCACCCTGCCACCAAGCTTCTCCCTTGTTGCCTCAATGTGATGGTATCCTACGGGCATCATGTGAAACCCCTGAGCACTGAGCCCTGGCTTATATGTTGGTAGAGCGGGTATTTTTTGTAAGCCATGGACTGTGGCCAAAGCACTCAGGCAGAACCTGGAAATGGAGTCTATCCAAGGCACCATGTGTCCCCATCACCATCTATCATGTTTATCAGAGCTGGATATCTTTTGGCAACTGATTCAATTTACACAATTACAAAGAAGCTTAGAAATTTTAGATCATTTAATTAATCTTCCTGTATTTTGTCCTATTAAGCAGCAGAGGAAATGTTTACAACTCAATTGAATGAATTAGCATTTGTAATTCTTCCTTTTGCACAGGAATTTATCTACATCTATATAAAATATTGTTGAAATAAAAATGTCAAATATAGATTCTTTGGCAAGATAGAAGAAATTTTATAAAATTGGGGAGGTGACATGTGGCCTTTGGCAAGACAGAAGGAATTTTATAAGATTATGGAGGTAACATGTGGCCTAAATAACCTCTCACACAAATTTATTATGTTTTGTGAGCTGTAAGTATAACAAGTTTAATGAAGCTAAACATTTGCAACCTGTCTCCCACAGAGTCCGGCAAAGTATACCTTTAAAATCTCCTGTAGGGGAAGCCGGGATGGCTTAGTGGGTTAAGCGCTCACTTTGCAGCGCCGGGGACCAGGGATCGAATCCCGGCCCCGGCCCGTGCGGAACCATATGCTGAGCTGGGAGCTTCCCCCAGTTCAGTTCTCTCTCTGTCTCTGTCTCTGTATCTCTCTCTCTGTCAAAAAACAATAAAAAATAAATAAATAAATATTAAAATCTCCTGTGTCTAACTGTGTCTCAGAAACTATTTGCATGCTAAGATTAGCTTTTCATGCATAGATCATAGAATATACTCTTCAAAATTATTTACAAAAATTATTATGCCTTTTCAGAAATTAATGGCCCTTACAATTTACCAATTTAAGCATGTATTAGTTAAGATCATTCTTACAAGATTTGGGAAACATTTTTCTTCAGTCTTAATAAGATAAATCAGTGTCTCTGTCAGTTGGCTGCTGTAACAAAATCTACCATAAGCTGGGTGGCTCAAACAACAGATATTTATTTCTCACATTTCTGGAGGCTGAGAATGCCAAGCTCAAGGTGCCAGCATGTCAGTGTCTGGTGAGAGCCCTCTTCTGATTTGCAGATAGCCCTCTTGTTGCTGTAACCTCGGGTGTGGGGTGGGGGCACATGCTACCCTGGTCTCTTTCTATAAGGGCACTAATCCCATCACAAGGATTCCATCCTCATGACATTACCTAAACCTAATTACTTCCCCAAGGGCCATCTCTAAATACTATCCCATTGGGGGTTAGGATTCTGACATATGAATTTGGGGGGGACATAAACATTCAGTCCACAGAAATCAGAAAGAAGAATTTCACAGACTCTTGAAGGTTCATCTTTTGGGGAGCCCCAAAGAGAGGTCAGAAAATGCTCCACTGGCAAGAATGGGGAAAAAATTAAATCTGTATCATTTCCCTACAATAAAACTTTGCTACCTTTTAAATGTCTGTCTGTTTTTAGGGCTAGAAACTGGAAACACTAGTAATTTGAAAATATTTTAAACCACAGGGCAAAAGAAACAAGTAAGCATTATTACAGTCAGTCCTAGAGTGAATAGATCTGATTATTTATTTATATTTATTTATTTATGCCTAAAATTCAACTTAGCTTTGGCAAAATTTTCAACCTGCACGCATAATACTTTGCCATGATTGATGCTTCCTATACCCTGTGTTGATCAGAATCATTATACGTTGAAGTGACAAAGGACAGAGAAGTTACATCAAGATGAAAAAGGAAGGATGGTCTCTGTAATCTGCAGCCACCCAAATGATTAAAACTGCCCTGTCGATTGAAATGAGTGCTCTGGACAAGGTATCATTAAATGGATCCCCAAACAGTAAATTTGGTACATTATATGAAAAGCTTGCCAAGGCTGCTGATACTCAGGTGAGAAACTGGTTTTTATGGCTGAGTAACTGCCTGTGAGCAAAACAGCATAAGAATGGGGGTGGGGGAGGCAGAAACAAATCTAGTAAACCCATAATGGCTTCAGATTTCCTTAACTTGTCAATAACTTTCAACCTTTGCATAGACATTACTAGCCCTTCAGGCCTTACACAAATCAGGTAAAAGTAGTATCATGTATCATGAGACAAAAGGCCCGAACCCAAAAGCGAATCAAGTGTCCCCAGACTGGAGAGCTGCAGCGTTGCTGGTCTATGAAATGTCTGGTTCATCCCTGAAGCTTCAGCACAGCAGGGGGGAAGCTCTGATACAATGGGAGCCACACGGGGCCTCGGAGGTGTCCCAGACACACAAGTCAGGTGCACCTGGCCTCTGAAAGACCTCGGGTCTTCTATAAAAACAAATGTGAGCTCCTAGCAGAGAGAAGAGCAGCACAGCGCTGTCACGAGATCAACACATGTCTGAAACCCACATGTGAAAGCCCAAACCCCACTCATGACAATATAGGCACATGCCGCGTCTCCATCCGTGGTCTGTGACATGGTGATTCTGTCATCTCTCAATTCAGACCATGAGGATGCTATCTGGCCAGAACAGCAAACAGCTTGGTAGGGACCTGCTGAGAGGAATAATAAAGTTGAATGTAAACAGGCCACAGGTCCTTGTTCTCAGGTTTCTGACTTTCAAGGTCTGAATTTCATGTGTGAAATAAAAGCACCTGAAATAAAACACTAGGATCCCTATGAACTTGCTAAAGAGATCACTGCGAGACTGGCCATGTTCTCAAAGACAGGGCCCATGTTCCCATCAAGGAGTCTGCCAGAGTCAATAAATATTGTCCAATCTTTTTAATACCATTTTGTGGTGTCCTGGGCTAGGTGATTTATATATGTTCTAATTCCCAGTGCAAGCCAAGCATTATTCCCATTGCGTAGATGATAAAATCAAAACTTAAAGAGATGAGATCTCTCCAGAAGATGACACCTAGGTAAGTGGCAGAGTGAGGTTTTGAATCCAGGTTTCTGCCACCCCATCCTGCTAAGAAAAACTACACTGAGATCTATTAAAGCTCAAGATGTAGACCTTTGAACAGGTCTTCATTTTCTAATCTATAAAAATCAGGAGAATGGACCAAATTTCTTTGTACTCTGCGAGTTCTGGAAGTCTATTATTCTACTGCCCTTCGTATCTGAGCAGTAGATTTCTACAAAGGTAGAAATTTGATCTTGGCTAAGGTCTCATGACATCCTCTAACCACATACATTTTACGTTGAAATTAAGGAGGAGCCACAAAGAGTCCCTGGAACAAAGTGAGACCACGAGCATGCAAGTCAGTCCGCACTTTGCTGGCTCCGAAAAACAACTTCTCTCAAGACTGGGGAAAGGTAAGGGAGTAGGGGAGGTGACCAAGAGTCCTGGCCAATAGTGAATGGTTTGTCTTTGCTTTGTCCTCTTGCAAAACTCCAGCCTTCAGCTTCAATAATGCATGTATAGCAAGCTTGTCCAACCTGTGGCCCACAGGTTGCATGTGACATAGGATGGCGTTGAATGCGGCCCAACATAGATTCGTAAAAGTTCTTAAAACTTTATGAGATTTTTTTGTGATTTTATTTTTTAGCTCATCAGCTATCATTAGTGTTATATGTGGCCAAAGATGATTCTTTTTCCAATGTGGCTCAGGGAAGCCAAAAGGTTGAGCAGCCCTGATGGATAGGATAGACCCAAACCCGTGCAGCAAATGCTTAGAGAACTTCACTGACATTTGAACTAACCATAAAAGCTTCAGAATGATGCCTAAACTGTGCAAGTAAAGAATAAATAAGCATTCCATAGCTTAGAAGACTGGACTAATATGTGAACCACCATCTTAATGAGGGCAGAATTTACCATCTAAATCTAACTAGATTGATTGCCTGATTTAAAAAAAATAATAACATTTTCCAGAGGATTCTAATTAGACCCAGAGTTTACACAAGATAACATTCAGAATCTTCAAGATATAATCCAAAATTACTTGAACAAATTTCCAGTCCACTGACGCTAACCCCAAGATGCTCCAGATGTGAGAATTATGTAACAGAGACTTTAAAAGAGCTTTTAAAACTATAGTTCATACCAAATAAATGAACAAACAAAATAAAAAGAGAATCATAGAAACATAGATCAAACTGATGGTTGTAGGGACAGGGAGGTGGGTAAAAAAGAGGTGAAGAGGTTTCTGCCCTGTGCAGCCCCGGGCCCACCTGTGGAGTGAAACTACCGGTATATTGAAAATTAATGACGCACAACAATGGAGACTGCTCTGGGCCCTCCCCCTTCTCTCTGTCTCTCTCTGTGTCTCTGTCTCTGTCTGTCAAAAACAGTAAAATAAATCTTTAAAAAGGTAAAGGGGAAAATAGTAAATAATATTGTGATAAGTTTGCACAGTGACAGGTGATGACTAGACCTAGTGAAGTGATCACATTGTAAGGTATATAAATGTTGAGTCCCTATACTGTACACATAAAATTAATATAATGTTGTATATCAACTATTCTTAAATTTAAGAAAAACCACAGTTCGTGAGATAAAGGGAAACAATTGAACTAAATGAAAAAATAAGAACACTCAGCAAAGATATACAATCCACCATAAAGTATCAGATAAAAAATTTTAAAACTTAAAAAGATAATATATTATTAATAAAAATGACTCACTTAGGTGGGCTCAATAACACGATGAAGACAGAGGAAAGAATAAGTAAACTTGGAAGAGAGAGCTATAGAAATGATCTACTTTGAAATATAGAGAAAAAAGAGATTACGAAAAAATAAAGTGAGTTTCAGGAAACATTGGGACAATATCAAAAGGTCACTGGAGTCCAGACAAACTAAGAGAAATAATTGCCAAATTTGTTCAAATACAAATACAGATTCAAGAAGCTTAGCAATTCAGAAACACAATAAACTCAAAGAAAAGCACATCTAGACACAACATAATCAAATGGCTGAAAACAGAAGATGACGAGAAAAATCTCAAAAGCAGCTAGAGAAAAATGATACTTACATTAAAAGGAAGTAATGATCTGAATCACCACATAGTTCTCATCAGATCCACTGAATTTCTCATTAAAAACTATTGAGTCCAAAAGACAGTAGAACAACACCTTTTAAATGCTGAAAGAAAAGAACTGCCACCCCAAAATACTACTCAGATGTCTAGTGAAATATCCTTCAAGGATAAAGGCAAAATTAAGACCTTCCCAGATGAAAGAAAACTTAAAAAAATCTGTCACCAGCAGAACTGTTCTACATGAAATTATAAAGGAAGTTCTTCAAAGCCAAAGGTAAATGTTAACAGAAGGAAACTTGGATCTTCCAGCATAACAGAAGAATAATAGAAATGGTAAAGAGTGGGTCAAATAATGGACTGCCTTTCCTACTAGGCACTCTAAAATATGTATGACTGTTTAAAGCAAAAATGATAGCATTGTCTCTTGAAGTTCTGAATGAGTGTCAATGTAACACACATAACTATAATAAAGATTAGGAGGTAAAGGGGCTAATATGATTGTAAGGTTTCTATGTGTTATATGAAATGGTATTCACTCTAAGTAGACTGTGAAAGGGGGTTGCTCTCAGAATTACAAAATGCATAAACCAGTAAATAAGTGAATCAATTAACAAGAAAAATTTTTCTTCTAGAATTATAAATTGTTGAATATCTCAATAGCATATCTTTACAAAAATTTGGTAGAAAAACATCACAAATATATATTAATAATATATTTCAGTACATTTCAATTCAGATGAACCCCCTGTATAGGTATAAGTTTCCACATTTCAAACAACCCCAAATAACTTTCATTAAAACTTAAACTACCAAGTCAGAAGCTCAACATTACAACTGTAGTTCGGGGAAATATTCAACTGAGAAAGATGTTGAATTCATCAGTTTTCAATACATACAGGAGAATAAACTAGGGTCATAAAAAATGTTGGTTATCCAAAACAGAAACTAAATCACTAATGAATTTTGGACCATGGCTAGAGTGTTTTCAAGATCCTACCCTCTCCCTTCTAACATTTCAATATTCTAGACCAGGGGTGGCAAACCTTTTGGCGATTGAGTGCCAAAGTTTATGAAATAAGAGTATACTCGCTCGACTCACGTGCCAACCCATCGAGTGAGATAGAGGCATTGATTATTTTTATGTCTATAAGAGCATAAACAATAATTTTTTAAATGGTATTCACAGCTCCGCGTGCCGAAATAATTGCTCCGCGTGCCACTTTGGGCACACGTGCCATAGGTTCGCCACCCCCAGTCTAGACTGTGGGCTACATGAAGGCAGGGAGTAGTTGACTTTGATTTCTATTTCTCTAGCACCCTGCAAAATGCCTGCCACATGGTAGTTACTATAATAATGCCTATAAGATGAATGAAAGACTGCTTCCCACGGGGGGAATGAAATGAGGAAATGCACTTTAAAGGGCATCAACTGGTACCTGGCATGGAGCGGACAGATTAAATGTGGGCTGACTGAATAGCTACTCTTCCTCACTTCTAGCCTCTCACGAAAGCCTCTCTTATGCTAGGCCAGCATGTGTGGAATTGCTTGCCACCCCATCAGACCGTAAGTAAAACCCTACCTTGCTCTCAGGCCCCAGGGCTGCCTGCTCCCCTAGCCTCCAAGCCTCTCACCTCGAAGAGACCACAGATACAGCTGAAAAAACACTGAGGTTAAAGTCCACATGCCTGGACCCTGGGCCTTGTCCTCCGTTTTAGAGCCAGCTGTCACATCTGAGAGTAGCTTGATTTTCTAAGCTAATCATCTGTCATTCTTTTAGGCTACAGGAACATCAGAGCTTTTGTAAATTTAGCAATATTTTGATCAATCCTCATCTTTTTAAAAATTTATTTAAAAACTTCCTCTGTACAGGGAGTAATAGTTACATGCCTAATTAATGATGCTTTACTGAAAACCTAACTAATAAGCTCGGTTATGTCCCAAACATGCTTGTAATCTGTGCAGTGAAAATACTATTCCTACCACAGCAGAATGACTCTAAACAAAGCTGGAGGAAACATTCAAAGCAGTCACCAAGAGGCAATTAACTAAATACAGCGTTCCCTTGCCACTTCGCGCTTCATGTTTTGCGGCTTCAGTGCTTCGCGGGTTTTTCCAAAATATTCATCAAAAAATAAAAATAAAAAAATACAACCATGTCGGCAGCCACATGGCAGAAAGGAGCGCTGTTTCATGTTGATGCGCGAGAGAGAAGGATCCCTGCATGTCACACACAGAGATGAGCTGACTCAGAGTCCATCCCACGGGCTCATAAAGGCGCGGGATGGGTTTCCGGGGCCACATCGACCCATGAGAGGACGAGTGGATTGATCCCTGTGAGCTGATTGTCTGCGCATCATCGCAGCCTCACCTAGCACCTTCTCTTGTTGTATCTCGCCAGTCTTGTCCATGATGTTGACTGTCTCGCATACTGTATTTGAGTGTTGTGTTGGCGATCACTTGTTTTGTTTACGCGATCACTTTTTTTATTAATGAAGCCCTTATAATGCCGCCTAAGCGCTGTGCCCCTGCGAAAGCTTCCTCCGGGGCGCCCAAGAGGAAGAAGATGATGACCATCAGCAAAAAAGTGAAACTTTTAGATAGGATCAAAGAGGGCAGAAGTGATGCATCTGTGGCACGCCATGACGGGGTGAAGGAATCTACAGTGCGGGACATCAAGAAAGAGGAAGCAAACATCCGCAAAACTGCTTCAATCACCTTCAATAAAGAAGCGAAACGTGTGGTCACTCCGCGTCATAACAGAATTGTGAACATGGAAGCTGCACTGGCATTGTGGATTGCTGATGGCAGGAAAAAGACAGTGAGTTTGGACACCAACATGGCAAAAGCGATGCAACAATTTGCACAAGACATTGATGACAATAGGGTTCGAGCTGTCGAGTTCAGCCATCGCGTTGACGGGGTCATGTCCTTGTACAGGGGAATTTTGAAGGAAAAGAAAAAACAAAGACAACAACTACCCATCACCCTGTTTCTCTCCAAGGTAAAGCCCCCGGCTCTACCATCAGTGCCTCCAGCAGAAGAGTCTCCAAGTGAGCCTAAAGCTTCCACGAGTCAAGTGAGAGCCTCTCCTCCGCCCCCAACACAAGACTCTTCGCCTTTCTCAGAAAGCAATGTTGATTAATGTTTATTACTGTATAAGGTTTTGTAATTCACCTTATTAATTAGCACTGACATGTTTAAGTAAATACGTATACTGTTGTCATTTTTGTCTTAAATGAGGAAAGTATGAATACTGTTTCCATATTTAAAACATTCTTGTACCCGCATACATGAAAATTCCTAGGGGCAAATCCTACTTCGCAGTTTTTCAGCTTTCGCGGAAGGTTCTGGTCCCCATTAACCGCGAAAAACGAGGGATCACTGTATTGACATAAAGAGGGAAAACTGTAATTTTTTAATATGTTTAGATAGCCCATTGTATAGAAGATCTTGATCAAAAAGTTGCTTGAGAAACCACAAAAGACCCAGAATAGCCACAGAAATCTTAAGAATAAAATTGGAGGTATAATGCTACCTGGTATCAAATTATACTACAAGGCCATAGTAATCAAAACAGCATGGTATTGGTATAAAAAGAGACACACAGATCAATGGAACAGAATAGAGAAAGCAGAAATAAACTCATGCATGCCTATATGATCATTTAATCTATGACAAAGGAGATAAGAACATACAGTGGGATAAAGACAGTCTATTCAACAAACGATTTTGGGAAGACTGGACAGATACATGCCAAAAAAAAAAGAAAGAAAGAAAGAAACTGTCTTAAAACAACAGAAATTTACTCCCTCACAGTTCTGGAGGCCAGAAGTCTGGAACCAAGATGTCCGTAGGACCACAGTCCCTCCCTCCAAAGGCTCTCAGGGACAAGCCTGCCCCCACCTCTCCCAGCTTCTAGCGCTGGTGGCCTTCCTTGACATTCCTGGGCTATGTCCTCACTTCCTCTTCTCCACCCGGTGTCTGTAACTCCCTTTGCCTCTCTTTTAAAAAGACATTTACGATGCCAGTTAGGTCCCACCCAGAAAATGTCAGGGCAAAGTCCTCATCTCAAAGTCCTTACCTACACCAGCAAAGAGCCTTTTTCTAACTAAGGTGACATTTGCAAATCCAAGAATTGGGATTTGGCATTTTCAGGTGGCTATTATTCACAGTACTTCAGTGTCCATCAGCTCGCTAGACCAGGGCCAAGGGTGGGATAGCCAGACAGAACCAGGATCCAGACCACCCCCCCTGGCTGAGGCTGCTGGGCCAAGGTGCTGGATCATGCACAGAAGCCCAGCTCTCTGTGCCCCAGACATGCCTGCCCTCTCTGTCACCGCCTTGCTGGACAACCCCCCGCTTGCCACCCCATCAGACCGTAAGTAAAACCCTACCTTGCTCTCAGGCCCCAGGGCTGCCTGCTCCCCTAGCCTCATGCCCTCCAGCCAGATGGCCTCCTTACCAACCCAGAGGGACCTCTCCTTCTCAGAAAGGCTTTCCCCACACCCCTACCCATCAGTCATCACTGTCTCATCTTCCCATCTTCTCTCCTCCCTAGCACTTGTCACTACAGGGGATTACTCATCTTATTCTCTTTTGTCTCCCTCCACCAAACCAGAGCTCCAGAAAGCAGGGAACCCCGTGGCTTTGTTCCCACTACACCCTCAAAGCCCACCAGGGCAGGTGCTCAATACAGTCACACCAATAATAAACAAATGGCTTCCCCTGTCGTGCACTGTGATGATGCTAAGTCCCGGGTGGGTACTGCTGTCCTCTACCTGGGCTTATTTGTGACAAACACCAAACAGTTAATGCATTTTCCCTGGTTTTCTTTCCTTCCTATGTGCTGAGTTAAATCACTAACGTTAAAAAGCTTTTCTAACCAGACAATTACGTTGTGCTGCCTTCCAGCCGGAGTGCAAGAAGCTATTATGTTTACTTTGAAATGCTTTTTCCTTACCTAATTAGTTTAAAATGTTGACATTAATCCAGGAGTGTGACTGTAGGCGCTGCACTTGGGTGCTCGCAGCCCACCCCACACATGCAAGGGAACAAGCCACTGGATAACCTACCAATGCAAACTTTAAAAAAGAAAGCAGGGTATTTCAATAATTATACAAATATTAGGTCTTGCTTCACTTTATACAAAGTACACATGTATTTGGGATATTTAAACATCATCAAAACATGAATATGTAAAAATCATTAAAATGCTAACAACTCTATTATTGCAAGAAGATCAACATTACAAAGTCTGTTAGTTTGGAATACAAAGACTGTAAAAGCTTCTGTCCTTGTAAAATATCTTTTGCACAGGGTGGGTGGCAGGCTTCTCAGACTATGCCACCACTCATCACCCGGAAACTAAAAGTAAGAAAGTGATGATGTGTGGACACATAGGGAAGAAGTGCACAATTCACAAAGATGGCTGTATCCCAAAAAAGGTGTGGACCATCTATGAGGGGAATAATCACAGCATTCGTTTTTATTTAACAAAGTAAGGAAATTAAAGAAAAAACACACACACAGATCTACTTTCTTTTATGGTCATTTCATAATGGATATTTTAATTCAAAAAAGGAGAGCGAGCTCAGAATGCAAAAGCTGAGCCTTTGAATGGAATCGGTGTACATGTATGAACGCCTCCCCCTGCATTATCCTTATTTCTCTTTGGTCAATGGAGACCAGAGGAAATCAATTTCACACCCACAAGCCCTGCGCTGTGAACCTGAGTTTGGAAATTACATGGGAAAGGCTGAGTGACTGATGAAAAAGTGAAGAATGTGTTGCCCCACTTCCCACCCTCACCAGCTTTATTCACTTGGAAAGCAGGAAGTCCCTCCAAGCAAGGCCCAGCAAGCCCAGGAAACAAAGGCAAGATAAATCTTGACTTCTAAAATCCAAAGGTCAAGTCTACGTGTACATAAGAATATTTGAAGGGAGATGAGGTGGGGCAGAGCCTTTTGCTCCCCCATCAACCCAGGGCCTCTGGGCTCCATGGCTGCACTGAGGAGCTAACATCAGCTAAGAGAGAGGACAGGGAGCATGCACCAGGCATAGGAGGGGACTAGATGAGGTCACAGCCACATCTCAGCAGATGAATGCCTGGCACGGACCACATCTGATGACCCCTCCTCCAGGGCACTGTACTTTATGGATCATCTGCTCCCATTGTTGGAGAAACTGCAGCGTAAGGTCAGTGGGTCAGGCAGGGTCCTGTGTCCGGGCCCGTATTGGTGTCAGCATCTAAGCACCGAATGAGAAGAGCCATGGTGACCACTTCTCATTCGGTCACTAATACTGGTACTTAGGTTACCAGACATAAAAACACTAGCACTGCCATTTTGATCAGGTATTGTCACCTTTAGACACTGGCTTGGGACCAAGATCTGTCAGAGGTGCTTCATTCTGACCCCACGGGGGCAGCCTTTTCATACCCTGGGATGCTGCATGGCCACATAACAGTGGACTATTCACAACAGGAGTGTCAAACACATTCTGCAGCAACTAACTGGATATTCTGACCTTAAGTCATCAACTCAGGAGCCCACACTATACGCCAGATTAAAGGCTGTTTGTGAGGAACCAGGAAAACATGAGAGCAAACATAAATACGAGAAGGCTATGAAGGAGCCCTCGGAGGTCCTGCTGATCCTGGACACCGAGCTAACTGCAGCATGTACCATCTCATTAATCCAAATAGAATATCCTGTGAGGAGGAGCTAGCATTGCCTCCATTTCACAGGTGTGGAAACTTAAGCCTAGGGCCAGAAATTCATCACTCCCTTCCCTCCACACCTGTCTGAGTACAGTGTAAACACTTAAACCTAAGGTGAGCTCATCATAACTACAGATGAGGGGTTTTTCCACTCCCTGAACCTTACACAGTAAGACCTCAAGGTGTCTAGGGGATGCTTTGGTAAGAAAGAGGTGGATGAAGACAAGATTTCCGTAGTGTGTCCTATAGTCTTACTAGCGTAGGGGTTCAGAACAAGCCGCCCCAAGATGTACCTCTGTGGTATGTGGATTATTTTGAGCTGAAGACCCTGTGGGCTCAAGAGAAACTTCTACCTCTATTTTAAGAATTTAAACTTAGGACCTTGCCCATCACAAGAGTTACCACCAGAAATAACTTTTTATGACCCAGCCATAGGGGCGGGCAAGCTTCTAATTACTGACCATCTGCTCTTCTTATTGTCTTGCAAATTACCCTCCTCCCGTCTGGAATCTCAGGCCTCTTACCACATTCCTCAGCTCAGAATGTCATACATACCTCATTTTCCCTTTCTGTCTCTGAACTTTTCACATATGTGGGGTTCCCATAGACATACAGTTGATTAAATTTGGTTATTTTCTCTTGTTAATCTGTCTCATGTTGATTTAATTTTTAGACCAACCAAAAGAGCCTAAAGGGGTAGAGGAAAAATTTTTCCTCCCTGGCACTCGCTAAATAAATCCATCTGGTTTCAATGCTGCCTTTACTTCATTGTGCACCTCGGCCTCCATTTTTTAAAGAAATCTCATACCTAAACACCAAAATCTTAAAGAAATTTAAACAAGAAGGAAATAATTTATATCTTAGTTAAGTATCTTCCAGTAGCATGTTCCCTTTCATTAATTATGCATTAATTCATAAGTGACTATTTAATGTGATAAAGAAGCTAATGACAGAAAAAATTAATACTACTATAGAATTGAGGCACGTCAGCTAAGGTAGCAATTCAGAACACCTAAACAGTCAGAGGAAAGTATTCATTTTGTAAAAATAAAGGGTTTGAGTTTTGCATACAAAGGTAAGGAACACATGTAGTACACAGCGGATCACAGTGCCTTCCCAGGGTGAGGTTGGTTCCCAAGTGCTGGTAACCTGCCCTTCTGCAAGGATGCAGAACAGAGAGGAGTCAGCAGGCCAGTGGGCACAAGGGGATGCAGGAAGTCCCTCTTTCTCAAGATTGCATCCCTTTTTATTGATGTGACAGGAAAAATTCTGAAAGTTCACTAGCACACCATCCCAGCAAGACTGTGGGGAAACATGCTATCATTCATGGCTGGTGTAGGGGCACACATTGGTGCAACCTCTATAAGGATTAATTTAGGAAAATCTATCAACATCACCAATACAATCAGACTTTATCTTTACATTTCACTCCTATGAACTTATCCTGAAATAAAGGTACCCAGCAAAAGATACGGTAAGTCTCTCCAAGGGATGTGGTTAAAATTATAGTGACCCATTCATCTGTGCAGCTGTAAAGAGTTTGGGCTCTAATATGAAGAGACTTCCAATGCATAAAAGCAGGGCTTATAGCAGCATATATTATGTGCTATCACTTACATTTAAAAAAAAAAAAAAGAGGTAAACAATAATGAGGGCTGTCTGGAAAGTATCCAGCCATGTAACCATTCTTGTTATATTGACAACAGGTGAATTATTTCCAGACAGCCCTCATATATTTGTAGTAATTTGTATATGCATAAACATAAACATATATCTAGAAGTATAAATAAACTAATATCAGTTATTAATTGTTTGGGTGAGGAGTAGGAACCAGGCAAATGGAAAGTAGAAGTGAGAGAAAATTTTTCTATATCCCTTTTCATACTCTTTAATGCTTAAGTCAAGTATATTGCCTACTGTAAACATTAAATCATATTCAATGATCTCTCCATCATTATATACCTAGTTCTATATACACATCCCTCCCTTCCCCAGTTCCCCTTCTCAGGAGGCAGCCTGTCCATCATTTACACATTATCAAGAACTACTGGAATTCACCGCCTCTCTCCTCCGTCTGACTCATCGCCTCAGTGCAACTTGGAAGGCAGAAGGGTCAACCTGGATGGGAGACACTTCAGGGGCAGGTCGGCCTGGGAGGAGGACATAGAATGGGCACAATGGACAGAGGAGAGCCCTGGAGACAGAAACCTGCTGAGTTTACTAAATCCTCCCCTATAGGCTTGTGTGAATTACTGTGAATCCCACATAGCCTCACTCCAGCACATAATGAGCTGCATTTCATAAAGTCTTTCCACGTCCATTATCTCATTGACTCTTCTAACACCCAGTCCATGTCTGACAGATGTGGATAGTTTGTCTCCACAGAAGTCAAGTGTCCTCACCAAGTTGACTCCAGATTAAAAACACAGATCTTTCTTCTTAGGTCAACAGTATGATGAGCTATTTTAGACCGTGAGTATATATTTTTGCATGCAGTATAAATTAGAAACTATGTTTGATAATTTTCCTACAAAGAAATACCCTAGGTAGTCTTACTACCTAAGAAACAACCGCTGTTTAGTTGAGCTTACAGGACAATTTGTTTTTTAAATGCTACCTCATTGTTCAAAGAACTTAGATGTCATTTCTCAATATCCTAATTTTACATGATAAAAAGTCAAAGGCTGACAAGCTGGGTCATAGGGGCCACCATGAGATTAGTACGTTCCTATCTACCACCTCTGTACCCCCAGGTACTCCTAATCTTCCACACCTCTCTACTTTTTGCTTCTATATTACTTATCACCTACTACAAACTTTGTGTTATCTTTATTATGCTTATCTGTATTATATGTCTTCTCCTCACTAGAATATGAAAGCCACCAAGCCATGGACCTTCTTCTCTCCTGTTTGCTGATGGATGCTGAGGGCCTAGAACAGTGCATGGCACATAGTAGATGCTCAATAAACACATGCTACATACATCTCAAATTTAATGATCAAAGATCCACACAGAGCAAAAGAGATACATGTGCAACATTAATCTACGAAGGAATTTTGATTTTAAACAAATTCCTTAGATATTGGATAAAGGGACAGAGGAAAGAAGAGCACAGTAAAATAATAGCAAGTTTAAGATCAAAGATATTCCGGGAGACATATATATCTTTAGATTATTCTCTGGAGAGGTATATTAAGGTTATGTTCCACTAATATAATCCAAGGGACTGCTTGCGTCCCAGTTTTAAGGAATCTTTGTTCTTAAAGCAGACATGAGGAATTCTACCATAAATGACTAAGGCGCCTGTCTTTCTTTCATCAGATTTAAAAGCCTTTCACATTATGCTTTCTTTAAAGTTGTAAAGGAGCACACATTGGAACAGAATACTGAAATGTAATTTAATGGGTGAAGTCCTTTCAGCCTCACTTGGTACAGAATGGATACAGGAATAATTACTTTTGACCTCTATATTCATTAAAGTTCTGTAGAAAGTTCTCTCATATCCCTTGAGACACAACCCCAGCCAGAGCTTTAGCCTGCAACAAGATCACCAGGTGCAAACAAAGGGACAGGAGAGTGAGGAATGATGGACAACTGACCTTATTAAAGGACACTTCTAAGGGCGAAAATTATCTCCCAGTCTTACTTAGTTACACCCTCAGCGGTCTCCAGTTATTCCAATGCATATCTTGAAATCCTCTGAAAATTCTGTAAGCGCCTGGGGTTCAAGGTGGTAAACTGAGCATATACCAAATATACTGGGAAAATTGGGGGAAATTATTTTGAATTACTACCCATACAGTGATGTTCTAAAGCAAGGAAAGGATTCCTGTAGAGGCCAGAATTGGATATGCCTGTCCAAAAGGAAAGAAGCAGAGAAGAGCCCATTGGAGGGCCCCAAACTGCCACTCACCACCAACAGCAGACACTGGTGAGTGACAGGAGCCTGGCACTAGCAAGGCCACACAGGGATGAGGAAAGTGGGGGAGGTAAAGGGGAGGTGCCACCCAAGTCCCTGGTCAGGACTGCAGGCTATCGGGGGCCAAGACAAAGCTACTCTGAGACCAACAGCTCCCACACAACAAACGCCTTCCCAATCCAGTGAGTGGGCTTCCTGGGGACTGTGAGGCTGGTGAGGCAGACCGCCATCTTGAAAGGCAGTTGGTAAACAAGATCAAGCAAATAAAGAAGTTCCAAAACACACTCACTACACAGACTTTTTAGATAATAAAGTAGAGGAAAAGCATCATCAAATCAAGTCAATAAGCCTAAGCTACCCCAAGTTCAAAGAAGACTATGAATCCCCAGACTCAACTGACAGGGGATGTGAGAAGTGGGATTCACACCAAGGCACTCACTCAGCCAGCTGGGCTATAGCTCACTCTTCGGGATAATGGATAAGTGTGGTGAGAACAGACATACTAGGGAAGATAATCCAAAGTAATCCTGTGAAAACGCTTTCCGTCAGGGATTCCATCTCAGGGCTCCCGTGATGAAGTTACAGAGAGAAGAGATTTGTCAGTTTCTTCTCACGCCATTCATTAGCCCTCCCCTCACTAGTGACCACGCTCCATGGCCCGCTCTCCATATGGTGCAACGGTGCACAGAGCCTGGTCTCTGACATTCCCGAGGTAACTCCGATAAATGCAGGTTTCTCCTCTCTGCTGGCCTGGAAGACTGCCACCAGGAATCTTACACCAACTTCCATTCATCCAAGAAGGTTAGCAAGGAACCAAATACATTGCTCCCTACCTCAGACACAATGTGGAAAAGAACGTAAGAATGGATCCAAGAGAGATTTTAAACATGGTCATAATTTTTCCCACAGTGCTCTTTCTTTTTAAGTAATGATACAAAATTCTATTAGAAGGTCACTCAGGATACAGTGGTACCAGATCATGGGTAAGCCCAACTCTCCCAACTGCCAACTGTGTGACCTTCACAAATAGCAATGTGTCCGAGCTTCATTTTCCAGGTGAAGAAGACAGAGATCTTAGAACAAACACATCTGCCAGGATGAGTGAGAGAGTGTATGTGTAAATGGCTTAATATGGTTACAACACAGTGGGAGCTCAGCACACAATAGTTCTTTTGGCAAACACTGCTTGGAGGCCTACTGAGCCCATTCTCTCCCTGGGCACTCAAGAAGACTATATTTCCCAGCTTCCCTTGCAGTGAAGTTGGGGCTATGTAACTGGATTCCGGTCAGTAAATGGGAGCGGAAGTGATGTACATCCCGTTCTAGCCTGGCCCCTAAAATATACTCGTCTACCCTGTTTCTAGTCACTGTTTGACCATTGCTGGCTGGCAAAGTCCTGCCAGGGTCTCTAGTAGTCCCTAGGGAGCAGTGGAGCTTGCAGATGAGAAGAGCTCAGGTTCTTGAGTCACTCTTTGGGAGAGAATTGCACCAGACTGCCATGAAGAAGCAATGAGTATGTATTATCTGAAGCCCTAAAATTCTGGGATAACTTGTTCCAGAATCCAGAGTTAATTCAGCTATTATATGGATCTTCACTTATCAGAAACAACCACACCTCCATCTATAACTTGTATAGGTGGGCACAACATGGTTGTTGACTAGCTTACCTCTAGGTTTGCTCTGTCAGTGTTGGTAATGGCAGAGTGTCACTGTTTTATTTTCAAGGCCAATCAATATGTCTTGAGAGAATAACTAGGAGGGAGAAGAGAATCATCACAATTTGGAAACACCCGTAGTAATGAGAACTTCTTCCTGGGGCATAAAGTCATACTCTTTCAAACATGGTCTCAATACAAGTTTTCCTCTTCCCTGTGGTAAGTTCATAATAACCTTGCGCTTAGCTCAGAATTTCCCCCTCACCTTGACCTCACCTCCCAGCACACAGACAGAGCTTCCTCTTCTCAGTGCCCTGCAGCACTCAGAACATGCCTCAGCCACAACACAGTCAGCACTGCCATTGTCCTGAGTTTCAATGGCTCATCCTTTACTCCCCAAATTAATATCTGCTGGCAGTAAAACAATTTAAATATGGAAATGCAAAAGAAGAAATTGCAGCCACTTCTCTTCCCCAATGACACACCCCAAAGGTATCCACAACTAATGTAACTGCATAATCTTCAACAGTTTTTTTTATCTATAAATAATTCTACAGTCTATTTATTATTTTCCAGGTAACACATGCACATGACACAGGGTTATCTGATTACACAGCAAAGAATACCAGTTGTCCAATTACATTTGAATTTCAGGTAAACAATAACTAAATTTTTACAATAAGCCCATCCCAAATATTACATAGTATACTTTTAGTTTTAAAATATCCATTGTTTATTTGAAATTCAAATTGTTTATCTGTATTTTATATGGGAACCCTAACATAACAATGTTGACTGCTTAACAAAGGAACACATCCTCTGCCCCAATCCTCCTCAGCTCCCTTTCTGTCCCCAGTCCCGTTCTCTGTCCAATCCCAGGGCCAAAGGCAAACACTTTCAAGTCTTTTAGTTCTTTACTTTGGCATTTGCTTCCGTGTTGCTAAATATTAAGAAGTAGCAATATAGGCATATTCTCAATTATAGACAGTTTCGGTGTCCTACTGTCAATGGAGATCTGGTTCTTACTACAATACCCTGCTTTTCCTCCCTCCATCCTTGAAAAAGTTATCATAACTTTCAGAACAGTCAATATGTAAACACTGATCATGAACACACTACTCACTGAAAACCAAGGAAGATGCCATTATCACATTTCCTCTCTTGAAGAGCTTTGTTCTTCAGTGTTAGTAGCTGCCTCATCTTTTCATTTCTAGTAGTTTATACTATCACATCAGATGATCTACCAGCCCCACTTCCTTCCTTCCTGGAGACCTCACTCTGGTTCCCTCCTTCCTCCTGCTCCAGCCAAAATGAAATCTCCTGGCCAGCTTTCATGCCGGAGCTCCCCGCGGCCCACAAGAAATCACCTGTGTCCTAGGTCGAATATCCTCCACTTGATGAAGAAAAAGAGAGAAGCTATAGTCCAGTCAGTTCTGAGCATTGTTACTCTACCCTTGCTCTTGACTGAGAGTTTGTCAGGGCACAGAATTCTAGATTGGAAGTCAGATAGTCTCCTACTTGCCACTTGTGACTGTTGAGAACTTTGATACCAATTGGACTCTTTTCTGCATGCTTTAGGGGGTTGCCTTTCTGTCCCTGGTGTTCTGAATCTTACCCCGTTGTGCCCAGGTATGGGCTCCCCACTGACTATCATCCCCCAATTTGCTAGGTGATGCTTTTCCATCCTGAGATTCCCTCTGTCTTGGTTCTAAAATACTGCCTTTTATATCTGTGACAATTTCCTCACCTCTCTTCTCATTGTAGTGCTTTGATCAGTCAGATATTATACCACCTAGACCCATCTCTTGGCTTTATAGTCTTTTTAACCTGATTCTATGTCTTTGTTATTTGACTCTACTTGTGGGAAATGTCCTTAATTTCAGCTTTCAAACCATCTATTGGATTTTTTATCATGAACATGACTTTTCATTTCCAAGTCCTTTTTCCTTTTTCTCTATATTCTTTTATAGCTTCCTACTCTTCCTCTTTATCTCCAACATATTCTCTTATCTTTGAGGATACTGTAGGCTTTTTAAATGTTTTCTTGTCTTCCATTTCTTCAAGCTGGGTTATTCTTGGATATCTGTTCATAAAGGACTGGGCCCCTAAAGATGACTAGAAGCTATACATATATATCAGCTGCCTGGCTCCCTAAGAGCCAGTCATTTTCTCTGGACATTAATCCTCCCACCACCTACCCAGTGAACTCTCTCTCTACACTTAACACCACCCTCCCCTAGGCCTAACTTGATCACATATATATAATTTCTTACCAAAACAGAGACCCCCATGGAGAGTGAAGTTTGGGGGAAGAGGAGGGACACTATTAATAACTATTAATAACCACTGGGCCATCAGGTATAAACTGGTACTGTCTTGGGACATACCATCCTCTTACCAATATTTATTGTCTCCAGTTACTTGACTGCCTGCCCGGAACTGAAAAATCAACAAAATGTTTGCTTTGCACATTTTTTTTTTTTCACTCAACAAAAATGAATCTATGTGCTAACTGGATAATTAAAATATGTGGTCTAATTAAGGATGCCTTTTTATTAATCACAGTAAATAGACCATATGCATTTTTCTCCTCTTCTTGAACCCACATTAAAAGACAATAAAGGAATAAAGTAGGTATATAACCTCACAGGATAAGGTATGGTGTGGGTGGGGGGGGACATAGCAAACAAGAGTCGTGCATTTTAGAAGGCGTAAAGAAGGCATGGTAACTAGGACTCAGAGTTGGATTCCTTCACTCTGTTAACTGCCAGCAGCCTGAGTGACAGCTGATCATGCAGAATCCTGGACAAGCTTGGGATACAGAAGGGCCCTACATTCCAGGAAGCAGAGATGAGGGTGGAGCTCAAAGGGGGCAACTGGTTGAATGCCTATGTGCAGGGCAGCTGTGCCCCAGATCCCTTCTCCACCATGTCCAGCCATGTGACTTCTGAGCCTCTTCCCCTTCTTTCTTCTTCCTCATCCTGGGCATTGCCATTCCCAGGCCTGCTCTTGCCAAATAAAACACAAGATGCCCAACTAAATTTGAATTTCAGATAAACAATAATCTTTTTAAATAAAAGTAAGCCCCAAACATTGCATGGGAGATGCTTATACTAAAAAGTATTTCTTGTTTACCAGAAATTCAAATTTAAGTGGGTGTCCCACATTTTTATTTCTTAAATCTGATAACCCTATGAATAAACAGAAGACTGTTAGGGATGGGGCCAGTTGAACTCACAGAGTTGTGATGTCTATGAAATGTGGTCTTCTGAGCCTTGTATCTTTAGGGACTCGTGAGAAGCTGAGAAGAGTTCCCTGTTTTAATGTCTTTACCATTTATTTCCTACTGCATTTATTCTAAGGTCAAATACACATTTGACTAGATGATGTTCTAGTTCTTTTTTCAATAGTTTAATTTCTTACATTTATTTTCTTAATCTATCTGGAATTTATTCTAGGCTATATTATAACATGAAGTTCAAATTCAAACCTTTTACCAAATAGTTAACTACTTATAGACTGTTTATTAAATAATCTTGCATTTCCCTAGTGATTGGAACCCACCTTTACACTAACTGAACACAAATGTTAGAGCTGGTTGCTAGGCTAGATGGTTTGTTTCATCAATCTATGATTCATTTTGTGTCTGTGGCTTCAACCATTATAGCAGTACTTTTCAGCATCAAATAAGTCAAGCTTTCCCATCATTGCTCTAATTGTTCAAAATGCCTTTAATTATTCTCATCTTAAGTGCTTCCCAAAATAAATAGATGATAATTACATGTGTAATTTAAATTTTCTGATAGCTACATTAAAAAGTAAAGAGAAACAGATAAAATTAATTTCAATAATATATTTTATTTACTCCAAAATATGATCATTTCAACTTACAATTAATGTTTTTATATTCTTTTCTTTTCCTTGTACCGTATTTTCTGGCGTATAAGACGACTGGGCGTATAAGACGACCCCCTAATTTTACAGTTAAAACATAGGTTTAGGCCTATATTCGCTGTATAAGACTACAGCCTCGGAAGTGGGGGGTAGTCTTATACAGCGAATATAGGCCTAAACCTATGTTTTAACTGTAAAATTAGGGGGTCGTCTTATACGCCCGGTCGTCTTATACGCGGGAAAATAGGGTACTTTGTTTTCAAAACGCAATGTCTATTTCACATTAATACCACGTCTCAGTTGATAACAGCCATATTTCAAGTACTCAGTAGCTATTACTGTGCTTCAATGGCTATCATCACCTTAGAGCAGTTCTCAGTAAATCATAGAATCATTTTAGCAAGTTGCCTGTACCACAAAATATAATAATAATTTGAATGATAAGTGAAGAACAATATTTTCACCTCAAAATCTTAAAATCTCAGCCAAAAAAACAAAAATCTTATTTTCTTAAGCACTTGCCTAAAATATGGGAAAATAGGGAAGCATCAGAAAAGTCGATAGATTAATATAATGTCATGGCTATTCAACCCTCAGGATTCAAACAATATGAAACATAATATCCTAAAACAGTTCTCCCCATAATTGTTCCTACTCTGACAATTATGGCAGGAATAGATCCTAAAATGAGAAAGCACAAGTATATGCTAGAGATCTTTTACATTTTAATTTACCTTGATGTTCTTCTTCCAGCCGGATACCTGCCACTAAAGACGGAGTTGAAATTGATACCACAGGGTAAAATCAGCTCAGCGGTCTATGTCAGGAGACCCTCTGTGTTTTTTATTTGGTGGTAAATTATTCAACTTCACAAATACCCTTCTTATGTCATTGACAGTACTTTTCTCCTACTTGGTGTAATACTTGAGGGGCTATAATAGCAACAGAAACAGAATACATAGTTTGTTCTAAGTTACTGAAAACTAGAAATGATTTCTGCTCTGGAATGAACAATTGTCTAGTATAAGGCCTAGACTCAATCTGAAATATTTGGAGATATTCACACAAGGCCTAGGGCAGTGCCGTATGGTGTAAAAAGCCCAAGGGTGGGAGCCCGGAGAACCGGTCCCATCCTCCACTGTGTGATCCAGGGCAAACCTTCCCTCCCTGGGTCTCAGCCACGTCAACAACAAAGCAAGAGGTTGGGTGTGATTGGCACATCTCCAACTTTAGCCATTCATATGCCAAGGTCACCCTATATGCTCCATCCACATACTTCCTAGACAAATTGGCAAATATCTTCCTGTGAAGGGCCAGAGAGTAAGTGTTTTCAGCTCTGTTACGTCAGACAACCTCTGTCACAACCACTCAAACTCTGCCACCCTCACATGAAAGCAACCATAAACAATATGTAATTAAATAAGAAAGACTGTGTTCCCATAAAACTTTATTAACAAAAAACTGGCAGTGGGCTGAAAATTTGGCCCTTGGGTACAGTTTTCTAACCTCTGTTTTGTACTATTATTTACCTAATATTTGTATTTTTAAATTGATTCACTTTCTTTATTAACACTACTATCATAAATAGAATGGCAGTATCACTTGTCTTAACATAGAGTTCACTCAGGAAAACAAAGATATAATGATGTTTTACCTATCACGTGCTACCTTGATTACCCTGTGCACTGACCGCACTTCCAGAAATGCTGCTTTTAATGACCGTGATCAGCCTCTGAAGAACCAAGCTTTCCCTGATGTTCTTTTTTAAGATTCTTTCATCTAAAAAAAACAGAGGGAACAAGAAAGAGTCCTTCTGCTTTTGAGATGCACACTGAAATACTGAGACAAAATGATATGATGCATGAGAATTGCTTCAAAATAACCTGGGGGCAGGGCGAGAAGAATACTGGGGGGTACAGATGAAAACAGATTTGGCCACCAGTTGATAAGTGTTGAATATGAGTAATTTTATTATTCAGTGTTTTGTTGATGTTTAAAGATGTCCATAATAAAAATACAAGTAAAAGTGCTGTTGTTGTTGTTGTTGTTGTTGTTGTTTTTAAGTATACCAAATAGGGAATATAATCTGTAGCCTAACAAGCAAGATGGTCAAGGAGAGGTGAAGAAGGAAATTAAAAAGAGAAGACCAGAAAGAAATAAGGGCTTAAAAAGAAAGAAAGGGGCATGAGAGATGAACAGTAGGGGGATGGGGATAAGAGAAATGGGATACATTTCATAAAGCCTTCTATTCCAACCAAGTTTAAGAAGCCAGGCCCTCAGGAGCTTGGGGGAGTAGCCGTCACTCAGTACAGGAAAGTCAGCCGAAGAACGGACAAAGGCTTTGGTGAGTGACCCATGCCAACCAGACCTGTGCCCTGCAGGGAAGCGTTCCTGGGCCCGGGTTGAGGGGGAGGCCATAGGCTCCCCCAGAGAGGCAGTGACCACCCAGGCCTGAGGGGCAAAACCTCAGCCTTGAACTGACAGATCCCAAACCTTGCATTTCACTGTGCTCCCAACAGAGTCTTCCTTTTAAATAATTCCACATGAGGCTTAGTGCCAGAGCAGGAGAGCAAAGCCATTTAATGTGCTAGAGACGGGCAAGTTTAATTTCATTGTCCAACGTACTGGAACTGAAGCGTAGAAAGTGAGCAAATGGTATAAATTAGCACATAGAGCCCCACAGAGCTGCTGGCCCATCAATACTCTGTTGAGGGAGCCTGGCCAGCAGTTTAAAGAAATACCCTGGGCCATGGGGAGCCAGGGGCTCGGGTCTCACCCCAGGCTGCTGGCCCTCATTGGTTCCCATGAGGAGGGCTCAAGACACATGAAAATACCCTTGGAAAGGCTAAGCCGACAAACAGGAGCCAGGCCTCTCCAGCAATGGTGGGTTCACTGCACCAGACCTCATGTGGTCAGACTGGCAGAGCCACAAGGAGCCTATTAGGATGGGAGCTCTTTTAGGTGTTATGAAGACAAAGACACACAAAGAAACACAAAGACAGTGGTTCACCCCCCTTTCTTGCTACATCTAGGTAAAGAACAGAAAGAACCAGCCTTTTAGCTCTTTTAGGTTAAAAAAAAAAAAAGTCTGATAAGAAAGAGGCCTCAATTTAGCTTCTGACGTCTCTTTCCTTGAAACTTCACACATGCTGTTCTGCCTTTCATTGTGAGTATATCCAGACATGTACAATATCACTTTACTAATCAAAGCCCGCGACCGAGACTGCTCGCCTCATAGAGGAAGCGGCTCCTAAGTGAGTCTCTAACACCCAAAGGCTAGAAACTTTTAACTTCAGGTTGGAAACAGTGAGAAAATGGGGTAGGAGAAATAAGGGCCTATGAAAGAATGTGCAGAAAACTAAGCAGTGGAGAAGAGAATATAGAAAGAACGGCCTCAGGGACACACCCCCATTCAGCCTGTTCTCCCCATGGCCCATGCCCACTTGGAGGACAACTCCCCCAGCAGCCAAAAATCAAAGATGCTCACACGCAGAAGCAGTTTTCAAACTAAGATCCTAAACAAGTCTAAGATGGCATGACAATGGCTTACCTTAAAAAATCAGCACATACAGCTCAAGGAAAGAATTTGACCTGTGAGCTCATCCTCACTTCCCTCCAGAGAACAATGTAAGACCAGAGGAGGGAAAAATTGTATACCAGGGGGAAAAAAAGAAATACATTTTGATACGGAAAACAATGCTGAAGGTGGATCCACACTAGAGTCAGGCACTACATATTTTCCTGGGAACTGAGAAGGGCTGGGGACATGCTATCAATGCCAACACCTTCCTTTCGACGCTCAAATCACCATGGCCAGGACTAGAAGACAAGACCAAAATGAAGACAGTTCCTGCCATCCCCAAGTTCACCTTCTCCAGCACTTGACTCCGGCCCATCCAATATACATCCAATAACATTTGTAACAGATTTGCTTTTCTGCCTGAAGAACTTGTGGATGGAGATGAGGAAACGTGGGCTAGAACTGAACTTAAAAACGTGGCCCTTCATATAAGAAGTTGTAAAATCGTTTATTAACAAGTCCTACACAACGGCTTTTATACAAACATTAGTGAGGGGAAGTGAAACATGTTCTACACTGGATCTCATAAATAATGCAAAAGGTCTAATTTACCATAATCATGCCTGGCATTTATCTTCAGTTGATAATGTACTGGGCACATGCGTTATTTTATATCGAAGCATCTGCATCTGTGTTTGGAATTCAGTAAATCCTGATGCCCCATCAGCCTAGGAGCAAAAGTTGCCATCCCTGAAGACATTCACCTAGGCAAAGGCTGGAAATGTCATCATTTTCCATGTGAAATTAAGTGGGAAATTACCAACAATGCAATTTAAATGAGGAATTTTTTTTGACACATAAATATTCATAATTTGCAAACTGACAAAGCCCCACAGATACCATAGGAACCACTTTATAAGAAGGGCTGATTCCTCCAGATTCCGTTTGTCAGTGACAAGATAATTTTCATAGCAACAAATTAACATCTCAAAGAGAACTGGGAGGGCTGTGACGTGTGGGCAGGAGGCAAGCTAAGGTCTCACAAAGGCATTCCATGCTCAAGTTTTATTTTAACAACTTTCCTGTGAGGCTCCATCCACTTGGTACCCCTCCTAAGAACTCACTGCCCTCCCTACCTCCACCAAAAAGGCCTGCTTTGGCAGAGTAGTGATATTCTTACTTAATCTGATGAGGCCACAACCTCCTTTTTAAGCAATTGTTTTGTGATGTCTCCTTTACTACCTTAAAATGAATTCACATAATAGCTAATAACATTTTTAAAAGTCAGTAGTATGCCTGCCCTATAATGCAAAAGAAAATAAAAGTGGTTTATAATAATATATATAGTTCAGTCAATAAACACAAAGGCACAACTACACTAACAAAGCTGAATGCTTGGACGTATGCATAGAATCCCCCAAAGTTCAACAGCTACAAACACAGGTGGACTTAGGTCTCTTTTAAATTACAGCTGAAACTCAATAGTTTATTAGTTCCAGGCATACAACACAGTGATTAGACATTTGTATAATTTACAAAGTGATCCTCCCAATAAGTCTCATACCCATCTGACACCATACATAATTATTACAATATTACTAACTACGTTCCCTATTCTGTACTTTACATCCCCATCACCGTAGTCTTAATGGCTATTAATACTGCCCTCAGGGATATGACTCCTCCAGAATAACACTTAGTGATTTATGGTGGTCGGGCTCCAGGAACATTCACTGTTTATTAAAGCCATGAAATAGAGTCTAGGCTCAACTCATTAGCCTCAGATTTTTCACCGGCTTGACTGTCCAGCGGAATACCTGCTGTGCATGTGGGATGTGGGGCAGTGGCTCCATAAAGAGGGATGACCTGCACCTGAGGGATGGCCATCATCAGGGAGCTCTGCACAATGAATGCCAACAGTGTCTTCCTGTCATTGTGACAGCGTGACTACCCAAGCCAGTGCTTCAAAAGTTTGAGAGAAGGTCCCGGCTTCTCAACTGTGAATTTAGTAACAGCTCCCACATAGTGTGAGCTAACTAACTACAGAACAGACACTGAGCTCTCAAGATCTCAGCGGGGTACGTACTCTTCTCCCATTTTACAAAGAGGAACCCAAGGCAAGAAAAACAACGACTTGCTGTGACCATGTGGTCAGTGGGGGCACCCAAATTTGAAACCAGGTCTGTCAGGCGGGCCATGGAGCTATTCCTAGCAACGCACTCCAAATCAGCCCTGAACATTCTGAAGTCCAACTTTTTTCCTACAACAAGCTCTTCCAGGTGGGTGGGTCCTCCTGCACGTGCACAGCCTAGTGGTCACGGGTGAGAGCTCTAAAGTCAGGCTGTCCGGGTTAAATGATCACCTACTGGCCCTGAAACTCAGGCAGGAGACTCCGTGTCCTCATCTGCAAATGGGAACCATCATACTGCCTGTCTCATAGGGCTGTCATGAAGATCAGATGAGATCATGTTTGAAAAACTCTTACAAGGTGCATAGCAATTGGGGTTCAAATGTCTATCATCATTACGTTATCGGATGTCACCATCCAGGCCAGAGAAACACTAGTCAATTCCAGAAACACTGAACCCTGGAAAAGGTGCTGGCTACGATATGCCATTTGCCACAAGGTGTGCAAAGACCCACACACACACACCTGCTTTCTCCCACTGTGTCACTCGGCACAGCCTGACTCGCCCAAAACAGCCTCGCTTGTCCCCTACCCACAGTCACGGATGTCTGCTGAAGACAAGGACCACAATGTCCGACCTCCTGGCTGAAACCAGCCTCTCCAACTTAACATGGGACCAGGGGGTGTCACTCTACCCCTCTGGCCCTCATGACCTCCTGGAAAATGGACTCAGTGACAATAGTTCCTCCCTCAGAGGGAGTTGTGGGGATTCGATGTGAATCATTTGGCACCTGGCATCAAGTCTGCCAAGGTTACCTGCTGAAGAAATGTTAACTACAGTCACGAGCAGCAGCAGAAAGGACACTGGAAGGACAGCCTGCACCATCCGACAGGGCTACAGCTAATACGATTCACTGTCCATAACTCTTAGGTTCCTCCTCCCCATAGCAGGTCTTCCACAGCAATCGGACTCTCTCTGAGGGTTAAGCACTTCTGCTGGCTCCATCACACCTGCTCAGTTAAGTCTCTTCCTGTGTGTATTTGTCACACCTCTCCTTGCGCCTGAGTTACTTGGAGGTCCCCAGGGAACAATCCATAGCCAGCACGGTGTGTGTGTGTGTGTGTGTGTGTGTGTGTGTGTGTGTGTGCGCGCGCACGCGCGCGCAAGTGTGTGCATGCATGTATGCATGAAAAAAGCATGCATGTGGGGAGCTAAGGCAGTTTCCTGTTTCTCATGCTCATTTCTCACTTTACTGGGGAATAAACACACTCAGAGAAGGCTCATCTGTCCAAAGCCCCACAGTGGTGGTTCTGAGACCAGAGGCTCTGAGACTCAGAAGTGTGTGCTCACCGTGGACTCCTGCATGCTCCTTTAGTCCCCTCGCTGACAAATACCCCAGGGGTCTGTTTGGCCATTTGTTGGGGTTTCCATGTTTTTACCAAAGACTAATGTGCCCATCACATGGCCCTAGCTTGGTCAAAAGTTGTCACCCACGTTGCATAGGGAAACTCAAGTGCCCATGCCTTGTTTGTAGAAGTAAACGTGAGTACTGTATGTAACAGCAAGCATTGCCCCTTGAGCATAAATTCACAGCAGTGACATGGTTTTGTCAAAACACATCATTGGTGTTAAAAAAGAAGAATCTTCCCCTCCACCCCCAAGCTGTCTTTAGAAAAACTTTCTGGAAGTGGGAGGGAGAAGGGCCACCCACTCTTAAATCACTAGGCACCGCTGACTGACGGGACAAAAACAACACTGCATCCGGGTTTTGTCATCCCCGATGGCATAAGACATTCTAAAGTACGTTTGTAGGGAGGGTGAATGCACAAGAAGTCCCGAGTAAATCCAAACCTCCTCCTTTAAACAACCCTCCTCAATGTTGCTGTACCCTAAGACACCCCCCCGCCCCACTTCCAAATTTAGGGTAGAAACAGCAGATGAGGTGTTATGCGTGATGATATCAGCAACAGCAGCAGCGGTGGTTTCTGGAGCCGTTTGTCGCCTGCTGGCTCTGGGCCCTGCATCCATTCTCTCTGTCTTCACAATCGCCCTCTGGAGGTAGGTATCATTATCCATCGTTATCCCCAAACGTCAGAAAATGGAGGCCCAGAAAAATTATACCACCTACCCCAGTTGAAAGGTCCTGACCCCAAAACCCAGCTCGCCAAAGCCAAACTGCCCACATGCCCCCACCGACCTCCACCTCAAAACACACACCCCATGGGCAGCGCGCACGTCGTCCCTGTACTCGGTCAGGTCAGTGTGGAAGCACAGACTAAACACAGCACCTCTCCTTCCCAGAAGCTCCCTGGACACAGGATTACAAGGTCCACTTAACGGCTTGGAGACACTGAATGGTTTGGAAGTCTCAGTGTGGTTATAAAACCAAAATACTAAACTGAATACTATGAGGATGATGATACTGTTGATGATGTAAAACGAAAAAGGAAAGGCATTAGAATGTTAAATAGGGCCGAAGGCAGAAAAATACTCATTTTAAAGTCATTAATCTGATGTGCTCTCTCATCACAACACGACACTGGTGATTACATGTTTGTCCCCTGTGCTGTCCCTGTTCACTGAAGCTGCCCAAGCCCTACTCCTCTTGCAGTGGGTGGAAATGGCTGCTGCCTCAGCTTCAGGGCGCCCCCAGCCTCCAGAGCAGGCTCCGTATTCATTCATCACAAATGTCTTGGAGTTGGGTTAACATAGCCAAGTAAGGCAACTCCAACTTGATAAAGAGAACATTTTGTTCAACTTCCCCCAACCTTGAGCAAGTGGCAATTATATCAAACACAGCAGGCTCAGATAATGTCCCCCTTGGTCCCAGTGACAGTCTGTGGAGGGTTTTCTTTTCTTTTCTTTTAAACAAAGCTCCCCATTTTACAGATGAGAAAACTGAGGCCCAGGGGGGTTAAGGGTTCGGCCCAAGATCACATGACCACCAGGATCAGGGGCAGGATTCAAATCCAGCTCTACAGATTCCAACCCTGTGTTCTATCCACTGGACCTTAATACCTCTGCAGTTGCAACATATGGTCTAAACTGCTTCTGGACTCTTTTACTTACCGTCTCGTATAATCTGACAAGGAGAATCGGATGAAGGAGACCTGCTTTCCCTAGAAGCAGATGGCTCATTGCCAGTGCTGTCACGGTGAAAGCGAAGATGAGAAAGCACGCCAGGAGGAGCACTTTGAGGTTCACATTCAAAGGTTCCCACAGACAGAAATTCTGAGAGCGACATGCTTAGAGACTGAAGCTGCAGCTAAGAATCAAAGGCTACAATGATGAGCGGTGTTCAAGCTCTGGATTTCAGAGGGAGGAAAGTGGTGTGTGTGCTGCTGGCAGGGGGAGAGCTGTCGCTCAGCTAGCACATAACCTTATAACTGCCAGCAGGAGGTCTTAACCCTCGTGTTCTCCTGTTACCTTTCTGCCTTCTGTGCAGGCAAGAGGTTTGAGGCAACATCTGTCCTTTCTTTCTGGGTACCTCACCTTACCTGCTGCGAACACTTTGCAACATCATCTCCAGTGAGAAATGCTGCGGAAAGCATTGTGAAGATGAAGATGGATTACTAATTTGAAGATTAAAAAGTAGAAAATGATGTTTATTCATTAACCGTAATGACATACGCATAAAATTCCTTTTGTAAGCTGTCTAAGGGCCAAATTCAGCGGACAGGAGCGACAGCCCTGCCTTGGGGCTGGGACCAGGCCTCTGGCTAACCCTGCCTTTCCTCATGCCCCATGGGGTGGAAAAGGGCTTCCAGTAGGTCTCCATACTCTCACAGCTCCACACAACATCCTCCTGAAGCTGGGCAAGAAGCTTCCCTCATCCCAGTTTACATTACCAATCCTATGCCCAGAGATGCCCATCCTGCCAGCCTGCTCTGCCTCATACAAGACACTCACCTAGTGCTACCTGGCATGGTGGTGGTCCCTCCTCTTTGCCTCCTGGGCTCTAGATCTCAAAGGATGGGTTGGAGGCACAGGGAAGTGAGGAATAAGGCTTCCTGGAGAGCCACTACAAGACCACTTACTGCCTTTGTGTCCAGCTTTGGTTCTGGCCATAACTGGCCTTATGCTAAAAAGATCTGCCATGGACAATTATGCAACCTTTATTAATGGGAAGTTCATCAATAGAAACCCATGGGACCCTCGACAAACTCAGAACTCCTCAGGTCTCTAAAAGGTTCTGGCCCTCTAGTTGTAATTCTCTGTCTAGATGATGCCCAGGGATGGCTACATGATGTAGAAGCTGAGTGCAAAATGAAAGTGTGGGTGCCCCTCATTTAAAGACTGTAAGATTTTCAAGAGGGTAGCGGCAGGGCCTTAAGCCACATGTGGGCCGTCCTGAGCTGGGGTCCCACGTGCCCACCCAGGTCGCACACTCTCGAAGCTTGCTCTGAGTGGCTCGCAGAGGTCAGGGAGCACAATGAACTCCCATGAGTTTGTTCTGAAATACTCATGTGCAAGTTTTTTAAAAAGAAACAGCCCTTTCTGACCAGAGACACCACACACAGGACCAGTGGGTTGGTTTTGTGGAAAGCCTCTTAATTCTTCTAGCTCTGACTAAACAAATATGACTCTCTACTGGGTCTCTTTGAGGACCCAAGTCCACACACAAAGGCTTCCCAGTCAACAGCCTGGCCAAGTGGGAATAGAAAAATCAGGATTCATGAGCACAAAATTCAAGAATTCCTTCAACAAATTTGAGCCTTCATTTCCAAAGTAAGTGTAAAGGGGTGACTTTAGCTAGTGCTTCCAATAAATTATACAGAGTCCTGCCAGAGGCTCAGACATGTCACTCTGGGTGAGGCTGGATGCATCGCGGGAGGGGTGGAGAGAATTCTATCGAGTTGTCAAAGTCAGTCAAAGGCTGAGTCCATTATCCTCAGATGCTGGGGGACAAACACCACAAATGGTATCAAATGGCCTGCCAAGTACTAAATGAGAAATGCTCTCTATTCTACAGAATTTGGCAGCTAATATCACCACTAATGTCACTCCACTGATAAAGAGAAAATGATAGCCATTTTGGAAATTGAGGATCTGTGGGTCTCTTAGAGAAGGAGCTATGTGTTCATTACTTATGACCTGAAAAAGGCATAGAATTTCCTCATATGTAAAAGAATTGTGAGTAAAACTATATAACCTTAGGCCAATGGTCTGCAGAAAACACAATAAGCACAGCCTTGCATTTGCTTCCCAAGCGGAACCCTTGTGGTCTGATCCGAATTCCCAGCGGTCCACACCACGGGAATGTGGACTCTGAGACACTTGGCCTCCTGCAGAGGGATATCATACCTTCTAGCCTATGGCGGCGGATCAGGCGTGGTTTGGGTGAAGTCCTTGGGGCCCGATTACCCAGCCCTGGACCCAGCCCTGGAGCCAGACAGGCTATGCATTGCTGTCCTTGGTGCTGAATCGTCACTGCTCTTCTCAGATGTGTTGTCCCTGCAGGGTAATTCCTGCACAGCCTCTCCTGTTACTCACAGATGTGTTCGTTTGTTGTTTGTTTGTTCATTCACTCATTCACTTTGGTTTTAAGTTCATCTTTTATACCTGATAAAAGTGTAACGATGGAAAAAGAGGGAACACGCACAGCCATGACCTGTTTAACAATCTATCTGATGAGTTTTATGTACACAAGTCCCACAGCTATACAAAATGTTCTTCTAAGTGGCTGGTTAGGGAAAAACCACCCCCTGTTATTCCCCTGATGTTGTATCTGTGGGTCTACAGTTATTTGGGAGTTCTACTTTCCTTGTGAGGACTCCTGGCACCCTGTCCCTCTCTACGGTGAACACGAAATCATCCTTAAACACACATCCAAGTCTATCATGACTTTACCAGCAAAGCCCTTCCTTAGTGCCTAGTACCCATTCAAGACAGTCAACCTCCACAGTCCTACAGTGTCTTACATGCCATTACCCCCAGCCCTGTAACGCTGGGTTTGTGGGTCCACTTCCTTTATTCATATATGAGCTCCTTGAAGAAAGTGCCTTTGTTTCAATGGAGTTAAGAACACAAACGTGGTATCAAATTATTTCATTTGTCAAGGCTTTAGGATCTCTGCAGTTTCCTTCTGCCCAGTTCCTAAGGTCAAAGGGAGAGGCAAGCAAATTGGTATTTAATATTCAACTGAGCAGATGGAGTTTTATCTGCTAACATTGAAGAAGACCCAGGAAGCCAATCAATCACTCCAGACACAGAGTCACTGAGAGGCTAAAGGCCAAAATGTCAAGTGACTCTCCCAAGGTCACCCCATGCATCAGCAAAGGCATCACGTTAAGACCTGCTCTGTCTGCCAGGATTCTGAAAGTCACCCTGCAGTGCTCCCTAAGAGAGCAGCAGAGGGGGCCGAATGGCTGAGAGAGTAGGAGGTTCCTAACAGTGGACTCTAGAGGAATGCAGTTCAGACCTTAGGGGACATCAAGCCAGCCTTTCTTTTCCTTCCTCACCAGGCCAGTGCAGGACTGTGGCCATGCCTGGAGGTCCACAGGGCTTCACCTCAGGGAGGCAGGTGAGAGTAAGGCCATCTTGTTTTCAGAGGAGAGGCCAGCTGTTGAATGAGCATTTGGGTTGGATCTGAGATGTTAAAAGCTCATTCCCTTTTAATTCACCTACTTTATTCTAATATTAACTCAGTTAAAATTTTTCAGAAGGTGTAAGGAAGAAGAGAGATCATAAATCAAGGTGCAGGAGAGAGCACATTATAAGTGCAGTTCTATTATCTTAAAACTGGAGACGTAATTAGAGTAGTCATGTAATATGAAGAGAAATTACCAGAAAAAAAAAATTATTTTAAAGGCCCGGAGAAAGAAGGAGAAAAATACGCCTTCACATCTTTCAAATACTTCCCCATTGCCCCCTAAATTATCATTTTCCCTTGAATTTTCTGTTCCACATGCATAATTTACCACGGTGCACAGGAGCCTCGTTTCTTCCTTCCTTTGTTGGAGAAGCACACATCCTGGAAGGAATTCATCTCCAGAATTACCCAAATGATCCGTGTCTTTAGGGATACTTAAAGGTTTTATTTAGAAAGAGCATTTCTTTCTGCTATACTAGTAACTCTAAGAGTTCACCCAAATAAAATAAAAACAAAACACTGTATCAAGTTATCAAAACATCGTATTCACCCAAAAAGCTCATGCTGTACTCATCCAAAAAGTGCCTGCCAGGTGCCTGTTACACCGTCCTAGATGTCAGAGCTGAAGATACATGAGCAGTAAGGCCCCAGTCCTAAGAGCTCCCAGTTGGGGCAGGGAAGAGAATAAGTTATGGCAGCACAGCTGCTTAGCGCTACAGGAGGACAGGAGAGCAAGTCCTCAAGCTATTTAGGGGTCCAAGAAGGCCTCTGGGGCAGGAGATGCTTGAGACAAGTTTGGGAGACTGAGCAGAAATTACTGAATCAAGGAATGCTTTACAGCCAGCGAGACCTGGAGACCAGGAATCTAACACAGGATGGGCACACTGTAACACACAGGCCAAACCCAGTTACTGTAAATAAAGTTTTATTGGAACACAACCATGCCCATCTATTTACACATTGTGTCTGCTTTCATGCTACAACGGCAGAGTCCAGTAGTTGCAACTTAGGGCCTGCAAAGCCCAAAATAATTTACTATCTGGCCCTTTGAAGACAAAGTTTGTTGATCCCTAGTCTAAAAGATTGGGCTTTGCATCTGTGGACCAAGATGCTCATAAATAAATATAATTTAATCTTTAGATGTTGTGTGACTGACCTCTAAATATCTAAAACCCTGTTTCTAGAAGTGCCCTTTAGGCAAATTGAACTGTGCTAAATAGGCTTGAAAATGCAAGGGCAAAATTCAACAGGTTTCTTTTTCAGGATTTCTCAGAGCCTTGAATGTATTATACAAATGCACAATCACCAAGAAAAAAAGAAATTAATAAAGTAGCATTTCCCTGAGTTATTTGATCAAAAAACTCTCTTTGTGAAATTCTCTTCTGCAGGGAAGTTGTTTAATTCTAACATAAACATTTCTTTTAGTATCCTAAAGAGCCTACACATCAGAACAGGTAGAGCTTGGACACCTATGGATTCTGTGGACCCTTTAGAAGAACTACAGTCCCAAAAGCACCAGAATCACAACTGTGTGGTACTAAAATAGGTTTTCCATTGCCTCACCTTCCAAGCCAATGGGTTCATTAGTGCCTTGTCAACAAAAGAATCACAACATTCATGAATAGGACCCACTAGAAACATAGGCAAACCTCTCCTGCTTTCCAAATACCAGCGCCCCGGCCACAGGCCCCATGGGGTCATAACGCAAGCCAGATGAATCTTCTCCAGTTAGGGATCCTCTGCCTAAGACATAGAGACCTTAGAAATCTTTCTCCTCCCTGGAACCAACAATGGTTTTAGAGGTTCTTGCCTCAGCATGTTGCTAACAGAAACAAACACTGCTATTAGCTCTGGACAACTCCAGAATCCCAGTTTCAGAGAAAAACCTCCCTCCATTTTCAGCCACATTCGCTATTCTGAATCAAAGGAAAAACAGAAATGTAAGCCAAGAAGAGCTGAGAGCACGCATCACGGTTAGGAGAGGACTCTCTCCCAACATAGATTCAGTTCCATCAGATTGAATAATGACCCATGTAAGGGACAAAGTACTTTCACACGGGCCGGCTCTTCTCGTGTACACTCAGCCATAAGCACAAGGGACAGAAGAGGCAGGTGAGGTGGGCAGTACTGGGGCCACATGTGTCCTGTTCCCTGATTGCTGGTACAGGGAGCACCCTGGGTTCAAATACAGACTGGGGACTCCAGGCTGGTGACCTTGGACCAGTGACTCAAGCTCCTACACCTCTTTTCTGTGCCTCTACAAGTGGAGAGGAAGGGTCATGGAGCTTGGCTCACAGTAAACAATCACAGAAGCAGTGGGCATTCCCTCAAACAGGTGAGGAATGTCTACTATGTCCTGTGGAGGCAGCACCTGACTTCAAGGGTTTGTCAGGTGGGTGGCAGATGTGCAGACAGAACCTGTTAGGGTTTTGGCTTTCCCCAACCACTCTGAATCTGCAATCATTGTATTTACCCAGGTCAGTAAAAGCATTTGCTTCCTACTCTCAAAGAGACTGACATGTTCTCGTGTTCATGAAGCCTACGCCGCCTTCAAACTGGTCCTCGAATGGCTGAGTCTCGTCTAAGAAGACCATCACAAAAGCACAGGGACAGACACCCTGGAAAAAGCATGTGTTTCTACAGTCAAGGTGATTCCATGTTCTCCAAAATGCAAAGAACTGAGGCCAAGACGAGAGAGGCACTGCCATCAGTCACTGCTGAAGTCTCGGCTGAAGAGCCATTTACTTGGTGGTTCTCCATCAACTCAAGCAAATATGAACCTAGACACCAAGAGAACATAATACACTGAGGTATTAAAAAAAATTGGGACTCCCAAAATGACACGTTTTAGAGGCAAAGGGCATATTGGCAAATAGTTCCCTCCTTCTCCTCACAGACAAGGATGCAAACCCAGCCCAGCTGCCACCAGCCCTTTGACTCTCAACAGGTCACTTCTCCTTTCTGGGCACTTGGCTCCCCTCAGCCAAAAGAGGGGCTGGGCCACCATAAACTCCACATCTACCCAGCACTCTCTACCTGACACTGTACTGTGAACCAGAAATGGGTACAAATACTATGGACTTACGGGGTCTCCCTGCATCTCCTGCATCTCCTTCAGTATATTTATTTTTGAATAGCAAAAAAAAAAAAAAAGAAAATTTTTTTTTTAGCCTTGATTCTTCCAAACCCTCATTTTCTTACTCACTGGCAGGGATGGTGGCTTTCTTCCAATTTTTGTTGGGGTCAATGAAATTACAGTTCACAATGGGGGGGGGATGTTCTTTGCAGAGACAAGGTCAGCTTCAGGGGTGGGGGAAATAGTAAAGCTTTGTCTCTGAGTAATTCTCGTGAGAATATGTAGATTATGTCTTTTAGATGGAGATGATCTGTGATTTAAAGAAATGTTGCCACAATGTGCTGTAAAATAAACTAAGAAATAGGCTTTCTATCCAATGCCTGACAGATTCGTTCCTGGTTTTGTTAACTGAATCTGGGCCTCCGCTTCTATTCCCCACGTGGATTGCTATTTTCAAATTGTTACCTGAGCTGTACGGTGCCTCCAGGATTTATTTTCTGTCCTGTGTCACGATACGCAGTCTCTGCCATCCCAGAGGAAACAGACAGTGAGGAGGGGCTGGCCAAGGGACCACCTTCCCACCAGCCATCGGCAGCGTGTGTGGAGCACTCGGCTACAGCAAGGTGAAACCCAACCAGAATGCATTGTTGAAGTTATCTAATCACAGCCACTTCGAATAGGTAATAACATTCATTTCAGACTTCTGCCTCTGGATTTTCAAAGGTAGCACCAAATGTCTCCAGAATTACCATCAGCATCCTCTTTCCCTCTCGCCAGTAAGAAGGAATCCGTGGATTTATGCCAACGGCACGCGGGCTCCTAAAGTCGAAGTTTATTACGCTGTCTCATTGCAGAAAGCTGTTGTCTCTCTTCTACACTTACAATAAAGGGTGACAATATTTATCAAAAAACTCATTATTATGTGAGACAAAAAGCTAAAATTGGATTTTCAAAATAAAAATAGCAATCAAGCAAAATCTCATTTAAAGCAAATAGACTTTTCCACTCTGAGATGGGGTTATTGAATGCTGATGAGTTCTGCACGGTAAATGCTGGAAAAGGTTGTACCGCTAAGCAGCTCACCCAAAACACCCTCATTTTTTACCAGTTCTGGCATAGAAAACAAAAGGATTTGCTTTCAAATTATCGTATAACTTCAGCATTGGGGCAAAATAAGGCCTAACTTTGATAAATATTGTTGCCTGTAAATACGTTTTCAGAAGTGTGTATTTATTGACATATCAAGCCTACCAGCTTACTCAAGTTATCAAAACCCGCTTCCAAATGTAGGTATTTGCTTCAAACCACTAAAAATATCATTTTAAAAACAGCTCAAGCATTCTGATAGCTTCATATGTGCCGGACTCTGCGTCCTGGACATCCACGGTTACACGTCCCATCACAACCAACACAGGAACACTAAGAAAGAAGACGGAATCAGCTCCAAAGCTTGTGTAAATAAAATGCATGTGGGACTTGGGCCAGCTTACAAGAACTGTTTAAAAGGCAAATGAGGCGGCTTATGGCAAAGAATTTGAAAAACATTTTGAAGTACAGGTAAGAGGTTCTAATCTTAACCTTGCCCCATCATTTGGGACACGTCTCGTGACTCTCTGAGCTCATTGAATAAAGTATTCTGTATTTCATAGAGGTCTAAATTAGGACAGATTTTAACAGGAGCATACATTTTAAAACCCAATAATGCATTTAGAATTAATTGAAATTAACAATGTCTCTTAACTTATTTAAATGCAAGTTGATTTCTAACTTTTAAAAAATAAGTCTAATTGTAAACAGCCACTGTGCTTAATGGGAAGTTAATCATCAAATGCTACAATTCATCCTTAGGGAAGTTTATTTGCTTTTACAATCCCTCATGGTAGCTGTTACTGCTAAATATGAGTATCTTGATTAATAGCAGCAACATAATTGGTGTCCAATATCTATGCATCACCATAGCTCAATTTCTTTATAAAGTACCTCCTGATATAATAAATAAGACCTTCATGTTCTACCTGACAGCTTGATTAACAACCCTACAATCAAGCCCTTTTACACAGTAAGTAAAGGGTGAATGTTTTAAATGTCAGCTGTTTGGCTGTTTCCACTCAGGCTAGAACCATCCACTTGTCAGAGAAGAGGGATAACTCCAGTCATCCCTGGTTGGGGGGCAGGGACCCTAGGAAGCCTTTGTTCTTCATCGCAACAGGATCAAGCAGATGGTTGGCTAGCTCTCAGATGCTGCTCAGTTAACATCTCCTGGTACCCTCCTGCAAATGTTTGCTGAGCACCTGGTAGACGTTAGGCCAAAAGATGCAGCCCTTCAGCTCAAGGGCCTCCCAGGCTGGGAGATCAGACCAACAAGTACAGTCTCAGTACATGAATACACCCAACCCTAGGGTCACTGACCCAGTACATCTCAGGACACCAATCAGCAGGGGAGCAGTCAAACCTGCAGAAGAAGGAGGCAGACAGTTCTTGGAAGGCATCAAAGATGAAGGACATACGGCCTGGGCCTTGAAGGAAGACAAGACAGGAACTACACAGAGAGCTACTAACAGTGACTGTGTGGGAGCAGCAGCTGGTCTGGATCCCCGCAGCATGGTCAGGCCCCTGTGGACTGCGGGAAGCATCCAAAGTGAGCTCATGTACCTCACCAGCTATGGGTACGGACTACATGGTCCACAGAGCAGGGCTGACTCCAGACACGAACCTCAGTTCTCTACACGTAAAATGAAGATGGTAACACCTTCACGTGCAGGACAGACCTCTGTGGCAGGCCCACTCTGAGTCATGAGGACTAGGAGAGCTTACACACTTGTTGTCCTCTCTAGCACAATACAAGTGTGCAGCAAACCAGCCTGTGTGTGGTCCCACCTGGTAAACTGCGCCTCACTCGCTCCACCCACCTCCTGGCATGACTGAGTGAGGGGCTTGGAAATGGAGAGTCAGCATGTCAAGTAAGGTTGTTCTTCATGTTACATTCATATTTTTGGAAGATGTTCCTTTTTCAATTAAGATATAACCAAAAAAGCAAAGGGAAAAAAAGAAGAAGAAGAACATTAGTTAAAACACAGAATGGGGGGGGGGAAACTCTCAAAAACAAAAGCTAAGGAACCCAGGGCACTGGTAGAGATCACTCTAGCCATGACAGGGGTCTGACCTACAGACCCAACTAAAGGTTCTGGATCTCAGCACAATTCCACAGGTGGGAGGGGTGGGGGTAGAGATGGCCAAGCACCTTGGAGAATCAAGATCCACTTGGGTCAGAGTTGAAGAATGTGGAACAGACACCCCAAGATCAGCAGCAGGATTCCCATAGGAGGAGTTTCTGTGGGGAACCAGAAGAGAACAAAGTTCCCTAAAGTCCGGGTTGTCTGGATCTTTCTGCACATCAACAACCCACACACAACTATGAGGTGCTGACAGAAGAGACACATGGTTAAGTTCCCACTTCCAGTCAAAGAGTTTCATCTTCAATAGATTCATGTGTGTGTGTTATTCCCTTTTTTTTTTTCTTTCAAAATCAAAAAGGTGCTGGACCTCCAATGAAGGTCAAATGACTTCCCAGGAGGCACTATGGATAGACTCTCGGGGGGGAGCTTCAAGCCACTCCTCTCTCTCTTTCCCAAAGGGCAGACAGTGCACCATCAGCAACCAACTTGAATCAGTATGCGGGCTGAGGTGTGAGGAACATGCTTGCTATGCAAATGAACCTTCAAAACTGTCCCCTAACATGCCTTCCAAACAGAGGCACCTAGAGATTCTGGGAACCGAGCCCTCACTGGACAGCCCACCCCGTGCAGTCCCAGTCTCTGCTCTTCCATAGCCCAGAACGAAAAGCCCTGGATCCAAAAGAGGGCAAAGCCCACTCTGACGTCCTATTTCATCCCTATTCATTTTAAAACTGCTTTCTTCAAAGGACATCATATTTTCTGTTTTCTTGACAGATTATTTCTTTTCATGGTTATCAATTCATTGGCTCCTGACTGCTGAAAAAGCAGATTGATTGGACTTAAGTAAAATCATAAAGCCCCTTTCATAATTTCCAGGCCAAACCACCAAGACAGCCCTCAGAAACAGCAAAGCGTGGTTTGTGACAACGCCACTGAGACCTGCTTTGTGGTTCCTGTGAGAGCACTTCTGCCAGGGTGTGGACTCAGGGAGGCTGAACTCCTGGCAGACAAAAGCCAGCTTCTCCCTTCCTAGCCACCTCGAGAGACCAGAGATACTGAAATTGCCAGGCAATCAATACCTGATTGTTTCAAGTGCATTAGAAACAATTCCAAAACAGAGGCAGGGGTAAGTATCCATGGAGGCGCAAGCTGTCTCTGAAGCTGATTCTAAAAGACAAAGAGAAGTGGGAACAACAGCAGAGACCCTCCTCTCAGGGGGAAGGCCATTTTTTTGAGTATTATCCCCTGGTTTTCCAGCAAGCACAGCGTCACAGAGGGCTCATGACCACACTAACCGCACAGTCCCCTCCAGAGAAGGGTCTGGCCCACAGCCCACACGGCGGCTCACTTTTATAATCCCTTTTACCTTGTCTTCACCAGGTTTGCTGCCATCTCTATGGAAACTGGAATGGAAATCAGGAGCCAGCCCTGAAAATGATTGTCAGAAACTATCTCCTAATTCTATTTCCATGGGAACAGATGACAGATGAGTGGATATAAGGTAATATTTTTAAATAAGGTAGTCCTTTTAAACAAGAAATTCGCTTTCCCTAATTTTCCACCAGTTTCAGAGCTGAAATTTGAGAGTATGCATTGCCCAGAAGCTCCAAAAGCAGTAACATTCTCCTGAGGTTAAAGATAAAAGTTGGGGACAGAGAAGCAAGAGGAAACTCAGTGAAATTAAGAAAACATCATCTCAGCAGCAATCACAACAGCCTGACTCAGAACACAGGGCTGTCTGGAAAAAATCCAGCCACTGTCAACATAACAAGAACCAATGCACGGCTGGGTATTTTCTGGACAGCCCCGGTATTCTGTGCTCATCACACACTTGGTCCCACGCGCTTCCTCAACTTCTGCAATAGCATTGTCACCATGTTCCGATGGCTTTCACTAGAGAAAGTAACCAATGTTTCCTACAAACTAAACTCTCATGGGAGCTCTACAACAGGCCAGATCCAACATGGGGATAGGATTCTTCTCTACAGCCACAAGTTTCAAGCCCACGGAGCCTCCAGTGCTCAACGGGATTCAGAAGTACCTCCCGGACCAGCAGCAACCTGGTACTGAATGTGACTGCTCCACCGACCATTCCAAGGACTGAAACCAAAAAAAAAGACCTGAAAACGTCATGCCCAGTCCTCCCTGAGCAGTAACTGTGGGTCCAACACCCAAAAGAGTGAGCCACAGATACAGACTTGAATTTGCAGGCTGCACATGTAACACATCACAGCATTTCAGGTCGGAAATAGACAGGGCTCCTGGGAACTGGCACATGCGGATAGATGGTGGTCTCCTGAAGTAGATGGGAAGGGAGAGATTCGTGCTGCACCACAGACAACACAGATGCACCCACCTTCTCCTGATGATCATGGTAACAGCTCCCACTTGTGGGGTACTCACTTTCTGGCAGGAAGATGTTGGACAGTTGGCATGCATGTGCTACACACCCCTCCCAGAGAGGGGATCTGAGGCTCTGGGTCACTCAGTCAGGGAGCTGGGGCTACACTGGTAACTTAGGCCCTTCTGACTCCTGACTCCAAGCTTCCTAAACCCTCACTAGGCTGCCCAAAGTAGCCACCTGAAACACCTCCAACCAAAGAAGAAAGCATAACCTCTAGAGAGCAGACTGTGCAAAAGTCCATGCAAACAAGTGAAGGGATACTTATTGCCCATATAAAGCACTGAGTAAATGTTTTTGGATGAAAAGTAAAAATGCATTTGGAAGAAGAAATAAAAAATCAAGAGGAAAAAATGACACACAAGAGAAGTAAAGCATAAGTTCCTCATATTTAAAAAATATACAAAAGCCAGCGTTTAAAAAGAAATACACAATGAACAAGAGAAAGCTTAGAATCGCCTTGTGATAAATGAATACAAAGTAGTTCTGGAAGTGGATATAAATATGTCAAAAGAAAAAGTTCTTGCATTTGATAACAAAGTTGACAATGACATCGCAAAGCTCTACAAGCCAATGACACCACAATACACAGACTCGAACCGTGTGGGAAGCAGATTTTAAGGCTGAATCGAAGAGAGCAACTCAGGTGTGTGTGCCATTAAGCTTCCAGCATCAGCTGCAGTAGGAGCCTAACTGAATTAAAACATTATAAAATGCACAAATTGGCCACCACCATTATCCCTTCAACAGAAATCAGAAAATAACATAATTGCAAGGAATTGTTGTGACACAAAGAAGAAAGGCTTCAGGATGTGACCAGAAATACAGGCTGAAAGCAGTATTAGTTGGTACATTCATGGCCATGGTCCAGGGGAGCTATTTCTTCCTTAAACACATAAAAAGAAAATCTGAGACTAAGCAAACCATTTGGAAAAACAGACTATTCAAACAAGAGAAGCAAAAAAGCTCATAATCTAGTTGGATGTACACAGTTAGGGCAATCAAACCCTGAACCTGACGCAATACAACAAAGCAAGGAAGAGTACGTTCCCTAATGCTTAATATTATTACTTAAGAGCAGGGTCCCCTTTCACTGCAAACGCCTGTTAAAAGCAATGAAAAATTACCTACAATAAATGTAGCACAGAATGTGCCATGTGCATTGGAAAAAAAAAAAAAACTCAAGTTATCAAACTTACTTGTACTCCCAAAGGAGAGTTCAATATTCTATGAATACAGGACATAGTGCAAATCCAACTCTGAGGATGGGGATAAACTTGCCTGACTCCAAAGGCTGGTCCCAGAGATAGAGCAGGAACTCAGCAAAAACAAACAAAACCAAAAAACAAAACCAACAAACAAGCAAAACACTAAGTGCGGCACAGCACAAGAGCAAGTAGAGCAGAGAAAAAGAAGAGAAACAGTACCTGTCAAACTAACCGCCCACCACCAAGCTTCATCTCCTCTAAGAAAATGTGAGCTTTTTCTTCAGAACTGATTATACTTCATCCATTTACTTCTGTTTTTGCCCCATTCCAGGAAATCTCCTGTGCACAATTACGATGGGTGGTAAGGGGATTCCCAGCCCACTTTGAAACTCATAACTAGAGAACAATGATTTGCCATCAAATCATTCAAAACTCCCTCCCCACCCTTCCCCAGCAAAGGCACATTCTCCTTTTGTGTGTCTGTAGGCCAGACTGTAGGGAGTGTCCGGATGGGTGCTTGCCTTGTAGTGCAAACACCTCTGAAAGCAGGGGTCCCAGTATGTGGGCAGCACTTCACAGGGTCCTAGAGCAGGGTCTACAAACTACAGCCAAGAGCCAAGTTCAGCCACTGATGTCTTGGTAATAAAGTCATATCAGAACACAACCGTACTCATTCCTTTAGGTGTTGTTTATGGCAGCTTACACACTATAAACATGTTGCAAAGCCTAAGCTGTTTACTCTCTGGCCCTTTAAAGTTTGCTGACTCCTAGAGCAAAGCTAACTTCAGTGTGCAAGTGGCAAACTCAGCCAAGAGCCTGTTTACAGAATCAAATTCCAATCAAATTCCAAGACCCTCCTGGAGATAGTCTGACTAAGTGGGTCTGGAGAGAGGCCCAAAAATCTGCATTTTAACAAGCTCGAAGAGGGTTGGAAACCACACTGGAGAAACTCTATAGGCTTAAGAGATGTCTTTTAAAATACAAATTTAAAAAGCCAATCACCATGATATTGAAGGATCACTTTCCTTTTCAAAGTAAGGAAAGACTCAAAACCTGAGTTTGCTCAGCTCGTTCCAAATTAAAATCATCTAGGGCTGGAAAGTGCAAAGGCCAAAAAACACCTGTTCAGTCTCTCAGGCTTACCTGTGCTTTGCAAAGATAATCATTTCCACTAAAGTTTGCTCAGCCATGCTCTCTAATTATTAGTGAGGCACTGCTCTCAGACAGGGAGGCTGTTTTCGTTTCCATAACAACTTGGTTCAGACTTTGGTTTGGAAAATACACTTGCAGAAAGAGGTGAGCAGCCAATCCGACTCTGCATGTGTCAGCCAGAAAAAAATAGTCTTGCGGTCGCTCACAACCCCCCCCACAGCACATTAGCAACCTTTCTGAAGAACCTCTTAATCCCAAGACTGCATTATTACTGAATTTTCTTGTGATGGGCTATTTTAATACTAATTGTTGCCTGAATCATAGATCAGACTAATAGTATAAGGTAATAATGTGCACTTTAGCACAGAGAATGATGCCCCTGCCCCCCCCCCCCCCACGAAGGACAAAGAGAAAAGAACCCAAAGATGTTCAAAGGATGGAAAGTACAAAAAGAGTTCCAAGGTCAAATAAATTAGAGAAATCCTGGTTAAACAAATTAAACAGCTTTCTCCACTGAGACTCCACAGAGCTTTCCTTTTGCTAATGTGTGTGTGTTTTGTTCTGTTTTGTTTTTTTGTCTCTCCCAGCTTGCGGGGGTAGTTTCATTTCCAATCATAAATTTCTTAAGCCAGAGTTATCTTTGCATGGATCCATAATTGTCCTGTACCTAAGCAATCTGGTCCCACTTATCCCAGGGCTTTAATAATGGGGACAGTCTCAGGCAATCCAATCCAGGATGGCTGGTCACTCCCCCACCCCCCTCCCCCGGGCCCTCAGCATGTGTACAGACTTTCCTTAGAATACCTTGTACTGAGGTTGGCTGAGTGTTTATCTTTCTGACTACAGGGCAAGCAACAGATTAGATCTCTCTTTGTAACCCTGCCACCCATTAAAATGCTAAGCACAAGAAACATGCTCAATAGGTGTATCCTGAAAAAAAGAATTAATGAAATAGAAAGTAGGAGGGTCCTTTTAAACTAGGCCCACTGCTCTTCTCAGTCAGCACTACTAAGTTGAACCATATGAAGTTACTGTTTTGGGAGGTCGAAAATGGTCAAATACCAGGAACTGCATGTTTCAACCTAATCTACACATTTGTATTCCAGAACCCAGGTTTTAATGTGTAAAATACATGACATAGAGGTGGTGGCCCCTTCTCCGTGTAGACAGCATTAGGTACTGAGCCCACATTACATGCCTAAAGTCTTTCCCAACTGGGTCTACATCAACCCAACCTACACTTAAAGGGTCATTCAGGCAGTGAGACCACCCTTTCACACACAACGCATGCAGCGGGAGCTCCACATTTAGAGTCCAAAGGGAGATTCTGCCACATCCAAGCAGCATGTAGCCGTGCCATGTGCAGGACCAGCACTTGCCAAGGACCGCAAGTCAAAGGCTCAGCAGAAAACAAGCGCGCGGGGCCTGATATGAATAACATGTTCTCTGCCAAAGCAAATGAACACCTTTCAACACGAGTTTACATTGGCAGCCCAGGGAGAGTAAACAGCATCGTGGCGTTTGGAAAGGGAAGAGGGGAGGTGGTGGAGGCCTGAAGAGAGGCACCGGGACGGCAGACCTGCGGGGCCTCCGTCGCTAAGGATCCCTCGGCTGTGTGCAAAGGCATGTGTGCACTGGGAGAGGGTGCTTTCTTGAAAAAGAGGCCTGTCATGAAAGCAAGGGAGCCTTCTCTAGGGCCACTTTGAGATACAACTGGAGGGCAGGAGAAGAGGAAGGACAGAGCACCATCTTCTTTGGACTCTGGCTGAGGGAGGAAAGACACCCCCAGGCAGACGGAAACGCATGTTAGAGAAGAGCGAACAGACCAGAAGGGGAAGAACAGAAGAGAGACAGAGATGGACAGGAAGAGAGGAGGAGCAGGACAGAGGCAAGGAAGAGCACGGCCGAGGCGTTCATTCTAGAATAATTCAAAGCCCAAAGGTCAGACGCCCCATGGAAGTCACATGCCATTTCTCTAACAGCCATCAGTCCTTGATTATCCAGGCCAAGCAATCTAAACAGAAGAGAAAAAAAGGTTCTGCTCTTCAAAGTCTGGCTGGACACTGGCACGTTTCAAGCCTTTACGCTCTGAGTGAGGCCCACGTTACTGAATCCCTCGTGCTCCCAAGTGTCAAGAGACATCTGCATTTCTTCAATTAATCTGCACTGTGGATGATCATTTATTTCTTCAATAGTTTTGGACATAACACATTTCAGGCCTAGAACATGGAGGTTTGTAAACAACCCACCCTTCCTCTCTGACTCTGACTTATTACTTTGCTAGTAAGTTAGAATGACCTCTGACCGCTCAGAAGGCATCCAGGCATGCACAGGCCCCTGCCAGGGGTCAGCCCTGTGCCCAAGAAACTGCAACTACAAAGTGTCAAGAGCCCGCCAGGATGTACCCCCAGAGCGTTGGGTTTAAGAAAACACCAGAGCTCTTCCTTGGCTGGGCTCCTCTCACAATAATCAACACAATCACATCACAATCACACAATCACACAGCAAACCAACTGATCTCTCATGACACACATCAAAGTGTATGTGACAATACCGTGACAGAATTCAGAAAAGCCCTCATCAATAACTTCACTGATCGGAGGGGGAGCTGATTCTGGGAGGTGGACACATAATGCGATGCATGGGTGATGTGATGTGGACTTGTACTTCTGGAAACTACCTAATTGTTACCAATTAATGTCACCCCATTAAATTGAACAATAAAATATAATTTAAAATAAAAAAATAAAAAATAACTTCACTGATCATTTAGCTATTCTTAAGAAATGTTTATAATCTTTAAGAAGTAAACAAAAGGCTCAGAAACAGTTCCGCGATCGTGTCTAAAATAGAGAATCCTCAAAGCTCCAGGGTGAGGTCCTTCAGGAGCTTTAGGTCCAATGCCCTCCCCCTCCTCCCAACCACACTGTCAGATCCACCAATACATGAGGTCTCCAGTGATTCAGTCTAAGGTTTTTATAAAAATTACTCCACCTATACTTTTCGTTTCATTTAAAATAACTGCCAAAGTCTAGAGAAAAACTAAAATCTATTGATATGGCAAAAATAAAATCTACTCATCTCTCCAGCTAAGTTCGAGATTGATAAAAATTAGGTTTTTCAAATGGAAGAGAAGCTTTAAAATGTACACTTGCTGGATTTCATAGAAAAAGCTTTTACTGAGCAAAATTGATTCCAATAGAAGACAGGTTTACTCACTGATCTGCCCTTGGGTAAGACTGATGAACCAGAGGAGAAAGGGAGAGAGAGAGAAGTAAGGGGAAGAGAGAAAGAGAGGCAGGGAAAGAAAAAGGCAGGGAGGGAGAAAGGGATATTTTTTGACTCTTGTTAGGGCAAAATTATCAATATAGAAGAGGTCCACAAGAGCAATACTTTGAAATTCCAAACTGTGCCACAGATGCCGTAACACCTGGCCGTTAAGACTTGTCTGAATAAGAAATAATTTTTATCACGTACATTGTTAGCTGTTATTGTGCTCTACATTTTATTCATAATCTATTTGGTATCAGGAACTGGCAAACTTCTGCTAATGGATCTAAGGTCGAAAACTCGACCTGCAGGGCAAATTGTCTTGGTCCACTTTCCACTGGGTCTCTTGGCAAAGCTTGTTGCTGGGCTGGCCTATTTATAGGCCACTGCCCCCTGCTTAACCTGGACAGCTCATTCTCATCAATCTTGGCTGAAATGTCACCCCTCAGAGCGAGGTCTCCCTTCATCGCATTATATAAAAATGTTCCCCCCACCCACCATCACCACCATCACCACCATCACCACCACACACGCACTGTTCTAGTTCTTTATTGCATTTGTCACAATTTAATTTTCAAAATCTATTTGTTTAGTTCCTTATTTCCTGTTTCTCCCATGAAACTCCATGAGGACAAATGCCGGCTCACATGCAATCATGAACTGTAAAGTACATGCATGAAAGAGAAGCAGAGAGAATGGCAGCTGAGCAGAATATAACTTGGTTCCCTTCCAAGGACCAGGAGGCATGGTTTTCAGGCTTTGAAATCTAGGGAAACACTCTGTCTCCTAAAAGTAAACCCCTTTGCTGAGCTGGGTGTGTCTCCTCAGTCAGTCAGGCTATTTTTTTTTTTTTTTAACAGGTTCAGGTTCCAAAACTGACTATTTCTCAGCCTTGATACTTCTGCTGAAATTACTGTGTTTTTGTTTGCTTTGTTTTTTAGCTTTTCAGTTTTCTGTTTTGTTCTTCGGCTTTTCAGTTTTACCTTTTGTTTTCTAGCTTTTCAGTTTTGTGTGTTTCAGGCCAATGACGATCGGGGCTCTCTTTCCACAACACACTTAACAGCTCACACTCAGTCTCCTACAACAAGCAGCATCCCTTCCCTTGGCCATTTTTAACACGTATTCCTGATCATATTTCTGACCATCCTGAACCACCCGCTTGAGTCTCAGCCTGGGGCATGAGGTAATATGCACCAATATGAGGAGGAAGCCAAGAGAGTGCAGTGCCCTGAAGAACTCTCTGGCAGGACAGTGAGAATTCAGAACAGAACCCTTGGGATGAAGTATTTACATCAGATTTCCTGGCACTGAACATTAAAGTAGGTAAGGCCCCCAGTCTGCTCTGCTGAGCCTTTGGAAGTTCTGGGACACTGGCCCAGGCCACATGAAGGGCTCTTCCTTTCATCTCTAATTTGCATCAAGTTGTGAATTCATTTGCATAAGCAAACTCCAGAAAATCAACAATCCTGCTCCAAAAGTACAACCTTGGCCAGGTGCTCCAGGGCCAGCCGCAGTAACCCTGGCAGGAGTGCTGAGAAGGCTGTGGACTTTGGCAAACATGCCTGCAATCTCATTTGGATTGTAAATAGAATTAAGCCAGGCTTCATGAAGTGCCTCCTCAGCTCCCACAGCATCATGGGAGGTAAGCATCCTTGCATTCCAAATCTGGGGTCTCCATTTAAAACTTCAAACATTTCCCACTCCAAATCACCCTAACTTATGCAGCATTACATCTAGATTGGTCACTCATCTTCACATTTTGAAAGACAAGCTCCAAATCAGAGAGAAAATTCAAATGCTATTTTTGCTTGAATTAACTAAACAAAACCTACTGGCCATTATGCAAATGTGAAATAATGTCAACACAAGTTACACCCTCATTGATTCCACAAGTATTTATGGAGAACCTACAGTGTCCCAGATTCTGTGCAGGAGGCTCCCACTGACCTCATTTTCACCGCTCGCTTTAACTCTTCCACTTCTCAAGATCTATTTTTTCATTCATTAACATTCAAATATAACAGTCCCATGTTGGCTCTATGGAAAGGCTAACTAACAAGCAAAATATATGAAAGGATAGAAATAAAGAGAAATGTAGATAAAAAATAAAAAAGACATAAAATCAGAAAAAGGCTTAAAGCAAAAGTGAGAAGAGAATGGACTGAAGAAGAGGGTCCTAGGAAAAAAGGAAGACAAAGAAGAAACTGCCATTTATGGAGGGGAAAAGTGAAAGCAAAGAAGAATCAATAAACCCAGCGCTCATCCTCTAATTAGGAGGCTGACCATACATACCATTTTAAATGGGACAGTACCATTTTTTTCTTATTTCCCAACCATCCCGTTATTTTATGATAAGTGTCAATTGGTCCCCATTTTTTTGTTTTGTTTTATTTTTTTGTTTGTTTTGTAAAAAACTGAACATGGGTTGCTCTATGCTAATGAATGCATGCAGTAAAACGACTAGTTGTGGTGAAAGAGGAAGTTCCATTTACTTTATCCAGGCAGGTCAGGTTTCTTGAGCTAGCCACGATCAGACCCTGGCCTCTTGCTTGTGTGCAGTGACAAGAAATTCAAGAGGTGGTTGCTAAGCCCCAGTCAGCGTGTGGGAGGCAGGAGGGACATGATACACATAAACTACTGAACAGGCTCACCTGGCTGTTTGCTTCCATCAGGTTAGGAATGAGGGATGCAGTGACTTACTGTTATTTCTACCATCATTCCTCCCATACTCTCCGCTCTACATTCATTTTGATTCAGATTTTTCAGACTCACATTTCAGTTCAACAGGCTGTTAGCTATTATTTATTACAGCAGAACTTTCCAGTGGGACATTAACATATACTGGCTTATGACAGCAGTCGGGATGTTCATTCCTTTTTTTTTCTTTTTGGAGTACATCTGTGATTTTTTGCAGTCTGGCCACTGCCGTCCTGTATTAGAGTGTTCAGTGTGGTATGCTGTACAGATTTTTTTTATTGCTCATGTGATATTTTATAAGCATTCTATTGATATGTGCAAGAGAAAAAGTGTCTATATTCCAAACTTAATACTGTTTAATTGAAAGAGTGAATATTTCAGCTATAAATGTACCCATAAACATTGAAAATCATTTAAACAATTTAGAGTCCAGAAAAAGTGAAGTATTTGGAATTACTGCTATCAAAAAATAACTGAAAAGGCTAGTAAACTCAGGAGAAAATAATGAGGCTACATTTTTTGAAGTAGTTGAGAATTTCTATGAAACCAGTTTAGAATATATCAACAAGTGGACATGCAGTACAAGAAACACCGAGAAGCTGAAGTAGGTGCTACTGAGGAAGACACCTGAATGGAAAGAACAGGACAGTCTGAATGAGGAGCTCATCACACACAGAGAAACAAGAAACTTGTGTAGTTATCAGTGGACCATCATAAAATCGTAAGGCAGCTGGATACATGCAATAAAGATAACATTTCTCTATCTGATAGACAGGCAAAGATCTTTTCTGAAGTGACAAAAAAATCGCCTAGACTTTCAAGACTTTTGTAATATCATAGTGCTTATTCTTTGTCTTCTAGGAAGTACAGCACCTGTCAAAAGAATACATTCTGTTATGAAAAGTATGTGGTCAAAGAAGAAATCTAGATTAAGTATTGAGACCATGAGGGCTAAATTAGCTGTACAACAAAATTGTGTCACAGAGTATGAGAAGTTTTATGATAAGGTGTTGGCAGACTGAAATGTGCTACATAAGATTACTTCATTGGAGAAACATTCATAGCACAATCATGGTGACATGCAGACCCCCTTTACATCTACCTACATTTTAGTCGGAGTTCTGTCACTGAAGAGTAATCTGACTGAGCTCATTATGTTCATGTAATAAAACCTTTATTGTCTTTTTCATGAATATGAAATATTAAATCCCGGCCCATTTTTGTCATCCCAATATCCTGTTTTTGTCTCAAGAAAATATGGTCAGTGTATTAATTAAGCAAGACTTGAGCAAATCACTCAGAATCTAAAAAAAGAAGCCCTTTAAGTTCCTCTGCTCCAATTCCTCCTGGACTGCCTCATTCCAATACTTGAAGCCGCCCACAATATTCACAACCAAATGGGCTCCCATTCCAGCTTCTGCCCGAGTGAAAGAACCTCACTCTCCCACCAGGCAACTTTGTCCATCCTGTCTATACTGGGCATCCATTCTCCCCTCATCCATGCCACCTAATGAAGGCAGGAAGCAAGATGAGTTCAAGGCCCCATCCCCTGCCTCCCACACTTTCTGATTCTAAAAGTTGGGTCCACACTTAATCAATAACCCACATTATCTGAACATGGTCCTCCTTAACCTCACCAAAACGCTACTAGAGCCTGCCATCTTGAACACATTCTCTCCCAAACTTAAGTTGTCATTGTACATCTCCATAGAATGTGTTATGTATGCCAATCTGGTACAGGGGTGTAAGGAACCCACTGGAGATGCTATGTCTCAGTGAGAGAAAGGTATAAAGCTGGGGATGAATAACCCGAGTTGGAAGATATCATGTCCAATCTGGCGGTTGGCACATGCCGATACCTTTGCAAGGCTAAAGAAATCCTACATTTTTCCATCTGACAAACCTTTACTAAAAACATTCTACTGTGGGCCAACTATGTGCCTGACTTGGGGATATTAATATTTAAACACCACTAGAGAGCTCATGATCCAACGGGAAATACTGCTGTCTCAATAACTCAAAGGGATGATGGAAGGACTCAGTAAGAAAACAAGACAGAGGGAATTGAGTATAAGACAGGAACCAGCAGATACTGTGTAAGTAGAAATTCTCATTCTATATAGGGAGGGAGAGAAATGTCCATCTAGATTAAGCCTGTCTAATCCATGGTCCAATGGCTGCATGCGACCCAAGACAGCTTTGAATGTGGCCCAATGCAAATTCGTAAACTTTCTTAGAACACTGAGATTTTTTTGTGATTTGTTTTAGCTCTTCAGCTATCATTCGTGCTAGTGTATTTTATGTGTGGCCCAAGACAATTCTTCTTCCAATGTGGCCCAGGAAAGCCAAAAGGTTGGACACCCCTGTTCTAGGTTCAAAGATTGAAACACAATCCTTTCCCTCAAAATACTGGACTTCTTTTTTTTTAAGAAAATTGTGATCCAGGTAATATTATAACTCGTAACATCTTCCCCCAAATGTTAACTTTCATTAGGATATCTTTGATAGGAGAAATTACTTAAAATCTATCATCATCAAATGTAAGTAAAGATGTCAGAATTTTCAGACTATCAAGTCAGCAATCTTCATCTCACAGCATGAAAGAGATGCACAAAATACTATCACAGAAAGTCTCACAAAAACTTATTAAAAATGTTTCCAAAGGCTCATAAAATTATCTGATAAATGCAACAAACTCTTTAAAATTCATCTTCTGTAAATTAAGTACCATAGCAGCAGAGGCGTCACTAACAGCTTTTTAAGTAAGATGCTGGGGATTAAAGGTACCAAGGAAGAAAGGAAAACCTTCCCCCAAACTATCATATTTAAGTAATTTAATTACATGATAAAATAAAAATAAAAGGGGGCAACAAACTCCCATATCTAGAAGTTAATGACACTCTCTGTATTCTACCATAGACTCAACTAATAAAGGGCTCTGGACAGTGGGTAATTTTCCTCTCTATTCACAAAATTCAAGGTGAGCAGGTAATAACTTACAATAAGTTGCTTGTTTAAGATTGATGGTGTTCAGCAAGGAGCATTATAATTTAGGGCTGTCAACCTCAGGAGAACAAACGGGCAAAGGGGCATGATGGACTCAAGCTGCCAATGGTTCTCAGGACCACAAAGCACCATCTGGAAAAGAAACACCAAGGTCAAATTTCCAGCCTTGGATTTCCTCTCTGAAATGCTGAAATGGTCTGAAAGGACAGGCAGCCAGCTCCATGTGGAGCCACACTGTGAATTTCAAGGGTTTGAATTAAGGCCCTGCCCATCTCCACGGTTCTTGGCAAACAAGGCGACAAGGATGGCAGGAGCGCAGCCGCGGTCACTGCATGCCTGGCTCCTCTCTTTGTGGGTCCTTTTTCTGCGTTGCACACTTCAAGTTACACCAGTGGAGGTCAAGTGTATTTTCAGTGCTCCCATGGTTGCCTCACCACCTTCCTAGCTGGCATCATATGAGTATATCAGTTGTCAAGAATGGGGGCAAAGAGGCATCCTTAGAACAAAATCAGGTTTGCTTCTTCATTTGTTGCAAACCCCTTCCTTCCTCCACATATGAGGGCCCAGAAGTTCCTGGGTCAGAGGAAATGAAGCTGTCTCAGAATCGCCAGAGCAGGGGGCCCCGGGGAAGTGCCCTGGTCTAGCCACCCTGTTGAATGCTCACTCAGCCCCTCATACAGGATGTCAGGCAGGATCAAAGTTCAGGATGAGTTCTCAAACAGGGGCAAGGCCATCACCAACTCTCAGGGACAGCTAGAGATATCTGCTAGGGGGTGCTGTTTGGGGTTGTCAAAATGTGGGAGATGCACTGAGTGTGGACACACAAGGCATTGTCCCACACAACAGGAATTCTCCCTCTCAAAATACCGTTAAAGTTTCTGTTAAAGAAAACTGATCTCATTCATCCATCTTGTTTGGCAGAAAAGACACATGAGATTCAGAAATCTTGCCCTAGTTCACCTAACGAGTTAAGAGGGAGAGCTGAGACTAAAACCCAGGTTTTCTGGCTTCTTTCTATTCTACCTCAAGGATACCTTCCCTCCCTGAACTTCCAAATGATCTAAAAATTGACCCTAGAGGGAAAAGTTCCTTCCATGGCTTAGGGGCTGTCTGGACACGGCCAGATACATGGATCAGCAGGAAGCTGCAAAGGCAAGAAAGAAAAATGGCTAAGGTCATTTCAATTGAATACCCAGAAGGAGGAGAACGAGGACAGAGAATCCCATCTCAGGGTGAGTTCCTACTGCTTGCTCAATGTGTTAAATCCTTGCCATGCCAGGGGACTGCTCGTTCCACACTGTAGCAGTACACAGAGTATCCTTAAGGTTGAGATTTGCATGTGGAATCAATATGCCTACCAGAAAGGCATGTGGAGCTCCTGGAGTGACACAAAGAGGGAGGGCAGGGTACAGGGTCCCACAGAAAAGGCACAGGACACCTGGACCTCAGCTGATTCCCATAACACAGTAAAGGTGACACAAAGCGTCCTTCTCACCTGAGAGCCGTTGCTAACGCTGGGCCCTCTACCAGGAGTATCCTATTCCTTCCCCTCCAGCGTCTCCTCATTACCTGCTAACTCCTACTTGATGTTGAGTTTCCTGAGGGCTCATCTCCTTCCCTGCCCACCTGATTTGGTTAGGCACTCCACTGGGTGCTACCATAGCCCTCTGGGCTGACCTTCATCCAGGAGACTACCACACGATTCTGCGATGGACTGTTCACTAGTCTTTTCCTCAGTTGGACCATGTGGTCTGCGTGGGAAGGGCCTGAGCACTTCCTGCAGAAACTGACATCACGCCCAGTCAGCTGGATATGCAGATGCACTGACACTCCTCATCCTACAGGACTCTGCTCACCTGTCACTCTAGGGACCACAGCACCATGGCTCTTTCCTGCCTAGCTCTCATTTCAGTGGCAGATCTGGATTTCTTTCTCAAGGCAATCTTATGAAAACGCAAATTGGAAACTTCTAGTCAAGATGGCAGAGTAGATAAATGCTGCAGTCACCTCCTACCACAACCACAGCAAAATTACAACTTAACTACAGAACAACCATCATTGAGAACCACCTGAAGCCTAGCTGAACAGAAGTCCTACAACTGAGGACATACAGAAGCCATGTCGAGACTGACAGGGTTGGGGGGCAGAGATGTGGAACAGGTTGGTCACATACCCACATACGGTGGTTTAAAGTCAGGAGGGATATCTTGGCTCTAGAGGTCACCCCTGAGGAGTGAAGATTCCTAGACCCACACCATGTCCCCCAACCCAGGGTTCCAGTGCCAGAAAAACAAGACCCCCCACTTCTGGCTGTGAAAGACATTAGATTCTATCACCAGAGAGGCTCTGGCAGAAGCTGGAATGGAAGCCCATCTGACTATGAAGCCTGGCAGGTCTTGCTTGTATGTTAGAAAAGTGGACTGCTGCCATTCCTTAAGGCTTCCTGTAAGCTTTTCCTTCACAGTACTTACCACAATTGGTCACTGAGATCTGGTTGCTACTGCAGCAAAGCCCAGCAAGAGCCGAGTACGACAAGCTCTGATTGCACTCAGTATCAAATCCAAAAACATCACCGCCACCTGGCCCTCAGACAACCTGTCCCCTTATGGCTTCTCCAACCTCATTTTCAATCACTCTTCTCATTTGCTCTGCTCCAGCCAGTCTGGCCTTCTGGCCATGTCTCAAACATGCCAACAGTATTTCTGCCTCAGACCTTGGACCTCATCCCTCTGCTTAAAATGAGTCTAATCAGTGAGGCCTTCTCTAACAGCCTTGTCTAAAACAGCACTTCACATTGTTCCTTGTCCCTTACCCTGCTAGTTTCCTTTATATTACTTACCACTGCAATGACATTGCATTACATTTTATATTGATCTTAACTACTTCTGGTCAGTTTCTACCACCAGCAGGTAAGCTCCATGGTCAGAGAGTGTATCTGCCTTATTTACCTCTGAGTCCCCACAGCTTAGGACAGAACCCAGCACACTGCAGGTGCTCAATAGGTATTTGTTGAATAATTCAGTGCCTAGTTGCCTTACCCACTAGGTCATAAGCTCCACACAGGCAGCACCTGAGAACCTCGGAGTCATGCTGTATTTTCCAAAGACGGCCACAGGAATATTTCCCCCTACACGCTCTTTTTAAAGCCTCACCACTTCCTCATCTTAAATTTGGGTGGACCTTTACTGACTCAACCAATATCACGTAAGCGATGCCAAGTGGCTTCCCAGATGAGGTCCTAAAGGGCCAATCACTTCTTCCTCATTCTTCTGGAACTCAATTGTCACGTTATGAGAAAGTCCAGGCCATCCTACACAGACAGACTACATGGGGAGGCCACCTGTAGGGCGTCAGGTGATAGCACACCTGAGGTCCCCAGTGTATACACAGGAGTGAAGCTGCCCCCAGATGATTCCAACCCCCAGCCACCAAGTCATTCCCAGTTCTCAAGTTTTCCCAAAGGAGATCCCAGTAGAAACAAGTTACTCTGCCATTTACAAGTTCCCAACCCCAGGATCCATGAATATGACAAATGGTTGTTTTTCACCACCAAGTTATTGGGGGGGGGGGGGGGTGTCTGTCATTCAGCAATAGTAACTGAAATATCTCTGTGCCAAGCACATGAACCAAAACTACTCAGTAAAACATCCCTGAGTGATAGACTGGTTCTAGTCCCACATCCTCACCTTCAGCTTAAGGATAATTCCATTTGTCTCCAACAAGTCCTAGGGAAGAACACTGCCCTTGACCTGAGCCCCTCCAGGATTCTGGGGGCTCCACACACCTCAGGAATAACCATGACCATGAATGTGAAGCTATATTATGAGCCCAGGAACCTCTGAACCTATGGCGGGGCTGGTATAAAAACATATAGTGGCTACTCCCCAAGGAGCAATCACCATTGTCTTAATGTCTGGAAATGATGAGACTCTGAAACCCTAAGCGCACTGGCTTTGGTTCAGCCTTTGCTAATTTCCTAAAGGACCCTCCTGGCAGGGCACTCAGTGGAAAGAAACTGGCAATCTAAGAATGATGCTTTTCATATCATGATATTCTACAGGTGGTGCGGCTGCTGCCTCAAAGAGCAACAATCATTTCTCATATAATGAAAACAGAAGGAATGGCACCAAGGTTTAAACCACGGGCGTCCAATCTTTTCGCTTCCCTGGGCCACATTGGAAGAAGAAAAATTGTCTTGGGCCACACATAAAATATACTAACGATAGCTGATGAGTGGAGAGGAGGATGGAAGGAAGGAAGGAAGGAAGGAAGGAAGGAAGGAAGGGAGGAAAAGAGAAAGGAGAAAGGGAGGGTAGGAGGGAAAGAAAGACAAAGGAAAGGAAAAAAACAGCAAAAAAAATCTTGTAATGTTTTAAGAAAGTTTACAAATTTGTGTTGGGCCACATTCAAAACCGTCCTGACCCGCATGTGGCCCGCAGCCTGCATGTTGGACAAGCTTGGCTTAAACTGTTTTTTAAGGTCCTAGGGCTGAAACTCTTTTATCAGTAGCTACTTTATTCCCTTTTAAGCCTCAATTTGACAAGCACGTGTGACATTCAGTTACTAATTCATGTGCAAAAGTAAAGGTAGTTAACCTTGAAGCACATGTTTCTGTCAAATTAACAAAAGATATTTTAACTTGAATTGGTTAAGACCACTGTCTCAGTTGCTCCAACTTGCCTTCTGTCACATGCTTCTTCCCAGCAGGTGGCACGGGTATGGCCAGGGGCTTGTAGGGCTGTAGTGAAGGGGAAACTGAGTTGGGGCTCTATCAGTCAGGGGGTAGAGGCTCTCTATGGATGTCTTATTTCCCTGCTCGTTAGTAATACTGACAGAGCTGGGAGTCATAAAAAGTGGGCAGCTTCTGAAGGAATCATCTTAACATCGCACAACATTGTCTTTCATCTGCTTACCGACCCCTTCACAGCTGAGTGTCCATCCTTCAGCACTTGCCAGCATGTGGCATTTTCCCACTTGGACTCAGGCTCCCTTTCCCAGTCACAGTGTCCACAGCTGCCCCAGCTGCCCACTGCCCTCAGTCCACATTGGACTTGCCTGCTGGGCCTCGCCTTTGCTCACACTCTTCCTTCAGCTGAAATGGCCTCATCCAATCACACTTCATCAGGCCATTCAATTTCTTACTCTTCTGGCACAAAATACTGATCTCCATGAAAAATAGTCTGAAACACATGAAATGCCTGGAAAAATGAGGACACCAATGACAAACTGGCTAATGAGTATCTTCAATTCAAAGAACATTTAAGATTAATCACTGCACAGAACATGTTTAATGCTCTAAATTCTCACTAATCATATGAGAGAAATTTGATAGGTGTTTTCCCAAATCAGCAATGAGCCTAAAAATATATACAATGCCAGTAACAAGTAGTGAAGCTGACAGAAACTATTCTAAACCATCAATAACAGAAGTCAAATTTCAGTCATCCATTCTGAAGCTGTGGTTCTCACCCAGTGCTTTTACAAAAGACTAACAATGCCTGGGTCCCAGCAATTCTGATTAATTGGTCTAGGGAGCACCCAGGGCTTCAAGATTCTTAATAGTTTCCAAATGATTCTACGGGGCATCCCATGTGGAGAACCACTGCCAAAAAAAAAAAAATGAATCATCTTTCTATTCTCTCCACAGAAAAAGCTATTATAGAATCATCATCACATGAAGAGCAGATCAATGAGCATTCAGGCAAAATCTGTGTGAAATAAGAAAAAGAAATCTTTTTTTATTATAATCATAGAGCATCTCAGGCAGTTAATTAAAATTAAAAAATAATAATTTTATGTTATTTTCTGGATTTTGTAATGTCTACGGTATGTTTGTTACATTAATGACACTTTTAACTGTTAAATTTAATAATATGCTGCGATTTCTTTTCTAGTCATAGTTTTGTGTTTTGTTATTTTTTTCATATGGTGTACTCCCCAAATTGTATAAGCTTGCATCATCCCCTGGGAGAGAAGCAATTTTTTATGTGTTGTTTTTCTAAACAGGGAGATTCCATTAGCCATGTAAGAGAAAGAAGGTAGTGAGTAACAAAACCAAAGCGGTCCCAAGAGGATTAGATAGAGAATCAACATTCATCAGCCTCAAGCCATAAGAATTTGGTGATTCTGTTGTACTTATCTTCTCGCCCAGCGCCAGCCTGCTACTATACGTGGGAGGGACAAGTGAGAAATTAGTAAATTTTTTTTATACTCACTCCTTCCTCTACTACTGGGTGTATTACAAGTATGAAAAACATAATTTTTATGACTTTGAAGCTTAAAGATTTTTTCATTTAAACTGCACCCCCTATTACAGTCATCAAAAGAGACTCTTACAAAGAGTGTGTATGTAATAAGAGTCCCTTACTATTTCATTTAAAGTGTGAATGATATTATGTCCATGTGAAAGGACATAAAATTTTACATACCAAATGACTGCAACCAAGTTTTAAAAAACTGCACTGACTAAGAAATAAAGTCTAGAAAGAAAATGACTACACATTAATCCCAGTGATTTGGGTATAAAATTACAGATTTTTTTTTTCTCTTCTTTCTATCTTTCCCCATTTTCCAAATGTTCATGAATAATCTTGTACTAGTTTAATGAAGACTGAATTAGCCAGTCTCCCAATAGGAAATAAATGACACAGGGAAACTAGGCCAATCTGAAGAGAGTTCAGTTCAGAGGGATAATTTCAAACAAAAGGCTTGATAGAGCATCTACTATCAAAAACACTGCAGCTGCCAAACAGGGTCATCAGACATATGAGTCTTAAGGCTCCTCCCAAAAGTGACACGCATCGCATCTACTTATATTCCACTGGGCAAAAGAAGTCAGTGGCCCTACTTAATGTCAGAAAGATGGGAAGTGAGATTTAACACGTGCCCAGAGGGAGGACCAACGGAGTAGTTAGTGGTGATCGCCACTAAGTGACCATCACAGAGGAAGGACCGGACAGCCCATTTCTTTTGCATTTATGCAAAGGATGAGACTGACCCAAAGCTCCAAGCAGCACAAGTTTCGGAAGTGCTTGCTGAGGGAACAAATGAAAATTATCCCCCACTGAGGGCGCTACTGCCTCAAACAATATAGAGGTCAGCATAGCAGGATCACCGTGCAGGACCTCAATCAAATGCTTGAAAGAAACAACAGGAAAAACGCCACCGCCCCCGGGACACCCAGCATGGCCATCTGATTGCCAGAATCCAGTTCGGCATCTACGCTCCCGTTATTCGAGCGGTTAGGCTTAATGTGACAAGGAAAAGTCGGTTGATCCTGGAGAGAGGACGCACCGCACAAGTCTCTGGGATGGGCTGGAAGCAGGAGGCCCACTGCACACGGTGCTACATGCTCAAGATGAACTCCTCTTTTCCTGGCAAGCAGGAACTCCAGTCTATTGTTCAAAGACAGAATCGATACTGAAAACAGTTTCTACTTGGTCTGGAACAAAATTTCCACAGAAGGCTACTGAAATAAATGTAGCTCACAAAGGAAGCTCAATTAGAAGATATGGGGGATCTTCATGGCTGCGCCCCGTAGCTGCCACTGGAAAATACACCCCCTAGAAAGGCCAAAGAAAAGGCCACAGACATAGCAAGTCAGGGGGCTCCTAATACCCTCCCAGCCTCGTGCCAAAGAATCACAAAGCTCTAAGGAGCCAAACTGCAGGAACCAGAGATTACAGACAACACAGCCGCGAGGACAATCTTCAGAACGTCCAGGACCCCAGAACTGCTCTTATCTCCTGCCCTGGGTGGCAGTTTTCTTCTTAAAGCAGCTCCCTTTAAAATTATATGTTGTGGGGAAGCCGGGATGGCTCAGTGGGTTAAGCGCTCACTTTGCAGCGCTGGGGACCGAGGATCGAATCCCGGCCCCGGCCCGTGCAGAACCATATGCTGAACTGGGAGCTCCCCCAGTTCAGTTCTCTCTCTGTCTCTGTCTCTGTATCTCTCTCTCTGTCTAAATAAATAAATAAATATTTAAAAAAAAAATTTAAAAAAAAGAAATTAAAATTATATGTTGCTTCTCCCCACGCCCCTAAAGAACTTCTCCATGTGATGGTTATAAGGCAGTTGCATAGAGAATGTCTCCTTTTTCTTCTTTCCATTGCCACCGAAGTCAACCTGCTTTGTCCAACACATCCCTCTTCTCTCACTTGAAGAAAAAAATCCCTCCAGCACAGCACTGAGAGACTTTGGTGAGTTCATTAGTTCCTCTCTCCAAATAGTTATCTATTGCTGCCTAATAAGTCACCCAAAACCTAGTGGGTTAAAACAGTATTGGTCACTTCTTAACCCTTATAGTTTCTCTGGCTCAGAAACTGGGGAAAGGCTCAGATGAGCAGATCTCATGTGGGAGGGGTCTGTCACTTCAAGGCGACACAAGGTCAGAGGATCCGCTTTCAAAGCGGCTCACTCACCTAGCTAGCAAGTCAGCAGTGGCCCTGGGCCAGGGGTCTCGGCTCCATTCCACATGGGCCCCTAATGGCATGGAGGCTGTCTCCACCAAAGAAAGGGATCTTAGACACCAAGACAGGTACCATGTCTCAGAAGTTACACACGGCCACTTCTGGCAGGAAAAGCCAGCCCTGGTTCAGTGTGGGAAGCAACAACATGAGAGCATGAAGACCAGGCAACCACGGGGGCCATCTCGGAGTCTGGCTCCCAGGGAGACACAGAGGCTGACTGAGCATTAGACATTAAGGGGGTAGCAGATGCAATTGCTGACCTACCCACATCCACCCAACTTCCAACCGGGCATGAAGTTCTGAGGTCTGATCCATCCCAGGAGCAGCTCCAACAATAGCTGGTAGGCATCAGTACATAGATAGATGCTCCAGCTCCGTAAGTGAGATAATTCCAGTGTCTGTACTACACTGGCTCCCAGAATCCCCCAGCAAATTACACTCCAGGTGCTCACAGTGGTGATGGGCTTTGTCAAGCACGCTTCATTGTCTGCTTTGTCATCTCTCTTTTACTTCCCCACTCCCCTACTAGTGCTTCCTATGTTCATCTTACAAGTAAGCTATTTGCACTCAATTCAGTAATTCGGGATGTGCTGGTAGGACCCAACCAATGCAACAAGGGAAGTGAAAAGTTTCCTATATTCATGGAGCTTTCCTTGATCGGGAGAGACATACATGTGTACATAAATCTGGCTGCAGAGCTCGAAAAATAAGCTATAAACAAATATTAGCAATTAAGAGAACACCATGTTTGACAAAAACCTCAGCAAGAGAACTTGAAAAACAGGATTAGTGGGGTAATAATGAAAGTGGCATTCTGTGTATTGTTAGACAACCATAAACAAAAGTTCTGGAAGGTATCTATTTTCAAAACAAACAAAATTTGTTCAGGTTGACTATTTGCTCCAGGAAGCAGCTTTATAAATATATAAATATATAAATATATATATATGTATATGTACCATATTTTCCGGCGTATAAGATGACCCCCTAATTTTACAGTTAAAACATAGGTTTAGGCCTATATTCGCTGTATAAGACTACCCCCCACTTCCGAGGCTGTAGTCTTATACAGCGAATATAGGCCTAAACCTATGTTTTAACTGTAAAATTAGGGGGTCGTCTTATACGCCCGGTCGTCTTATATGCCGGAAAATACGGTATATGTATATGTATATATATATATATTCAAAATAAGTATATATATTTATATATAAGTGTGTGTGTATGTATGCTGTCTGGAAAAAATCCAGCCATAAAAGCCTCTTTTTTCATATTACATGGCTGAATATTTTCCGGACAGCCCCTACATATATGCATTTCTTTTTTCCTGTTTCCATCCACCGTCTCAAACTAAGGGATTCAGCAAGCCACTGGCCTTGATGTGTTGCTCTACCAAGGACAGTGGTCAGTGATGTGTGACCATAACCTTCCCCAGAAGAACACTGTCCTCTTTTTCCAGATGAGGACACTGAGGCCTAGAATAGTAACTTAACCTGCCCAAGGTCACAGAGCTTGTGTCTCTATCACCCTGTGCACCCACCCTGAGCAGTCTATGGGCACTCAACACAGAGGACCCCACCTGTACTCCCCTCCAGGAGGAGCATGGGGTCTCTGTGGAACAGGGGCCCATACGCAGTGTAAGGAGCTCATGAGGGAACTGACTAGAATGAAGCTCTATTATGATCCTGAACTTTGAGCTCCATCACTTACGTCACCTGTATGGGTCCAACTCAGATGAAGCTCCTTCTCAAGGGACCTCTTTGCTTCCTGGAAGTTTGGGAAACAAGATGGGATGCCTCAGCAGTCTGCTCACAATAAACAAGAACCAACTCATACAACCAATATTTTTTTCTCACACTTAGATAAAAATTCTGCTAGTATTAAAAAGATCAATCGTGGACTGCACTTAAAAATATCTATAAATGTCTCTTTAAAATCATTTTCCCATGTGTTCTTGTTCTATAAACACTATTAAAAATTAAGAAGGGAAGATAAGACAACTGTATTCTGTGGTTTCAGTTTACCTCTGCCTCTGTCCTCTCTGGGGCCTTGAGTGACTTCTTTCTCAGTTTGTCACTCCCACCCCACAGTTCCCCAGGCCACAGTGCAGACAAATGGTCAACCTCTAAGAAACACTTACTTACTTACTCCTTAAAAAACATTTGGGCTAGACGGTGAGACTGGGGTTCACATGCATTTAAACAAAGGTTTTGAAAAGAAGCCAAGTGCTAATGGATTTTCTTTAAGTGAGCACCATTTTAAAGTCCTACCACCTAAGAGATCTGTCCACAGAACTGCAGCTTTGAAAGAAACAGGCGAAAGCTCCATGGCCAAAGCATCCCAGGTGTGGCATTTTGTATAAACTCAGCCATAGAACAATGTCCCTCTCCTGAGATGAGGATGTTTTGCTTAGTATCATTTCTTGCAAGTATTGCATATTAGCCACTACCTGTGGGTGTCAGGCCACGTGGGGGACAAAGGTAAAGCAGAGGGTCCCTGCCCTCCAGGAGCTCAGTGTCCTGAGAGAAACACAAGAACATAAATAACCAACCACGAGGCAAGCTTGAATCAATGCTCTGAAGAATCTGAGGAAATGGTGCAGACTACCGTATTTTCCGACATATAAGATGACCGGGCGTATAAGACGACCCCCTAATTTTACAGTTAAAACATAGGTTTAGGCCTATATTCGCTGTATAAGACTACCCCCCACTTCCGAGGCTGTAGTCTTACACAGCGAATATAGGCCTAAACCTATGTTTTAACTGTAAAATTAGGGGGTCAGGACAGCTTTGAATTCGGTCCAACACAAATCCGCAAGCTTCTTTTTTTTAATTTTGAAATTTTTTTGCGATTTTTTTTTTTAGCTCATCTGCTATCATTAGTGTTAGTGTATTTTATGTATGGCCCAAGACAATTCTTCATCTTCCCAGGGAAGCTGAAAGGTTGGACACCCCTGTTGTAGACAAATCCTGCAGAAGCACAGTAGTAATATATTCACTCATCTATCCACACATTCCTCCTTTCAATCATTGGTCTGTCCATTCATCCACTCACCTACCCAACCAATCATCCCTTCACCCATCCCTTCATCCATCTACCTGCCCAATCATCCGTCCACCCATCTATCTAGTCAGTCCTTCACCCAACCATCCATTTATCCACCTCTCTATCCATTTCTCCTTTGCTCCCTCCCTCCCTCCCTCCATTCACCCATCCTTATGTCCATTCATGCAACTCATCTATGCATTCACCTCTATTTCTCCCTCCCTCCATCCACTTATCCATCCATCCATCCATAATGTATTAAGCACCAATTCTGCAGTTACTTCAACAGCTGTCTCCTCTTACAATACCACTGGGTGAATTACAACTATCACCTTGTCTATTCCTCTGTAATGCTTTTATTTTAATATATGGCTCATGTCTCTCCCTGGTAAATGAGACCACAGCTCTACCATCCCCACCCTCCACCCCCTACAACCATAGCAGTACCCAGGTTGCCCGCCTGCCTAGGTGACAACCTCCACTTGGCAAGTCTGTGCCAGCAGCCAAGTCTTGGCTAATTCAACAGCTGCCTCCTTTTTGAGGTTTCCTGCAGCCCGGGGCTTCCTGGGAACATTGAACCAGGTGCCTCCTAACCCTGAGGCCACTGATGTCCCCATCTTACAGAGTTTGAGACACTAAGGCCCTGAACAATGACGCCCCAGGCCCCAGTGTCAGTCAGTCAACAAGGCAGAGAGGATTCACAGCTCTAACCCTGACATTTACTATTGATCATTTCTGGTTGCTGCACACTGGTTCTCTTGGGAAAGTATGGGTTTGGGATGCACGAATGACTAATTAGAAATCAAACTATATTATTAGCACTCGTCACTCGAAGGGTAAATGTTCCTTCTTCCCTGAACCTGCGATGCAGGCAGCAAAAGGTTGTGAGTGGTGCTGGGCCTGGGCTGGGCCTTCGCCTTGGCCTTGCCGTGGCTGGACCGGCTGCCAAAGTCCAGGCCCAGCGGGAGGAGCCGGAGCAGCCCAGCCTCTGTCCAGGGCTACAGAGAGGCCCAGCTGCAGCCTTGGCATCTGACTCTTGCTGCCACCCTGTGACCAACTGCAGCAATCGCAGGCAGGGAACATGGGGCCAACCAGAGGAGCCTTAGGAAAGAAGGGCCCCCAACACTGATTGCCCCTGAGAATCCCTCAGGGTCTCCCCTTGAGAGACTCAGAGGTTCCAGCAGCTCAGAAAGACCCATGGGTGGGATGTTGCCTAGACCGCAAGGTGGGAAAGCCATGGGGCCAGCAGGGTGTGGGGTCCAAGAACAGCAGAGGAGGACAGGCCCCAGGGAAGCCCTCGCCTCCTTTGCTGGGGTACCCAGCCTCAAGTGCCCCCTGCGGGGCAATGCCTGGGAGCGGATCCAGACGCCATTGCAGAGGCCTTGGAGCCCTGGGGTCCCAGAAGTTGCCCCTCCCTATGGGGGAGTGAAGGGGCTGCATCACCAGCCAGGGGAGGTGATGGGCACAGAGGATGCCCCTCCTGCTGGGGCTGTACCTTTTGGGAAGCAGGGTTCTCCTGCCACATTCTTTCCTAAACATACCCTGCCGTGGGGGCTTATTTTTCACAGTGAGCTGAATCAGCCTGTGTTTACTCTGTTTATTTTCTTTACTCTGCATTTACCAGACGGGGGAGCCCAGAGCCCTCAAGGATGGGGAACGATCGTGGGTGCAGACCCAGCACAGAACAGCAAGAGGCTGCAGTCAGGACAGGCCCGAGTACAGACGAGCCAGCCCGCTGCCCAGCCCGGAAGCCCAGCTCCTGATCTGTACCATGGGGGTCATCACACCTGCTCCCAGGGTTCTCGGGGAAGGGTGTTAAATGAGACACTGTGAGTCCTCTACGCAGGGGCGAGCGATTCATTACAGGCTCCAACCCCATTTACTGTTAGCATACTTCCTGTCTCCTCAAGTTCCTCACACTCCAGGTTCAAGCTCATGAAGTTACCAGAGCCACGTACGGACTGTGGGGTCCAGAGCAAGTGGCTTGGCTTCTCGTGCCTCAGTTGCCCCATCTGTAAATACAGGCAAAGCAGAAGCACAGATAGCGCAGAGGGGTGTGGGGAGGCTTACATTAGACGATGGAAGTTCCGGGCAGAGCACACTGTCCTGCCCGGAGAAAACCTGCCAATGAACGCTGCCCCCTCCACAGGGGGCCAGGGAACAGGTGCAAGCTGCAGCCCCCTGCCATGCCAGCCCTCCTCAAACCCTCCTGCTAAGAACTTCTCTCCAGAGAAAATGGGGCGACGGCCTCACGTCTGCTCCAAGGGGAGTCGCACCAAGTTAAGGACAGGGTTCTGGATTTGCTCTCAGCAGGAAAAAGGAGAACGGTCTCCCAGCCACGCTATAAACTGTCTCAGCCGACTTTCCTTCCAAAAGAGAAGAGAGGTTTACACAACGTACAAGGATGGCAAAGCATCCGTGGGAAGGAGCCTCGTCCAAAGCTGGTCCCACCAGCAAAGGGCATCGGTCACCTGGAGGTAGGCTTGACCAGACGTCCCATTTTGAAAGGAGAGAGGGGACGCCGGGATGGCTCAGTGGGTTAAGTGCTCACTTTGCAGCCCCGGGGACCCAGGATTGAAACCCGGCCCCGGTCCGTGTGGACCCATGTGCTGAACTGGGAGCTCCCCCAGTTCAGTTCTCTCTCTGTCTCTATCTCTCTCTCTCTCTCTCTGTCAAAAACAATAAAAATAAATAAATAAATATAAATAAATAAAAGGAGAGAAAACAACGGTATTGTCCCATTTCAAACGGTACATCTGGTCAGCCTACTGACACCTTGAATTTAGCCCCTGAGACTAGGCTGACCACACGTACCATTTGAAACGGGACAGCACCGTTGTTTTCTGTCCCATTTAAAGCGGGACATCTGGTCGGCCTACTTGGAGTGGGTGGGGGGCCGGGGGCGCAGTCTGGCTTTGCCAACTCGGTCTCCTGCCTTCCTGCTTTTGTAAGATGACCAGACGTCCCGCTTTTGGCGGGACAGTCCCGATTTTTAACAATTTGTCCCGCGTCCCGTGGCGTTTTAAAAAAGTCCCAATTTTTGGAAAGAATGCACGACAAGCTAGGGAACGGCGGGAGATAGACCCAATTTTTAATCAAGA